>PVHT020000050.1:201070-397606 GCA_004024745.2 Catagonus wagneri
GAAGCAGGGCAGCCCTGTCTGGAGGGCTTCTGGGCTTCTGGCCCCTCTCCGGTCCTGTGGGCAAAGAGCCCAGACACCCCCCAGGCCGTGAGCCCAGATGCCTGATGGGCTGCGATGGGGGAGGGGAAGCGAATAAGTGGGCACCGCTTGGAAGGGGACCCCAGATGGCAACCATGTTGCAGTAAGTGTGCTGCCCTTGAACCCGGGGGCTCTGGTTTCACCTCCCAGCAGGGGGGCAGTAAGGAAGGCCCCATCCCTCCCTTGGGACTCCCGGGCTGTGGGCTCAGCAACTCCAGAGGGGGCTGGGGGTCCCTCCTGCCCTGCCTCCCAGGAAAGGCTTCTCCCCTCACCCAGAGCCTCCGTCTGTGTGAGAGAAAGCCGGGGTGAGGACCGAGCTGAAGGACAGACTTCTGGCCTCCCCACGCACCTGCCGCCTCGTCACCCTGGTGACTCACAGACCCCGGCAGCTCTCGGGCGGGCCCGCTCCTTTTGCCTGGGTCAGGCATGGCTGCCCAGACACCTGTCCCGCCCTCTCGGAGCTCACCTCTGGCCACATGCTTCCAGGTCAGGCAGGAGCCAGGCTGGGGCTTAAACCTGGCTTGAGGCTGGGGAGTCCCCACCCTTAGTGCAGTTGTTGTTTCCGGGGTCTGTTGCCTCCTCTTAGTCCAGCGGGGTCTGGGGGGCTCCTCAGGGTGGGGTCAGTGCCCGGTGCACTTCCAGCCTCTGGACAGCAGTGCGGCCAGCACGTCCACGTGCCGTGCTTACAGGCAGCTTTCCAGGACGCGGCGGTCGGTCGCGAGCACGGCCCCTGCCTGGGCCCTTCCCTGTGCGGTGACTGCATCCCCTAGAGGAATCCTTACCGCTGCCTGCCAGGGCCCTCGCGGCCAGGGCCCTTCCCCTAGGAGGAGACACGCCTGGTCCCCAGCTGGGTTCTGAGCTCTTGCCACCAAGACACCCAGGGGAGCTGGTCGGGGGGAGCTCGGTGTCCCTTTGGAGGGTAACTAAGGAAAACTGGGTCCGGGGCTCTGCCTGTGTCCCTCTTGGTCTCGTCCACATTGGGTGGCTTGCAGGGTGCCCAGCCTCCGTGGGCTCGTGGGAGTGAGGGGAGGCCAGGGTCCAGGCCGGGCTGGGGCTGAGGGGTGGGGTCGCTTCCCCGGACACGCGTGTGCCTCCCAGCAGGTACAGTTTCTGTCCAGCTTTCCAACGTCAGGACACTTCATGGAAAGGGACGGAAAGCCAGCGTGAGGAAAGCAAATGCACCGTCTTGGTACCGGCTCTAGCCGGCCTTCTGGCCCTGTTCCGGCAGGAGAGGAGCGGGCCTGACTCAGACCCCAGCCCCATCGCCGCTCAGCCACGTGCTCCCAGACGCTGCATTTGGCTCGGTTTGCTGGTCCTGTGAGCGTGGAGGCGAGACGTCCGGCTGGGCCTGTGCGGGTTTGGATACCGCTCCGTGACTGCGTGGGCCCCGTCCTCAGGGCCGGGGAGGGGGCTGTGACGGGGCCCAGGGGGCAGCAGGCACCGCTGCATCTCCGGCTCTGGATGGGACCTTGATGACCAGGGACAGGGGCCAGGCTTCGGGGGCAGCTGACAGCTCGCTAGGCGTTCAGGGTTCCAGGCGGCTCTGCCCGAAGTGAGGGTAGTGGGGGCCTGGGGGCCCCGACGGGCAGTGCTGCCGGCGCCCGCCTTCTCTCCCTCCAGTTGTCTGGGGACAGAGCTTCTTCCTTGGCCCGGCCGAGGGGAGTGCCTGCGTTGACGGGACGCCATTACTGAGCCAGGCTGGGAGGAGCCGCCCCAGAGCCGGCTGTCAGGAGCGGACCGCCGTTCCGGGACAGCTGCCTCTGCCGGCCGCACGTACTGCCGGGCCCTGCCGTCGGCCAGCCCCGGGGAGGGAGGCCCTTTGGCCAAGGGGGCATCACCTGGCCTGGACCTTCGGGAGCCCCCGAGGGCTGCTGGGGCCCCGGCCAGGACCCGCACCTCTGCTTGGCCGCAGACCCAGTGGGAGGGAGGAGCGAGTGAGTGGCTTGCTCACACAGAAGCAGGAAAGTGGTCCCTGAACCAGTGGGCGTGTGGTGGAGACTGTAGTTGCCCTCTGTTGACACCAAGTGAGGGCCGAGAAGAAAGGGACCATTTAGAGTCATCTCGGGAGGGGCCCGGGCTCTCCCACGTTTCCGTCTTGGAGTGACCTCGAGTCCTGGGGGCAGCGCCCCGCCCCCCACTTCCTGCCTGGGCCTTGGCTGCTCAGAAGGGTTGCGGGACCCAGCTGTTGGGGGTGCTCGCCGGCCGATGCTCCCCTCTGGCATCTGTTGGGCAGCGGCAGGATTTGCATTCTGTTGGGTCTCTCGGGAACCCCCAGAGTGAGCTTTCAGGTGGGCTCAGCATTAAGGGCCCTTCCATCCACGTGTGTCTGCCCGCAGCGGCCACTGCCAGCCCTGTCCCTAAATAGGGCCCCGCCCTGCTGGCAGTAAGGCCCGGATCAGAGAGCTCCGGGCTCAGGACTAGCCAAGCCCCCCCCACCCCGTTGTGCTGCCCCGGGGGCGAGGGGGCAGCAGAGGACCCAGGGCCCCACCTCTGTAGGGCCCGGGGTGCCCGGGGCAGTGGCCTGATGGGAGAAGTGGAGGCACAGGCTGTGGGTGATGGAGAGGAACAGGACGCCTGCAGATGGGGTCGGGGTCCCCACAGGAGCACCCCAGAGCCCAGGGGGTGGGAGGGGGAGCCTCTCACTCAGCTCGGGGAACGGAGCTGTGGTCCTTACAGAGGATCTCGGCCCGGCTCACTCCCGGGCTTGCTCCGGTGTGGCGGCTCTGCCCAGACAGCCAGTGGGACTCTGAGCTGTGGTCTGTGAGTCTGAGCTGCCCCCCTCGAACCGGGGTGGGCTGCCCCTGGGAGCAGGGAGGGTGGAGCCGAGCGCGGGCTTTGCAGGTCGGAGAGGCGGTCCTCCCTGAGTCTTCAGCTCGCGCCAGAGCCCCGGGTGGCTCGGACCTCGGGGCAGACCCCTGTGCTTCTGCTCGGCTCTGCCGGCCCTCTGATCAGCCCCTGGGCAGGCCCCTCCCCGGCAGAGGGGAAGCAGACCACCCGGGTGCCTGGGCGGGCTGGGGAGGAGCTGTCGGGGGCGGGGGGCGGCCTCCCCGGAGTCTGGGGTCTGTGAAGCCACTGGGGGAGCTGGCTCCTTGACCTGTCCCCGGAGGAAGGGCTAAGCCAGGCACCAGCTGGCGCGTTGAGGCAGAGCCCCCGCCGGCTCCCCTCCCTGCCTGGCGCCCGCTCCTCTTCCCTCCTGGAGCGTCTTCTCCTCCTCCAACCTGCGCGGCCAGGCTGAGGGTTCCAAAGGCAGCAGCTTCCATCAAAAGCCTGCAAGGACTCTGCCTGCAGAGGAAGCCGGCGAGCCCTCGGCCGCTCCTTGTCTCACGGCGGACAGTCCCATTAAACCAAACTGAGCCGCTCTCTTCCCAGACCGCCTGGCTGCCCGGGAGTCTTCCTTGGCTCAGGCCAGGGCGGAGGGCGCTTCCTGCGGCAGAGGGCTCGTGTGACCTTGAGGGAAGCAAGCCTTTCTTCTGCGTTTGAGGCCTTCCAGCCTCCCTCCTGCACCCTCGCCCGGAGGGTGTGGGCAGCTCCCAGGGCTTGCTGGGCCCCAGAACAGGGTGTTTTCCTGGGCTCGGCCAAGTTCAAGGAGTCCTCTGAGAACCCCGTGGACGACTCACGCTGGGCGGAGCTGGCCCGGAAGGACCAGGGTTCACCACGTGGACTCCAGTTGTTGTTTTTAGGAAGAGGAGCCGTTGCCTTGCTCTCTGGGTGTGGCCTTGCTCCCTCATCCTGAGCTGCAGGCGTGGCGGCTGCTGAGTGGGGCTCCCAGGGCGCGTCTCTCCCACCGGCTGTACCGTCCGTCGCTGCTCCTGCCCAGGGACCCTGGGGTGCAGGGCCGTTGCTGCGAGGGTCTTTCCCAGGGGGTGCCTGACAGAGGGGCCAAGTTGGCAGAGAGGACGCGGGGGGCAGCCACGCGGGGGGCAGCCACACTGGGGGCTCTTGTGGGCCAGCCCAGGAGAAGCAGACGGCTGTGTGACTGGCATCCATGCCCCTATTTGGAGCCAGGAGCCACTGGCCTGTGTCTAGGGAAGTGGCTGTGCCCCTAGCGGCTGGGGGCGGCGGTGGGCAGCCCACCTGCCTGAGGGGGACCCAGGCCTGTGTTGGGCCCGGGCTCAGACCTGCCTGCACCGGGGGAAGCTGGCAAGCCAGGCAGGGAGGACGTGGGGCTCACAGGAAGAGCTTCTTCCCGGGGCCCCGCAGGGTCCAGGGAACGGGACTTGCAACCTTGGCAGGTGGGGTGAGTCCCACGTGGGAGCTAAGGGCTCTCGGGGCCCTGAGGGGAGGCACTGGCCAGGTGGAGCAGAGAGAAGGTTCCAGCCCCCAGGGCCTGCCCTGAGACTGCTGGGTCGGCCGTGCCGTGTGAGATCCTCCTGGGTGGGGGGGTCATGGAGCCAGGAAGCCCCACGCAGGGAAATGGCTGCGGGCAGGAGGAGGAGGCCCTGCGGCCTGCGGGGGGACGGCGGTCAAGGGGCCGACGGCGCGTCGGGGGGGGGGGTGCCGCTGGTCCCAGGGGAGCGGCGGTGGGGGAGCTGCTCGGCCCCACCCTGCCCTGCGGTCTCCCGAGGGGGCAGAGGGCCCTGCTCACGGGAGGCGGCAGCCCCGCCCCCAGCGCGGCAGAGGCACCCCGCGGATAAAGGGGCACGTGGCTGGGACAACACAGCTGGGGAGCTGGGTGAGGGGGGAGAGGCTGGCGGCCTGGCTGCTGAGGCCTGGCCGTCGGGTCAGCTCCGCAGCCGAGCTCAGCCCCGGGTCCCTTCTGGGTGAGCAGGTGGGAGCTGCGGCCACTGCGCTGCGAGGCAGGGGACCCTGGGCGTGGAGCACCCCCGACACCCAGAGGCGCTCGGCGATGACATTGACCAGCCTGCCTCTCTCCTTGGCGCCAGCCTTGCAGTGCGAATCTGGCAGATGTGTCCCAGAGAGGGGGCCGGGCGGGGCAGCCTGGTCCTCCCCAAGGGTCCCAGGTCGAAGTGCGTCCGAGGCCTGAGGCCGGGGCAGGAGCCAGCGGAGGGCGCCACCTGCGGCCTGTGCCTTCAGCCCCAGCCCCAGCCCCAGGAGCCGCTGCCTGCCCCATCCCCAGGCCCACTGCCTTCCTTTCCTCCAGCATTGCTGGCGCCCAGATGCCAGTGACTAGCTGAGAGCCTTCTGTCAAAGGCTTTCTCCATTTTCTCATGGGAAATGGGCACCGTACAAGACTGTTCCCTGAATAGCCCAGTAATCTTAAGAAAGGACATTAAAGTTGGAGCAGTCACGTTTTTCTCCCTCTCTCTCTCTTTTTTTTTTTTTTTTTTTTTTTTGCTTTTTAGGGCCGCACCTGCAGCATATGGAGGTTCCCAGGCTAAGGGTCGAATTGGAGCTACAGCTGCCGGCCTACACCACAGGAACAGCAACTCAGGATCCGAGCCACATCTGAGACCTACACTGCAGCTCATGGCAACACTGGATCCTCAGCCCACAGAGTGGGGCCAGGAAATGGTTCCTAGTTGGGTTCCTTACTGCAGAGCCACAACGGGAACTCCACATCTCTCAGTTTTAAAACCCACTATAAATCTACAGTAGTCAGCGTGATGACGGCAGTAAAGACAAAGACACAGACCAGTGCAGTGGAAATAGGCCCGTGTTCATCTGTGGTCAGGTGGCTTTTGACCAGGGTGCTGAGAGCATTCAATTAGCGAAAGAGCAGTCCTGTCAACAAATGGTACTGGGACAACCAAAGTTAGACCCCTGCCTCACACTGTACACACAGATTAAATAAAAACTGACCAAAGACCTAAATGGAAGAGCTAAAACTATCCAGCTCTTTGAAGAAAACAGGCTCAATCTTCATGACCTTGCATTTAGGGCTCAATCTTCATGACCTTGCATTTGTGATGGGTTTTTAGATATGACACCAAAAGCATAGGCAACAAAAGAAAAAAAAGCTAGATGCATTGGACTTCATCAAAATCAAAAACTTCTGGGAGCCCCTGTGGTGTCTCAGCAGGAACGAACCCAAATAGTATACATGAGGATGTGGGTTCGATCCCTGGCCCTGCTCAGCATTGCTGTGAGCTGTGGTGTAGGTCATAGACATGGCTTGGATCTGGTGGTGCTGTGGCTGTGGTGTAGGCCGGCAGCTACAGCTCCAATCAGCTCCAATTTGACCCCTAGCCTGGGAATTTCCACATGCCGTGGGTGTGGCTCTAAGAAAAAAAAAAATCGAAAACTTCTGCTCATGAAGGGACCCAACCAAGAAAGTGAAAGGGCCCAGCCCACAGGGTGGGAGTAAGTGTTTGCAGATCATGTCTCTGATAAAGACCTAGTGTCCAGATCTGGTGTGTATAGCATTCAAGTTAATTAAATATATACAAAGTATATATGTAAAACATGAATGTTTGTAACCTAAACATGAAAGTTCAAACAGCTCCGTTAAAAAATGAGCAGAGGACTTGCGTGGCATTTTTCCAGGGAAAATATGTGAATGGTCCAAAAGTGCCTGGAAAAATGCTAAACGTCATCAGACAGGAGGGCTCTGCAAATCAGAGCCAACCTGAGGTGCAGTTTCTTACCCACTAGGACGGACGTAATAAGGATGGAACATGACAGGTGTGGCCGCGACACAGAGACTCTGGAGCTGCTGGTGGATGTACGGGGTGCAGGCACCCGGGAGACGAGTTCGGTGGGTCTTTAAAGACCAGAATTGCCATTTGACCTCGCCCCGTTTCTCCCAGCTGTGTACTCAGAACAATGGAAAGCAGGTAGTCAAACGAAAGCTTGTGCATGCGTGTCCACAGCCTTCATTCCCCAGAGATAAAGGCGGAAACAGCCCACCTGTCCAGGGACTGATGAACGTCCGTCCACACGACGGAATAGTATTCAGCCACGAAAAGGAGTGAAGTCCAGACCAGGCTACAGCATGGATGAACCTCAAAATCAGGATGCTCAGTGGAAGAAGCTGGTCACAAAGGCCACGTATCGTCCGATTTTGCTAACATAAAATGTCTAGAGTGGGGGACTCCATACAGATGGAACACAAGCTGGTGGTGGCCAGGGCCTGGGGGGACGGGGGAAATGTGGGGTGACCGAGGCTTCTTTCTGGTGATGAAGGCGTTTAGAAGCAGATGCAGATGATGGTTACACAACATTGTGAGTGGACCAAAGAGGCCACTGAGTCATACGCTTTAAGATGGCTAATTTTATGTTATGTGATTTTTTTTACCTAAGCTCCTCCCTCCACAAACAAAAACAAAAACAAAAACATTTCTGGGTTGCCATGAAGTGTCAGTCTGATTAATTCGTGAGATGCCTGAGAGCCCGACTGGCGTGAGTGAGCCTCCTGGGACCTTGTTGAGACGAGCCCTTTCTGGGTGGGGTCGGCCGGGGACCGGGCCTTACAGGAGAAGGACGCAGTCTGGAGTGTGTACCCGCTTTAACTCCAGCGCCTGATGGGGACCCGCATCTGTCCCTCGGATGCCAGGTCCTCTGCCCCCTGAAGGCAGGGCCCCTGGGAAGGAGGGAGGGAGGGGAGTCACTGCGAGCAGAGAGCTCCGCAAACGCTGAGCCGTCGGTTTCCCACTCACTGCGAATGGAGCTACGGGTTTTTCAGCCACGGCCCTGGCATGTGGAAGTTCTGTGGCCAGGGATGGAGCTGGCATCACAGCTGACCAGTGCCAGGTCCTCAGCCCTCTGTGCCACCAGAGAACTCCAGATCTTCAATTTTTAAAACATGGCTACACCCGCGACATATGGGAGTTCCGGGGCCAGGGATCGAACATCGCCTCCGCAGCGACTCAAGCCACTGCAGTGAGACTTTTAAACCTCTGCACCCCAGCGGGAACTCCCAGATCTACCCTTTTTAATGGACAACAGCGACGCCATGCAGGGTCCGTGTGTCCCGTGACAGCCAGGTCTCGAGCCACCGCAGGAGCTGGCCTGTCCGTCCTTCGTCCACCCTCTGAGCCGAGAGCCGGCCGGGTGGGACAGGGCAGCACCATGCCCACACCTTGCCTCTCCCTGACCCCCACCTCTGGCTCCTTGGTTTGGGAACTCCCCGAGGGGACAGGCAGCTTGGTCCCTGCCTCTGACTCGGCCCCACCTCAGCACAGGCCGGTCCTCCCCCGAGTGTTCACATATGCCCCGGTCCAGCCAAGAGACCTGCCCCAGGTCTGATCGGGCCCCGAAGACCCAGACATCCTGCCTCTTCATCCTCGGGGCCTCTCGTGTGCGGACAGGACACACCCTCAGGGCGGGTTCAGAATGAGGCCCAGAGCAGTGGTCACCGGGTGGCCTGAGAGCTGGCCCTCCCATCGCCTCGGGGAGACCCCCAGTGATGGCGTCTGCCTCCCACCCTTCCTGCAGATTTTCTGGAAGGAGCTGTTCTTACCAAATGACCATTTCTGCATCTGCGCCTTCAAGCTGTTCAGATATGGTATTTTGATTTAATTGCAGTGGTAGAAAATGCGCTTCAAAAACACACATGGAGACCTTGCCTGCTGGCCAGCCCTTCCCCGCCTGTGGTTAGAAACACCCAGGGGACCCCAGGGGAGCTGGGTTGAGGGCGTGGGCGCCCAGTGTGCAGTTACGCACAGGTTGGCAGGGGGCCTGAGACTCAGGAGGGTGCCCGCAGGGCCTCGGGCAGAGGGAGGATTCCCTGCAGCCCCTGCTGGGGTGGGCGCGGTGCTGGGACAGGGGGAGGCCGGAGCTGGCTGAAGACCCCCGGCCTCAGACAAGATCCGGTTTGCATGACAGAGTTTAAAACTTCCTAAAAACCTAAAACCTTGCTCTAGCAATGTCTCTGTCATCATAACTCCAGATCCAGCAGTGTGCGGAGAAAGCCTCCCTTTTCACACCCGAAATCACACCATCCACCCAGACCAGTGAGGCTAACACTGAGGCATGCCCTTCCAGAACTTTCTCAGGGTCTTGCACCCGAGAGACCCTGATAGTCCAGGCCTGTTAGTTAGGCACATAGCGGAGGTCCGAAAACCGATCACTCGGTGTGGGGTTCTCTCCACACCGCTGCGGCCGGCGCTCCCTCCGTCTTCTGCGGCCGCGTGCGCCGAGTAGCGACGGCACTGCCCTCGGCCAACCGGGCCTCTGCTCAGGAGTTCTGCTATTTCAGACGAAGCGATGATGAAACCCGGGCAGTGACTCTGCGTGCACGCACGGAGTTCTGCTACAGAACAGGTGCCAGGAAGCCCTTGCACCTGGGCTGGTGCATTATCGTGTTTGTCATAAACGCGGCCAGCTTGTCGTCCAGGGCGCCGGGCTGGGCTGCTCCCGGGCGTTCCGCCTGCGCTCCCTGCGGCCGGAGGTGAACTTCTCATCAACTCGAGGCACCTTGCTGTCCCCGGGGGCCTTCCGTCCACGCCCTCTGCCATTTTCGCCTTCGCTGCTGGTCTTTTCATGTTGCTTTTCGAGGAGCTAACCTCTGTGCATGGAAGAGCCGTCTGGAGCCTCTGTTGCAGATTCCGGCTTCCCCGCCCCCCGAGATGCAGGGTCAGTCCGCCCGGATTCCAACCCACGCAGGTGCGTGTCGGGACCCGCCTCCTTCCATCGCTGCATATTTCCCTCTGGACCAAGACCCCGCTGTTCCAAACACCGTTATTTCATAGGACACTTTTTTCTTAATTTTCAAAATTTCTTGGCTAGTCTTGCAAACACGCAAGTAAGTCGTTGAGCAAAGACCTGCCGGGAGCCTCCGGCGCCCTGTGTCTTGTGTGTCCCAGCGGGCGGTGACGTCTCACCCCCACTGCACTCTCAGCAGCTGAGACCCAGGGGGCCTTGCGGTCTCCATGCCCCACCTTTGTATGGGTGTTCGTTTGGGATGGTGAACTTGGGGGTGCACGGCTGGAAGATGGAGCCTCCGCTCGTGAGGCCTGGGAGCCCGTGTGCGTCCGGCCCTTCCGTGCATGGTGCCCAGTGGCTGGTGCTCCGGACAGGTCCACAGAACAGGACACATGGCAGAATTGCAGACGGGCACACTTCATCTGAACAGAAACCACTGCTCAGAGCTGTGGACACGTGGCTCCCGGCCGGGGGGCAGGCTGCTGCCCTGTCATTACATGTGGGCACGTGACTGGGTGACTGCCGGGGGCGTGGCGCCCGCCCATCTGCGGCGGTCGTGGGCCCTGCGGGGGGTCCCTCCTGCACCCAGAGCCACAGAAACCCCAGAATGGAGGACACTCAGGGCTGGGGGTGGGGGCGTACCCTGGCAGCTCATGTCCAAGGGACCAGACAGCAGAAGGCGTCTTGGGGACCCTGCCTGCCTGTCTTGAGAGCTCAGCCGGGGCACCATCCCTCCAGGGCGCCTTCTCACCCAGTAGGCTGTCCTCCTAGGCTGTTTTCCTGGGGAACACCCCCCTCGCACCCCTGAGGGCAAGACCCACCCCTGAGGGCAAGACCCAGGTCGAGTATCAGCTGTGACCCCACGGCCTTCATCTCCCCACCCCCACCGCCTACAGCAGCCCCTCCCTCCCCAGGCAGAGCCCACGTGGGCCCTGGGGGCCCTGCGGGGGGAGTCGGCCAGTCTGTGTCTGTCGGGCACGAGCAGGGGCTCGGGAGAGTGTGTGTGGGTCCTTGACCTTCGAGGTGGACGAGCAGGGCTGGCACAGCAGCTCCCAGCCCAGTGCCCTCGCGGGCTGTGCACACTGCGCCCGCCCGCGGCTCCCGGGTCCCGGCCTGGACGCCCGCGGCCTGGGGCGGAGGGTTCTTGGCAGGGCTCACCCGCCACCTGCGGCCTGGCCGGCTCCTAACTCTCAGGGGAGACAACACCTCACTGACAGATTAAAAATAAAACGCAACAGAAAATTACAAAACGCAGGGAAAGCCTCTGCGAGCCTATTTGGACCCGACTGCGATCCTGCAAACCGTGATCTTTGATGACGCGGCAGAAGCGGCTGCACGCGGACCAGACGCCCTTGAAGCGCGCAGCGGTTTTGTGTCTTGTTTTTTCTCCTTCTTTAAATTATAGGAGGAAGGAGCAGTTGGCATAGTATCGTTTGGGACCTGCCAAGCCCAAACTATTTGAAAAAAAAAAAGGAGCACAAGATTTTTGCCCAGACTCTAAAAAGACTTTGATTCTGTTTGAAATCCAGGGTCTGTGCAGACGGCTCTGTGGCCGGAGGTGGAGCCTCGGGCCAGGCCTCCCAGGGTGACCGCAGTGTGGCCCTGGGGTGGCCGAGACAGGAGGGCCGAGCCCAAGCACCCGCCCCCGCCGCACCCTCCTCCTGCTAAGGAGATGCCTTGGGGGCGGGGAGCGGGAGGGGGGGGCAACGGCCAGGGCTCGTTTAGCTGTTTGCGGAGCCCTTCCCTCCGCTCCCCGCCCGCCAGCACGGCCCTCTGTGTTCGGGGGGCAGGGTGATGATGTCCGCCGTCCCCCCAGGTCTGGCACCCACCCTGGGCAGCGGGCAAGTCTCCCCGCGGGGCTCTGGCAGGCGGGGTCTAGGGTTTCCTGGCACAGGCTGGAGGGAGAATCCAGAGGGACAGCCTCCGACGTCAGCGCGGAGTCTGAGGTCCCCACACCCTTGGGGGCTGCAAGTCGCCAGAAAGACTCCCAGGAGTCGCCGAAGCTGCTGCGGGCAGGAGGACGTTTTTCCCAGGAAGGGAACAGATTAAAGGCGGCCCCTGGGAGCAGCCGAGGGCGGAGCCCGGGAGAAGCGCCAGCCGGAAGCTGCTCTCCCCCTGCATGCCGTCAGGACCCCCTTCCCGCCGCCGCCGCGTGACACCGTGCTCCCGCCTGGACCCGGCCGCCGGGACTCCCTCCCGCCCAAGCCCGGGCTCTCCCCGTGGCTCCATTCTCGGCGCCCAGACCCTCTTGAGCTCAGCCGATACCTGAGACTACATGACCCCAAGACTGCGCCCCAAATCACATTGCCACTGGTGTGACCCGAGGTCCCCAGGTGAACAGAGGCACCGCTGCCAGGCTGGACTGTCCGAGGGCTCAGAGGCCAGACCTGCAAACTGGGGAGAGTGGCCCGGCCTCATTTTAGGGGAGGCTGCATGGGCCTGCCCTGGGGGACACCTGGGGGTCCCCTGGAGGGACCGCACGCTTTCTCCTGAGGCTTCTCTGTCTCCTGTGTGCGTGTCCTTGTTGTCACACCGAGCCTTCTCTGGGGCTGCCCTCCAAGGGCTTCCCTGGATGGGGAGGGGGTAGCAGAGAGGGGACGAGAGGCGGGACCCCTGGGTGCCCTCTGGGTCTTGGCTGGTTTGGGGCCGGCCTGTCTTTAGGGCCGTGGAGCGCCCTGTCTGCTTTAGGAAGGGACAGGCGGGCAGCACGGCCTAAGCCCTTGGGCCCTGCAGCCAGCCCCCCTCCCCAGGGTCCCAAACGCACAACTGAGATGAACACGGGGGCTCAGCCTCGGGAGAATGACCTGAAGCACCGTCCCTCCAGGTCAGGACACGTCGGAGAAAGGCGAGGCCAGCGGCAGCTCTCTGACGCCAGCCCCAGTGTGAAGAAAGGAAGAGAGCAGTGGTGGTTCCGGAACCTTCTAGAAGTATGGCTCTGTGCACCCTCGGTGACTGGCCACAGACCTGGGGCTGCCTGCAGGAGCCGATGCAGGGAGGGGCCGGGTGCCTGGCAGGTGGTGGGGGTTCCTGCCAGGTCCGTCTCCCACCCTGGCCGCCAGCCCTGCTCCTCCCCGGGCGGGCAGCACAGGACAGTCTGGGGCTGGAGGGTGTGCGGGCTCCGGGGCGCCTGGCTCCGCTTGTGACCAGCTCGGCCTGGTCCTCCCTCGGCCTCAGTGCCTCCTGGGTGCTGAGGATGTTCGGCCCCACCAGCGGTTTGCAAACTTTCCTTTTAGCAGAAAACACTTAATTAAAGGGATAGCCTACTTGGAAGCCTCCTCAGTCTGTAAAACGGACAGCCCCGAGCTGCTGGGCCGATGCAGGGAGGCGGCCCTGCCCTGCGATTGCACCTTGGATGATCCAGAAGGCGGTCTGGGGACCTGCCCGCGGCACTGAAGTCAGCTGACCCGGTCACACGCTGCCTTCCCTGCCACACCTGGCCTGCTCTTTGATGAGTCACTGGGACCAAGCTTGGCCGAGTGGCCACATAAACGGCCCGGCCCCCGGGACGCCCAGTCTCCGGAGCGCCAGGACCCGCCTGCATGTGCCTCTGCTTCAGACCCCCACTGCGTCCCTGGTCACCTGGATCTCAGGCCGGGGAGGGCTCCGCAGAGCCTGTCCCCACACTGTGCCTCTGCCCGCCAGTGGGCCGGCCCTCCCCACCCCTTGTTCTGGAGACAGAGCACAACTCCTTCCTCCCCCTCCTCCCCGTCCCTGCAGCCGCCTTGGGCCGGTGGGGCCTGGGGCCACAGGCACACCCTTCGCCCTTGGACCTGGGATCTTCAGCCCCTCCCTCGCATGGTCCGCTAGGACCCCCGCCCGCCCAGGGTGAGCTGAAGGGTCTGTTACCTGGGGCTGGGCTCCCCACAGAGCAGCTCTGCCTGTCCGCTGCGTGGCCGCCAGCACCCGCTCCCCTGTGTCTGTCCTCCCGAGGCTCCCAAACTGCCACACCCGTCCCCGGGGGGTGCCTAGAACTTGTTAACACTCTTGCCGTGTCCCAGGTTTACTGCTCTGCCGGCGGGGACAGCTGGGCGCCTGGCCCTCCTGGACAGACCTGTCCCCGTGGGTTTCAGTTTGCCGGGCTCTCCCCCGACCTCAGCCCCCGCCCCGTCGCGACCTCAGCTCCTCAGCGGCTCCACGACAATGATTTTGAGGCTTATTCATGTCACAGCGAAGTGACCTCTGTCACTTCTTCCACCCTAAACAGAAGAAAGTCCACCTCAGCAATTGCTTTGTAACATTTTTGTTTGCTTTTTAGGGCCACACCCACTGCATATGGAGGTTGCCAGGCTAGGGGTCCAACAGGAGCTGTAGCTGCCCGTCTACACCACAGCCACGGCAACGCTGGATCCGAGCCGCGTCTGCAACCTACACCACAGCTCACGGCAATGCCGGATCCTTAACCCACTAAGCCAGGCCAGGGGTCGAACCCGCAACCTCATGGTTCCTAGTCGGATTCGCTAACCGCCGCGCCACGACGGGAACTCCAGTAACATTTTTTTATGTGCGTGGCTTTGCCGGGTTTAGAAAGGGCTTCCTTACTCGGAGAGAAGGGCTGGAACTTTCTGCTGCGGGTCTTTCGAAACTTCACGCTTTCCTTGTACGTGTATCTTCGACTTCTTGGTGTCAGACGCGAGACGCACATGGAGATCCGCCGGCTGACCGCACGCAGAGCACGCGGTGCTGCCCGGGCCCGACGTGGCCACACGTCTCAGGGCTGCTGCCTGCACCGCTTGGCCTGGTATTTTCCCGCTTCCACATGTGACGCCACCCCCGGTTTTCATTATGATACTTCACGACGCGTTTTAACTTAAACTTTCCGTCTCCTATTTAAAATGTTCTGTGGTGTTTACACTGGAGTCACATCGACATTTCAGACTAAGCTACGAAGCACGACCTCTTTATGATGCTCAGTCCGTCCACACAGGGCATGGTCTGAGCTTTTATTTGTTCTAAATACATTTAATTTAGAACAAATTAAAAAAATTTTAAACGGGTCTCCCAGACGCATTTAAAAATTTTCTTCGTGTAGAAGTTTTACGTGTCTTGCTAAGTGTATTCCTTAGGATTTTATCAGTGTCGCTGCTGTTTCAAACGGGCTGCCCATGTTCTCTTCCACAACGCGTTATTACTGGTAATGCTGCAGCTTCTAGATGCTATTTTTGTATTTAGCCGCCATGCGAAACCCTCCTCCGGCTCATGACAATTCTTAGTCGCTGCTATCTGTTTTCCCAGGCATGCAGTCACATAATCTCAAAACGGTACCCACTTTACCTTTCTCTCTTCAAGTTGAGTGCGGCTCCCGTGTGGCGATGCCGGACCTTCCAGCTGCAGCTCCATCCGCCTTGCTCTGGTCTCGGGGCTAAGGCCTACCTGGGGTGGGGCTGAGGGAGGTATTTTAGCGCCTGTTTCAATTTCATCACTTTTTAAACTTCTCTCCCCCCCCCCCCCCCCCTTCCTTCCTTCCTTCTTTCCTTCCTTCCTCTCTCTCTCTCTTTCTTTTGAGGGCCGTACCCAAGGCATACGGAGGTTTCCAGGCTAGGGATGGAATCAGAGCTGCAGCCGCTGGCCCGCACCACAGCCACGGCAACGCCTGATCTGAGCCGCATCTGTGACCTACGCTGCAGCTCATGGCAACCCCGGGTCCTTGACCCACTGAGCAAGGCTAGGGATTGAACTCACGTCTTCATGGATTCTAGGTGGGTTTGCTTCAGCAGAGCCACGGCAGGAACTCGGAAATTTGCATTTCATCAGACTTCTTTGAATCCACGAATTGTGCCAGCCACTGTCCCCCACCCCACCCCAAAATAAGCCCTGCTTCTCACGGGTGGAATCCTCTGTGCAGACAGGCTAGAACCTGTCTGCTCGCATTTATTTAGGACGTTTGGTGGATATTGCAGGAGATCCACCCTTCTGTACAGTAACGTCATGCGTCGTGTTAGCTTTGAACACGGCCACAGCCTTTCTGCTCTCAGACTGCTGGAGTGGTGCTGGGATGACCCATGTGGGCGGCTGGCAGAGTTCCTTGGTTACACCGCCGGTCTAGTACTTTTGGGAACGTGGCTGCTGGACAAATTCCTCTATTTTCCTTCTGGCAATTGCGCTGTTTAGATCTCTCCCCAACACGTCTCAGCTTCGGTAAATTATGTTTCCTAGGAGAATGTCCACTTTATCCAGTTTTTCACATGCATTTGCATTAATTTGTTCTCAGGCGCCCAGCACCCGGGTTAAGGCCCTGGCTGAAAAGTAGGTGGACACGTCTGACGTGGACAGACGGAACCCGTGCACCGCCGGCGGGGATGTGAAATGCTGTGGCTTTGGAAAACGGTCTGGAGGTCGGCTGAAAACGTTCAACACAGAGTCAGCGCATGAGCCAGCATTCTGCGCCCCGTGAGGAGCGAGATCACGCGCTCCTGGGACTCGAACGTGAGCGATTCCAGCACTGCTCACAGCGGCTGCACGGCGGGAACAGCCCCTGCCCGGGGATGGTGGACGCACAAGCAGGGTGTGTTCCAGCCACACCGTGGGATATTCCTCGGCCACAGAGAGGAATGGAGTCTGATCCGTGTCACAGGGCGGCGAACCTGGAAAGCACTGTGCTGAGTGAAGGAGCCAGTTTCCCGAGACCACAGCTTCTATGATTTGCTGTGTGTGAAATGAACACAAGAGACGGATCTAAAGAGGCCGGGGGCAGATGTGTGGTTGCCTGGGGCTGCAGGTGGGAGGACGCGGGGTGACTGCGGATGGGCTTTTGGGGGGTGGTGACAAGGTTCTGAAATTAGATGACAGTGGGGGTTACACAGCCCTGCGAGCAGGCTAAATCTGCTGAACTGTGTTCTTTAGGCGGGTGAACTTGACGGCACGTGAATTCTCTCTCAACAAAGCCATTCAAAGTGGGGAAAACGTAGACAGCCCCCCCACCCCATGCTCTCGTCACGCTCTGTCGCAGAGGCGAGCCGGGCGGGAGGGTGGCAGGTAAGGGTCCTTGAAGACAAAGCGCACTCTCCGCGAGCCAGGAATTCGGAGCGAGATGGGCTCAAAGCGGTGTCTTTGAGACACAGCCCGTATCGTTAAAAAATGTTTTCCTGAACATTCAAATTATACACAGAGAGTCAGTCTCATTGTAATTCTCCCCCTAATCCTCTTGCTGCAGATTTTACCTTGTAAGCGGCGTGGCGGGCAGACCCTGGGACATTCAGATGTTTGTGTTCCAGGGTTTGTCACAGTCTCTGGTGGGGGTGGGGACGGTCCTGTTTCCGGGACGTGAGCAGCCTCCCCCCCCCACCCCCTGGAGGCCAGGAGACCCTGACAGCATGTCCCACAGCGACAGCCACAGCCGTCTCCACTCGCGGTGAGTCCCCAGGGGCTGGAACCCACCCCCGGCCGAGAGCTGCCCTGCGCCCTAAAGCGTTGAGATCCGGCTGGAACTTCTGGAACCCCTTTCTTTCCCCGCTCCATCAGCCGAAGCGCTGCTTTTCCCCGCGAACCGCGCAGACCAAACCTTATCCCGCCCTGTGGTCAAGGGGAGACCATTTATTTCCTCCACCAGCCGGGTCCTGGTGGCTTTTTTGCTAGTTTTTCACCGTGGTAACACATGTTCCTCGCATGCATATTTTTGCGCCATTATTGCCTTAGAGAAAATTCTCAGAAATGCGGGGTCAGAGGTCGGCAGGCTTTACCTGGGCCCGTGTCCAGCCGTCCTCCAGCGAGAAGGGCTCACGGCCGGCCGGGCGCTCAGACTGCAGGGCGCTCTGGGCCGGGGCAGCAGCTTGGGGTTGGGTCTCCTTATTCCAGAAGTCAGATGTGGAATCAGACAGAAAAGACAGCTTCAGAGTAAAGGATCGCAGGGGCTGAAGCACTTTGTATCTCTTCTGGAATGTTCTCGGCCTTCGACAGGCAGCGTGGTTTCCCACATCTCCGCCCTTGAGCTACTCGGGGCTGCTTTGACGCGTCTGTTTTGGAAATAGCTGTCGTTTTAATTTTTGAGAAATGGAGCTCAGAGAAATCTTTTCAGCTCAACGCCCAGCTCCCGAGAGCCCGGCGGCCCCACCCGGGTCAGGGCTCCGTGTTGCTAAAAGAAGGTTCTCGGGCAGCGAAGGAGGTCGGTGCTAGCCCTCTTCCTGCACAGCGAGCCTCAGGCGCTCACCATCCACACTCGCAGTGCTGCGTCCACACTGCCAGGCTCCCTCCGGGCTCCGCTCACGGAGAATTCTGCCCACGGCCCCCGACCCCTCCAGAGTCCAGGAATGGGGCCCCGGGGAGGCCACCTGCTCCCCCTTTCCTGGGAGCTGGGGCCAGAGGGGTGGCGGAGGCTTGGGTTCTGAGCCAGCCAGGGGCAGGGGATGCGGGGGACCGCTGCCTGGGGACCGCTGCGTGGGGACAGCTGCGTGGGGACTGCAGCGTGGGGACCACTGCGTGGGGTGGGCAGAGCACAGAGGACCCTGCCGGGAGTGGGGGCGGAGGCTGGGAGACCCGGAAGGACAGTGGGACCCGGTGGCCGTGAGGCTGACAGCGGAGGCTGTGGGCGAGGGGTCCAGGCTTTGGCGTGGGGCACGGGGTGGGGCCTTAGCTTTGGGGGTTCCCGCTCCTCGGCCTCGGGCTCCCTGCTCCGCCATGGAGGGGCCCCGCGGCTGTGAGGTGCAGAGGCGGCTTCTGCTGGTGGCAACTCTGCCTGAGCCTCGGGGCTTGTCTGGGGCGGTCCCCACCCCCAGGCTGTGATCTAGTGCCCGGCCAGCTCCCTACCCCGGCCGTGCTGCGGGCCTGTGCCTCAGGGTCCCTGACCTAGGGTGGGGTCCTTCGTTGTGGGGGGGCGTGTGCGGAGCTGCTGGTGGGGGCTCAGAGTGGGAGCCGGGGTCCTTGCGGGGCTGGGGGCTCTGGACCCCAGCGCGTGGTCGGCAGGCCCCCGCCCCGCAGCCGACTCTGGCCTTGATCTCACTTGCTTTTCCTGAAGCGTGAGCTCGACCTGTCCCCGGGCCCAGCACCCAGACGGAGGCGCTGACGCGGCCGAGCCCTTCCTGGACACGTCCCCTCCCGCCCCCGCGGGGAGCCCCGCGCAGCTGCCCTCACTCAGGGGAGGCGAACGGTGCCCGCCTGGCGCTGCCGGCCCCTCCACGCGGCAGGCGGCGGCTCTCCGGCTGCAGTCCCCGGGGCGAGACCAGCTCCTTCGCTCCTCCTTCTCCGCCGGCTCGGACAAGTCGCCCCAGTCACTGGGCTGTGTCCCAGCACGTGTGTCTGTCTGCGTCTGTGTGTCTGTCCGTGTGTGTGTCTGTGGGTGTCTGTCTGTGTCTGTGTGTCTGAACCTGTGTGTGTCTGTGAGTGTGTGTTTGCGTCTGTGTGTCTGCCCGTGTGTGTGTCTGCGAGTGTGTGTCTCCGTCTGTGTGTCTGTCTGTGTGTGTGTCTGCGGGTGTGTGTCTGTCCGCGTGTGTGTCTGTTGGTGTCTGTCTGCGTCTGTGTGTCTGTCCGCGTGTGTGTCTGCGAGTGTGTGTCTCCGTCTGTGTGTCTGTCTGTGTGTGTGTCTGCGGGTGTGTGTCTGTCCGCGTGTGTGTCTGTTGGTGTCTGTCTGCGTCTGTGTGTCTGTCTGCGTGTGTGTCTGTTGGTGTCTGTTTGTGACTGTGTGTCTGTCCGTGTGTATGTCTGCGGGTGTGTGTCTGTGTCTGTGTGTCTGTCCGCGTGTGTGGCCGCGGCTGTGTGTGTGTGGTCGGGGCTGGGGTGTCTGCGTGCACACATCCCCGGATCCACCGGGGCAGCTGCACAGCCCCACCACTTCCTGACCCCTGAACATGAGGCGCGTGCCCTTGGGAGGGTGCACTCAGATGGGCTGGCACCCCCCACCCCCACTGAGGGGCTCAGCGCCCCGGGGAGAGGGTGTCCCCTCCTCTGGATGGAAGGACTTGACGAGGGGCCAGTGCTGGGGGCTGAGGACCCCTCCCGGCCGGCAGGCAGGCACTCGCCGGGAAGCAGGCCCGTTGTGCTCCAGCCTGTCTCCCTGCGCCCGCAGCCCAGCCCCTTTGATGCCCCGTCCTAGGTCTGGCCGCGCAGCCCCGTCTGGGCAGGCACCCAGCCCCACCTTCCCGGCTGGTCCCCAGGACAGGGGTGTAGGCGAGGCAGCTGCAGGGACCAGGGCGGGGCCTCTCGCTGGTCGCCTGGCCTCAGGCTGCCCCTCTCCTGATTCAGACGCTTCTCTCCCTTGATCTCGGGTCCCTCCAGCCACGGCCCTCCGTCCCCAGGTGGAGAACCCGAGCAGGGAAGGCAGGCACACGGAAGGTGGGCAGGGCCCCGGGCGGGGGTCTCCGGCTCCTGGCCTCGCCCGGGGCTCAGAACCCCCGGCCCCTCCCCTCACTCCCGCTCCTGACCTGGTCCACCTGCCAGCGGTCCTGGCATCACAGCTCGGCTGGCACCGGGGACAGGAGCGTCTTGTGGGGGCGGCGTCTGCCCAGGCCGGGTGCCAGGCTCCGGACAGAGGCACTGGGGCTTCGTCAAGTTTCCAAATCTGAGTGGTGCCGGAGGAGACTGTCCCTCGAGCCGCAGAGGTCACCGCAGTTGGGCTCGTGCAGGCTCAGGCCCAGAATCCCCCGGGGTCCTCCATGGTCACCCGCTGACAGCCACATGCCTGCGTGTTCTCCAGGCTGAGGGTCAGCCCGGACCCGCGGAGCCGGTGTGTCTGAGGCCAGGCGTGGCCGGGCCAGGAGGGCCCGAGGTACTAGGACCCCGGCTCTAGCTGCATCTAGTTGCTCTCTGCCAAGGGCTGGAGCCCAAAGACCTGAGCTGGCCCTGCCCCTCCCCCGCTGTGGCTTGTGGGCACGGCAAGGACTTGAATTTCCCTTCCCTCTTTGGTAGAAGATGTCGGTAGTGTCCTCTTTCTCTGATGGCTGTGGCAATGACATATACAAGTGATAAAGTGGGTGCAGTGGCTGCCCGGGGTCAGGGCTTCTCAGCCACAGAGCCCATCAGAAGTTGCATGTGGCTGGTAGCTGGGAGCTCCGCCTGCAGCAACTTGACACTTGGAGCTGACTTTCTCCAGCAGGGGTTTTGCGGCTGTGTGGCAGCTCCAGGGTCTTGTCGGGGGACGGGGTCCTTCGTGTGGCTGCTCTGCCATCCTCAGCTTAGACCTTCCAGGCTCATGGCTGCCTCGTGGTCAAAGGAGGCTGCTCAGGCCCCCTCCTTCAAGCCTGCATTCCAGGGAGGGGGAAGGGGCCGGTCCCAGGGCAAGGGGGATCTTCTGAGCTGAGTCAGCCTCTCCTGGCGGCTCTCCTGGAAGCCCTTTGGCAAGGTTGCTTTCATCTTCCTGGGTCCCTTGAGCCACAAGGGGGCCAGGAAATGTCTCTGCGTTGCTACCCCCTAAAATCAGAGTTCCACAATGAAGGTGGGGCAGAGTGGAGGTGAGGGGCAGCACGCTGTCTGTACCGCCGCTCTTGTTACCTGCAAAGGGCCCCGCTCGGCAGTGGGGCTGCAGGACACCTAGGGATGCAGAGGGTGCAGCTGGCCAGGGTGGTGGCTTCAGGACCGTGGGGGCCTGGGACGTGGCAGCTGGGGGAGCAGAGCTTTGCACACAGTGGCTCCTTTAGTCCTCACTAGATCCCGAAAGCCAGCAGGCACCGTCAACCGCATCCCAGAGACGAGATCGGGGCCGTCTAGCGGCCCGTGTGAGCCTTCGGCGGGGTGATGGGCTGTCCCTGGGGGTCCTCCTGACTCTGCCCACGCTGTGTCCCTTCTGTGCAAGGAGGATTCAGGCCCAGCTCCACGCCTGACATCACGTCCAGCTCCGCCCACAGCCCCTGCCGCCCCCCGCCCACAGCTGACCGTGGCTCTGAAGAGTGTCCTCAGCAGAGCCCAGCCTGGCTGTTCCCACCTGTCCGCAGGCTTGGAGGCGACACTGGGCTCAGCCAGGCCTGGGGCAGACGGGCTGCCTGCTGTCCCGCCTGTGTGGAGTCACTGCTGTCTCCTCCCCTGTGTTGGGGGATGCCCCCAGGAGCTGGGACAGTGGGAGCTCCCAGAGGCACAGCAGGGCTGGCACGAGCTGCCTGGGATGGAGGGCCTGGCAGGAGGACATTTTATGGCGGAGGGAGAGGTGGCGGCCGCCTGGCCTGCCTGCCCCAGACCTCTCGGGGCGCCCGTGGAGTGGCTCGGGGGCTATGTGACCCTCGGGAGCCTGTCTTCTCACCCCAACTCCTCCAGTTCCCTTGGGAGCCCTGGGCCCACACTCCCCAAGCCTTCCGTCACCTGCCTCCTCCTGGGCACCCCTCCCCTGGGCACCCCCTCTCCCGGGCACCCCCTCTCCCAGGGCACCGCCTCCCCCAGGCACACCCTCCTTCGGGGCACTGCCTCCCCTGGGGCCTCCTGCAGGTCCCGCTCCAGGGCTCAGCCTTGGGTGTGTTTGTCGTCAGAAGAGTGATTCCAGGGCTGCAAGAAGCCTGGAGGAGCCAGAGGAGAGAAGCGGCCCCGACCGACCACCTGGCGCTGGGGGCGTTTGCTGCTGGCCGTCCCCTGCTATGCGCCTTTATCCTCTCCCGTGGGTGACGGAGTGGCAGCGTCGGCGGACGGAGTCCAGGACCGCGTGGGTCCAGCTGGTCACCCCCTACTTTCAGCCGCTCCGTCCCCGGAGAGCACGCGATGGGGCTGGAATGCGCCAAGTGGTTCAAGATGTGGAGATCGGGGAGGAACGCTGGGCCGGCGTTTCCGGCGCTCACTTTGAAGCCGAGGGCGGAGGGGCCGCGGAGCTGCTGGCCTCTGAGCCTGGATGGGCAGGCCTGGTGGGGACCGGCAGGGGGACGCTGCCCTGTGGGGCCTGTGCGCATGGAGCCCTGGACACGACTGCACGCCCTCCGGCCAGCTGGGAGCCTGGCTGCTGCTGGGGGTCTGGGGGGGGTGGTCTGTGGGGGAGACGGCAGGGGGAGGGCCGGGGAGGGGGGATGGGAGGGGCCGGGGGAGGGGGACGGCGCCTCCCTTTTCCCTCCCCCACTCCGGGGTCCTGAAGGGCCTGGGGCAGTACTTGCAGCATCAGAAGCTCCTGGGCGCTGCCGGCTGGGGGTCCCCGGGGGTCCCCCTGACTCTGCACGTACTGTGACCCTTTCGCACATGGAGGGTGCAGGCCCACCAGTGAAGCCTCCAGGTCACTCTGGCATGTCCCCACGGAGGCGCTGAGGATCACAAGATCCAGGACCCGCGCTGAGGCCCCTCAAGCGTCGCCCCCAGGCACCAAGGCTGCAGAAGCCAGTGCTGGTGGGGAGTAAGGAGACCCCACCCGGCCTTCGCATCCCCCTGGTTGCTCAGTGGGGGTTCTAGAATAAACCAAACCCCAGAGTCCCAGCGCCCTCCACACGTTGTTGCCCACAGCTGGGGTGGGAGGGCTTGCTGGAGGCCCTCTCTGCTCGCAGCACGAGCCTCGCCCTGGGGGCCCGACCTCAGCGAGTCCCCGGAACTGAAGGACAGGCGCTGCTTTCCCACTCTGTGTTCTCAGGCTCTGCGATTTAACTTTCCAATGCGTTAAGCTATTCAAGACTAAACATCTAGAAAGAAGACCTTCCGTCTGCGGGACGTCGGATTCTGAGACTCAGGGACACGCGGATCAAAGGCTGTACGTTTTTGGAGTTCCCATCGTGGCTCAGTGGAAAGGAATCCAACTAGCATCCATGAGGACGTGGGTTCGATCCCTGGCCTCGCTCAGTTGGTCAAGGATCCAGCGCTGCCATGAGCTGTGGTGTAGGTGCAGTTGTGGCTCGGATCCTGCGTGGCTGTGGCTGTGGTGCAGGCCGGCAGCTGCAGTTCTGATTTGATCCTGAGCCAGGGAACCTCCATGTGTTGCAGGTGCCCTAAAAAGCAAAGCAAAGCAACCCCAAGTGCTGCACGTTTCTGACTCTTTATGTGGCCACTGCTAACTGTGCCGGTGTCGCTCCGGGGGTAATTGCCGCCCTGCAGCTTCTGATCAGGTGAGCGCACGAGCAAGGAACTGGGCACCTGTGGCCCTCCCTGCAGTGGCCACAGCTGGACAGAAGCTTCCAGAACGTTCCTCCAGCTGCTCGGGCTTGTCCTGGACCTGGAGAGGTTGTCCCCGCAGAGATGCTGCTCCCGCGCCCGTGGGCCCCTTCCTCCTGCCTCTGGTGGGGGCGGGCTCTGCAGGGCCTGGCAATGCTGGGGGCGGCTCACCTCTGGCCCCGAGCTGCTCAGCACGCTGCAGCCTGGGCGCCTCCCCGGGGATCAGGCGCAGCTCTGCCTCAGGCCCCGCCAGCGTCAGACCAAGTCAGGGCCCTCTGGGCGGGTGTCCCCATCCCAGCCCTTATAAATGGGCACGTCTGCTCTCCGAGCTCCTGCCTTCGTGCGGCTGCAGCGGGGGGACTGAGAGGTTCTGAGGGCACCCCCAAGGAAGCAGGGGCTTCTGCGGTCCTCTCGCCGCTACGTGTCCGGTCCAGCCACACTGAGATCTCCGTAGTCCTGCTGCCTGTGGTCAGCAGGGGGCCAGGCCTGGCCTCTGGGACACGCTTGGTCCCTTGGGGGCCCCTCCCCCAGGTGGGCTGCCCCTCCCCCATGGCCTCCAGGACAGCACGTTGCCCAGGGATCCTGGTCACACGTCTCCCAGGGCTCCTGGTCACACGTCTCCCTGGGGGCAGCCCCCTCAGCTCCTGCCTGAGTTCCCCCGGTCCCCCGTCTGCTTGTGGCTCGGCCCCCGGGCTGGCTCTGTCCCAGGCCCTCTGGTTGCTGCAGCCAGACAGGTCCTCCCAAAATGCTGTGGGTCCCCTCGCAGTGGGGACCGGCACTGACCCTTCGCAGCCCCGGGCCGGCCCAGCCCGACCTGCTGAGCCCCTCCCGAATCTGAGGCCCCGTGGGCTCCTCAGGGTCTCCCGAGGGTCCGGCCTTTCCGCTGGCCCGGCCGGTGGGCAGCCCCGTTCCTCTCGGGCTTGGCTGCCGGCCCCCCGCTGGATGCGCTGCTCAGGGCAGAGCTTCCGAGTCGTAGCTCCGACATCCCCGAGATGGGCCTGGGGGAGGGGGTCCCTCGGCCCGACTCCCCGCGTGCTCTGTCGGGGGCCGTCAGGGCAGAGGGCGCTGGCCGTGCCGGGGCTGGTCTGGGAGGGCCTGCCGGTCTGGCTGCCTTCGGTCATGGCTTCCCTCCCGGGGAGAGCCTGCCTCTGGGCCGCGGAGAGGCTGTGTCGGGGGTCGCAGCAGGCCCTGCTGGGAGCAGCCCGCGTCCCAGAGGCCGAACAGGTGCCGCCGGCTGTCCAGGGCTCAGGCCCTCCCCCATCTTTCCCAAGCCTGACAGAAGCTCCTCTTGTGTGTTCAGAAGGGGCACGGTGCCTGGGGCGCCGGCAGCTGCAGAGGAGTCTGCCGACTGTGGGTCAGGAGGTGTCTCAGGCCTCCTGTCCGCTGGGCTGCAGCCCCCGGGAGGGTGGGGGCTGCCTGGGTCAGAGGCCCTCTGGTCAGTCTTTCCACAGTGGAGGCGACGTCTCGGGCCCCTTCTAGCTCGGGTTCTGGAATCGGGGACAGGCTGACTCAGCAGATGACTCAGGAGCCGTCAGATGTACGATTTAGCCATTTGGGATCGCATGAGTCGACTCTTTTCAAGGCCTGTGATTCATCAGTTTCGAGAGGCACGCGTGGGGGTTAAGGTCTTATTCACAACATCCAGACATGAGGGACAGCTCAGCGCTCTGACTGAGACGCTAAGCTTACATTTATCTGTGATTTCAAATGACTCGCCTCTTCTAAGGAGGTCAGAGCTGCCCAGGAATCTTGGCCGAACCGTTAGAAGTAACGCTGGGGCCTTTATGCCCCCGCGCCTGTGTGCGCTTCTGTATTCCTCCTGCAGAAGAACGTAAGAGCAGCTTTAGTGCGCAGGAGCCGGGGTTCTGAGCGCATGAGACGGGACTGCAAGTAGGAAAGAGACTGAGTAAAGACCCTTGCTGTCAGGCCTGAACTAGGTCAGGACGAACTCGCTGCTTTTGCTTTTCAAGCAGACGCATTTCCCAGCTCACCGCCTGGAAAGGGTGGGGAGCCACGACGGCTGGTGGCACGAGTGCCCGCGGTCACACGTGGGTCTGGATGGCACGGACGGGCCCCTCCAGGCATCTTTGGTGAAATGGATGCGCCCAGGTCTAGAGCAAAGAAACACTTCATTTTTAAATGTTATTTATTTTGACAGCCCTGGCAGCATTCCGGAGTTCCCCGGCCAGGGATCCAATCCAAGTTGCAGCTGCAGCTACACTGCGGCTGCGGCCATGCCGGATCCTTAACCCACTGTGTCGTAGCGGGAACCCCAAGGAAGTGTTGAGATGCCTGCGCAGCAACTCACCCGCCTTCATTGTGTAATTCAGGGGCTTTTCGGTTTGTTCACAGAGTTGTGCAGCTTTCACGACTGCTCGGTTCCAGGAAACCTCCATCACCCCAGAAGGAAACCCGAGAGCTTGGCGGCAGCCCCAAGCCTCCCCCAGCCCCCAGGCCCCGCTCCTCTGCTTTTGGTCACTGTGCACGTGGCCGTCCGGTACACACTGTGTCAGTGTCACTGGCATCCTGCAGCTTGCGGCCTTGGGGTCCGCCCCTGTCCTTGAGCAGTGGCGGAGGCAGCGGGCCATTCTCAGGGTTGTCCGCGTTCTCCCAAGGGCTCCTTTGCTGCTTCTCCTTTCAGGGATGGGGTCTCCTTCCCACCTCTGGGCTGGCCTTGTCGCCCAC
This sequence comes from Catagonus wagneri, assembly GCA_004024745.2. Classification (NCBI taxonomy): domain Eukaryota; kingdom Metazoa; phylum Chordata; class Mammalia; order Artiodactyla; family Tayassuidae; genus Catagonus; species Catagonus wagneri. The sequence goes on from PVHT020000050.1 coordinate 227,345, forward strand.
AACACTGCGGGGCGGCCACCCAGTGCCACCCCGTTCCTGTGCTCTCCGCTGGGAGCAGGGCCAGCCGCCCGGCAGGCAGTGTGCTGCTTGTGAGTGGATGCTTGTGGGTGACACTGTGGCCCTGAAGTCCCCGGTCCTCTTTATCCCCTGCTGCCACCTGCTTCTTCAGGGCCACGCTGGGCTCCGAGCAGCGGGGGGCAGAGGCGTTGCCTGGGGTGTGCTCTAGGCCGGCCTGGTGCTCCGGGCTTTTCCAGCCCGTAAGCTCAGGCAGGGGAAAGAGTGGGGCCCAGCCACCGGGGGACCAGTTCTCCTAGAGCAGGACGTGCTCGCGGGCTGGAGCCCGGACCCCTGGGGACGCACAGGTCAGGCGAGGGCAGAGCCGAGGCCTTCCAGGCTGTGCCCAGAGAAACCCCCGAAGCCGAGTGTGGGAGGCCAGACTCAGGCACCGGTGCTGCCCCAGGGCCGGGGGCTGGTTGAGGCCAGAGGCTGGACACGCAGCAAACCTTAGGCTTCTGCTGGTACCACCCTGCCCTCTGTGCCCCCAGTGGGGCCGCTGCCCGCACCTCCCCCCATCTCCTCGCCAGCACCACGGAGACGGGCAAACGGGGTAAAGTGCCCAAGCCCTTCTGAGCGTGCTGGGTGGGCGTGTACCAGCACCCTGCTGGTTCAACTGGTTCACTGAGAGTCACGGTGGACTGTGGGTTCCCCAAGAACAGCTTCGCCCCAGGCTGTGCACTTGGCAGGGGAGGGCCCGGGGGGGCAGGGCTGGCCCTACGTGGTGCCCTTGAGTGGCACCGACCCTGGCCTGCGGCATGCTGGGTCCTGGGCCCAGAGCGAGGGGCCTCCCCGCCCAGAGCAGCCAGGCCCCTGGACCTGGTCCTGCCCCTGGAGGCTGGGCTGCAGGCGGGGGCCGGAGCACATGGAGCCAGGGCGGCCGCAGGCCCGGGAGCCTCCCAGACCCACGGGCGACCGCCTGGAAGGGCAGCCGGCAGGGGCGCGGCGGGGCGGGGCGCGGCTGCCAGACCAGGTGCCGTTTTGTCCGGCTGGGCCCTCGGGCTGTTTCCCAGCTGCTGTTCCCGGGGGTGGCCCGGGAGGACCTGCAAGGCAGCCAACCGCCCCTCCCCGCCCTGAGCCTTTACTCATCTGTCTGGAAGCGCCCAGGGGACACTTCGCTCTGGCAGGCCCTGGGCCCGGGGTGGCTGGACAGGCTCTGTCCTCAGGGACTCACAGTCGGAGAGACATAAACAGGAAAGAGAAGAGAAGGGACACAAAGGCAGTCAGTTGTGTTCAGGGCAAGCTGCCCGGCCGAGGACAAAGCTCGCCTGCTTTTCTAAGCCAGACAGAGGCCTTCTCCTGGGACAATGACGTTCCTGGCACCCTGGCCTTCAAGTCTCCTTGACTTTCACCGTCCAAGGGTGTTCTGTTCCTGGAAACCACGTTTCTCTTTGTTGCCACCCTGCAGACCAGGCACCCTGACCCCTGCCTCCCACCCCAGGACCCGGCGGCAGCGAGCGCTGGCTCTCTGAGGCGTGGGGGGGGTGGGGGCCTGAGCGAGAGAAGGGGGAGCCCGGTGTGCTCAGGAGACTCGCTTCTCTTCTCTTTTCTTTTTTTTTTCTTTTTCAGTCTTTTTAGGGCCGCACGCATGGCATGTGGATGTTCCCAGGCTAGGGGTCAAATCAGAGCTGCAGTTGCTGGCCTTCGCCACAGCCACAGCAATGCCAAATCCAAGCCATGTCTGCGACCTACACCACAGCTCACGGCAATGCAGGATCCTTAACCCACTGAGTGAGGCCGGGGATTGAACCCTCGTCCTCATGGATACTAGTTGGGTTCGCTAACCGCTGAGCCACGGTGGGAACGCTGAGCTTCGCTTTTCTGCTGTCAGGAGGAGAATGGTCTCGAGAAGGGCCAGACAGCCGGTGGGAGGCCGACGGACCCCAGGCCTGAGGCCCCTGGCAGTGGGGGAGGGTCCCCTGAGCCCCCCCGGTTCCCCTGAGCCCCCCCGGTTCCCCTCCCCGTGGCCGCTTCCCAGCCCTCTCCCTGGCCGCTCTGCTTCTCCACCAGGACGCCGGGACCCGGCGCCCCCCACTCGGGGCCGTCGGGTGCGCTGCCACAGCCAGGGTCTCTGAGAAGCGGCTGCAGGTGGCACGCGGGGCACGCGAGTCTTCGCATTGATCTTGAGGGTGATTCATCTCTGGGTTCGACCGAAGGATTCATCCTTGGAGGGCAAAGTTGGCTTCCATGTCTAACTTTACGGGGACATAAACTGTGAATTTTAAAAGCCGAAAACAGGGTGCGAAAGATCTTCCAAGCCTTTCAGTTCTCTCACCTCCGGGGAGCCGGTGAGGAGGCGGCCTCGGAGGCCGGGGCGGGCGCTCCCAGGCCGGGGTCCTCCTGCGGTTTGGAGAGGCCGTCTCTGCCAGCGGCAAGTGATTTCCTGGCTTAGCTGTTGCCGCCTTTGCTGTGGACCCAGCAGAGCCTGCAGCGGGCAGACTAGCCCCGGACTTTAAAGACCGCACGTACGTTTTCATGGGCAAACTTTTAGGAACATTTTCACTGAAGACCGATACACATAAGCGTTTACAAGTTGCAAATGTGCAGCTTGACGCATTTAACAAAGTGAATACACCCACGAAACCACCATCCAGACGGAGGCGGAGGACACAGCGCGCCGCAAAGCCCCGCGGCCCCCATCCCCTCCTGTCCCCGCTGGCCCCATTACCGCCAGCGAGGTTTGTCTGGAGCTGGACTTTGCCTAAACGAAATCACGGTGCCTGCCCTTTGGTGTCTGGCTCCTCTTGTTCAAATTACGTTTGTGAGATCCGTCCAGGTAACTGTGGGTGGAAGGGCTTTCCGTTTCATTTGCCAAATTCGGCTGCACGCCTGCGTAATGTTGTCCAGGAGTGTTCCCTGTCAAGGGGCGGGCAGTGGGCTTGCGCTCAGGGTTGTGCTGGGTGCCGCTGCCTTCACGCCCCGGCCCCTCCGCCAGCGCGCGCTGGCCTGGCTGGGATGGCGTCGCGGGGCCCAGGGGGCGTGTATTTCTAACTGCCCGTTTTCTGAAGTTTCTGAACCCGTTTTCTGAAGTTTCTGAACCCGTGCGCACTCTCACCTGCAGGTACGGCTGCTGCCCTCGCCTGCACGTAAGGCCTCTTTGCTTCTGTTCAGGCCTCTTACCCCTGCCATTCTCGGAACCACAGTGACTTTCAATGCGCGTTTCCATGCCGACTAACGTTGGAAATGCCCTTTTTTCCACATGTGCCTTTCCTGTTGTGGGAGTGCCTTTTCAAGTCTTTTCCCCTTAAAAAAATGAGGTGTCCCTGCCTACAGGCGTTTACAGCAGCTTTATTCATCACCCTCCAAACTGGGGGTCACCCAGACGTCCCTCAGCCACAGGTAAACCAGCTATCGCACACCTGGATGACGGGGTCTTGCTTGGCGCTAAAAAGAAAGGCGCTTCGGGCCGTGGAAAGACATGCAGGGGGTTCTCTTGTGGTGGCGCAGCCATTAAAAGACCCAGGGTTGTCAGCGCCGTGGCCTGGGTCGCTGCTGTGGCTCAGGTTCAATCCCTGGCCTGGGAACTTCCACATGCTGTGGGCACAGCCGAAGAAAAATAAAAAAGGGAAGAAGCCAGTGTGAAAAGGCCACCTGTGTGTCATGCCGACTGGGTGATATTTGGAAGAGGCAAAGCTCCGGAGCCATTACAAGCTCTTGGTTGTGGGGCTGGGGGAGGGGAGCCCGGGGGATTTTTAGGGCAGGGACATTACTCTGTACGAGACCCTCAGGGGACTGCTGCCATCATGTCCAAGCCCTCAGGGTGTCCGGCACCAGGACTGAGCCCGGATGCAAACCGTGGGCTCTGGGGAACGAGGGGGCGAGAGTGCAGACCCGTCGGTGGTGAGTGCACCCCCGGGGAGCCCTGCCCGCGTGGGGGCCGGAGGGCGATGGGAACTCCCGGTTGGCGGTGAACTCAGCGCGGCTCCGATGTAAAGCTTATTAAGTAAAAACATAATATGCAGAAAAGAACACGCACGGTAGATTTCTTTTATGTAAAGCGATGCTTTAAGAATTTATTGATGTGTTCGTTGTGGCTGAGTGATGACTTTGGCTGGCAAAGAAGGGCCTTCCCGAATGCAGAGCTCAGCGTGGGTCACACGTTTGAAACGACAGGCGACGCGGTGCGGCTCTGACCGTCCTGTGTGCGCGGTTTCGGGTGTGTCACATTCCGCTGGTGAAGTCCTTTCTATGCGGGAGTCAAAGAGGCGGTTCTGAACGGAGCTTCGCGTGAGAACACGGCTTTGGTTTCACCGCAATCAGCGCTTGCTGCCGTCAGCACCCGGGCAGCTCCCCGGCCTGTCCTGGTCACTGGAGGTCCCAGGGTCTCTCCCCGCTCAGAGCCTTGGCCGTGTCTGCTGTCCCCGCGCTGACGTGGACACACGCAGGGTCCAGTGCGCTTGGCCTGGGGGAGGCCACCGGGACTGCCCAGGGGTGTAGGGACGGCCCTTCCTTCCGGGCCTTGCCGCCTCCCTGGCGTGTGGCCCTGGCTGCTCCTGTCCCCTGTCCCCTGGGTCCAGCCCAACCCCACCCCTCCCCAGCACGCCTCTGTCCGGCCCCCAGGGCTCGCTCTGCGGCTCGCGCCCACCCCTAGCTGCAGGGTCCTTGCGCGCGGGCCCTGGGCTCCCTGGGAGTGAACGGGGCGTGCGGCCCATCGCACTCGGCCTGTTTTCTCCTAGTTTGCTGATTTCCGTCTGCTGATTCGGCCCTTTCTGACCTTCCAGAGCGGCGGCAGGCTCTAGATTCGCCCGCTAATCTGTCCTCGTAACTTTCTCCCTCTTCTTCCCCGGTCCCTTTAAAAAAGTCTCCCTGCAGCTCACCGGTGGCCTGTTGGCTAAGGGTCGCTCCAAGGAGGTACGACCCCCCCACCCCGGAGGAACGGCTAGCCCTGTTTGGGGCCAGTCTTGCGCAGACTGAATTCTGGTGCCGGGCCGGGCGGGGAAGGGGGTCGAGGTGCTGAGACTCCCCTGAGTGGGTGCTTTCAGCAGAGGCCGGGCGACCCTCCAGCCAGCACCCAGGAGGTGATGTCCCAGCTGCCCCCACGCCTCGCCAGAGCCGCTCCTGGTCCAGCGTCTGAAGCAGCGTCCAGCTGATGGGGGTGCAGTCAGGCTCAGCCGTCGGGGGGCAGCCGTGGGGGGGGGCGCGGCCATGGGGGTGCAGCTGCGGGGCAGGCCAGGCAGGGCGTCCGGGCACTCTCTACCAAGGGTCTGCCCTGGTGGCCTGGGGCACACTCGGTCCTCCCGGACTCGGGGCAGAGCTGGTGGTGTGGTCCCGGTGCCCTGAAGCCCTCAGGCCCGCAGAGTAAGTGCGGCACCGGCACCCCCAGACCCCCGGGTGAGAAGACGGGCCTGCGCTGTGTGTGCCCAGGGCCTCCCTCGCCGCCCAGTGAGCGACTGACCGGCTCTCCGAGGCCCACACCTGTCCCCGCCCGAGGCGGTCTCCTTACCTTTCCCGGCGTGGCTGTCCTGTTGGCTCCAAGCAGGGGCAGCTCACGGGGGCGACAGGCGGGGACCGAGGCGCTGGTCGGTGCTCCCCGAACTGACGCGTGAGCCTGAGCCCTTGCTGCGCTCTGCGGACCGGACGCGGAGACGCAAAATCAGTTCTTTTCGCTCCCTCCCGGGAAGCCCGAGGCCCTTCCACACACACGCTGCTCACCGGCAAAATCTGTCCTCCTGTCTGCGGATGCCCTCCCACCTCAAGACTCGCCCCCTGGGGGATGGTCCCGCTGGGAACCCATCTGCTCTGCACCTGGCTCGGCCCCATCGGACATCGCCTCTACTTCCTCTCCCACCCGGCGTCGGGCCCTGAATATCTGGGCAGCACTGATTCAGTGCCTAGGGAAGGGAAAGCCCCGAGATCCCAAAGAAGACGAGCCTCAAAATGGAGAAAGATATTTGCAACATGCAATGGAACAGACTGTGTCCACCCTATGTAAAGAGCTCCTGCAAAGCAATAACAAAATGGCAGGCAAAGGGGACAGAAAGTCCTCATGGATAGAGTTCCTGCCATGGCAAAGTGGGCCAAGAATCTGACTACAGTGACTCGGCTGGCTGAGGAGCTGCGGGTTTGACTCCTCGCCTGGCTCAGGTACAGGATTCGATGTTGCTGCCGCTGTGGTGCAGATCCAGGGTTGCTGCGGCTGCAGCGTAGGTTGCAGCTGTGGCTCGGATTTGATCCCTGGCCTGGGAAATTCCATATGCCATGGGTGTGGCCATAAAATTAAAGAGAGCGGGCGCGGGCGAGGGTGAGGGCGAGGAGGCCTCACAGGGGTCAGGGAGGCGTGAGCTGGACCGCAGTGACCGCAACACAGCCTCGGTCAGCAGATGCCATGTGCGCACACAGGAGCCTGCAGCCAAGTGTGAGCCGGTGCGGTCAGTCTGCAGTTTTTTTCTTTCTTGGGAGGTTCTGACGTGCAGTCAGACCCTCTGACCTGGCAACGTCCCCGCCCCTGCGACGTGCACCCCAGAGAAGTCAGGGTGTAAGCAGGACGTGCAGCGGGGGTAGCACAGCCCTAACAGCCGGATTGGAAGGGACCGGGTGGGAGTTCCCGTCGTGGTGCAGCAGAAACGAATCCGACTAGGAACCACGAGGTTGTGGGTTCGATCCCCGGCCTGGCTCAGTGGGTTAAGGATCCGGTGTTGCCGTGAGCTGTGGTGTAGGCCGCAGACGTGACTCGGATCCCACGTTGCTGTGCCTGTGGTGTAGGCCGGCGGCTGCAGCTCCAATTCAACCCCTAACCTGGGAACCTCCACATGCCGAGGGTGTGGCCCTAAAAAGAAAAAAAAAAAAAGAAAGAAAAAGAAAAGATCAGGCGGCCATTGGGAACAGGACAGGGGACGTCCATCAGGGCGGCGTCGAGGCACAGAGGAGACAGCCTGGGCCCAGGACCACCCCTGGGTGCCTGGCGGCCGGGGCTCTGCTGCCTTCGCGGGTCCCAGAAGAGCAGGGCAAACTGAGCAGCTGGGGGCACAGGCGGCTCAGTTCCAAAGACCCAGCGAAAGTGAGTTTTGGCCAGACAGCTTGTCCTCTGGTGGTGTTAATATCAGCTTTACTGGCTTCGTGCGAGTGTCCACATTTAGCCTAAAACAAGCCAAGGCTTAGTTTTACAGTGGATCCGATTCGGTAAGTTCAGTAAACGTGGCTGCTCAGGTGACCTCGGAGCGCTGGGAGCTGTCTGTCCCTTTAAAGGGCCCGTGGGGGCTGCTCCAGCGCAGGCCTGGGGTCCCGGACGGCAGGACCCGCTGGAAAGCTGGGGCTCCCGGGGGCCCCGGTGCTGAGGAAGGGGACCCGGTCGTAGGCTCCTCAGGCCACAGAGCCAGGCCTGGGTCTGGACACCCGTGACCGTGCCGGCTGCCAGCAGACCCTGCTCAGTGCCTCCTGGGACTCCGGCCCCCTCTGGGGCCTTGTGGCGCAGGCCTGAGGGTGTCTGGGGCGGATTTGTCAGAGGAGCGGCCGCACCGTGGCCAGGAGGCCTCCAGGGCGCCCGCAGTGACAGCCGGCGAAAACCAGGCGGCCGCCTCACTCCCCAGGAAATCCACACGTCCACACGGCCCCAGACCTCTCTGCCCGGCTGGCATCCGAGGACCCTCCGTGCCAGGCCTCCGCTCGCTCCGCCTTCTCGGGCGCTGGCCTGGGGGAGGGCAGGCCCCGTTCCTGCGCAGACGGCCCCAGCCTGGGGTTGACGGGCGGTGGGGGCGCCTTCCACGTCACGTCACTGGGGCCAGGCCACCTCGGGACGCCTGCCGGGCAGTGCGTGGCCGTGGCCCCGCAGTCAGCTTTGCAGTTGGGCCCAGGGGAGTTCCCGACCTTGGGGAGGACCTTGACGGCCAGGGTCTTGAGGACGGGGGCACCGAGAGCTCTGCCCCCAGCCTGCCCCCGGGGCCACTGTGCTGCAGCTGGAGGCCAGGCCTTGGTCTGTCCGAGTCCCCGTGGGTCGCCGTGAGCAGGGCTGGGTGGGGACCCTGGCCAGGAGCCAGCCTCAGAGCTTCGTGGAGCTGGCAGTGGGGTTAGAGCACCTTGGCCTCGGTGTGTGGCTGGATGGGGCATCAGCCTGCCAGGAGGCCACCAGCTGCTGTGACAGCCCAGGCTGTGGATGGGGGGCAGGTAAGGTGCCCCCAGCCATCTCCCCATCTCAGGAGGGCCTCTCAGGAGAACAAGAATTTTTTCCTTCATCCAAGTGTGAGGACCGCCAGAAATCTGTTCATAGACGCCTTCAGCTAAATTCTCCTGCTTTAAAGATGACGTGTTTTTGTTTTTGTTTTGTATTTCTCGAGCCACACAATAGGTGTTTATTACTTTGCCAACATTCTTTTGCACGATGTGACCCTGAACACTGAACATGTGCCTGTAACAACGGGATCGCCCTGGCGTTGGTCCGCTGTCCACACTGGGACCGGCTTGGGCTTTTCCAGCGGGAGGCGAGGTGCCGGGCTCCGAGGGCGGGTGTGGATGACACACTGCTTTCTGGGCGGGAGGGGACCCCGGGGGCCCTGGCCGAGGCACCGCCCGCCCGCCCCCCCAGGCCTCCGCCTGGGCCGCCTGCTCTCTTTTCCTCGGAGGCCGGCCTGGGACGGCTTCCAAGAACGGCCCCTCTCCATCTTACTGCCCAGCGCCCTGGGGCCCGCCTGGGCCCAAGGGGGGTTCCGGGGGGTCTGTGGGGCGTGTACAGGAGAAGGGAGCTGAGGATGGGAATGGCCGGCTGGTCTGTCCCGTGCTGGTCCTGGGCCACCCCGGCATTTTTCCCGAAGAGGCTGACGCGCGGCCGCTGAGCCGGCCGGGGCTTCTGTCCGGGGGCCTGGAGAGCGAGTCAGATGTTGGCCGTGGAGGGAACAGCGACCCCGGCCTAGAGGACCCCAACCCAAGCTCCGGAGAGCAGGAGGGTCTGAGCGAGGGGAGGCCTGCGCCCCGGGGCTGAGAGCCAGGCGGCTCCGGGGGCCTGCCCCGCTCCCCACGCGGATCCCCCGTCTTCCTGCCTCTCTCCTCCCCGTCCCCCCTGAACCCCAAGGGCAGGATCCTCATGGGAGGTTCTGCCCAGTGTCTGTGCCAACTCGGGCCTCCAGGTGGGCGAGTCCAGGGCTTCAAAGGCCCGAGGAGACCCCCTCGCCTCGAGCTCAGAGCCCCCTGGCGTCAGCGGTCGGCAGGAGGTACGCGGGGCTGCCAGCCGGGGACCCCAGCACCACCGCCTGGACCAGTCCCCGGCTTCACCCGGGGCCTGCCAGCCGGCCTGCCCGGGACCTGTGGGCCGGCTCTGGGCCAGCGTCCATGGGGGGTGCCGGGCAGAGAAAGGGAACCCCCTGGCTGCTGTGCCAGGTTCCAGAAGCATCTGCAGAGGCTACTCACTGAAGACCCAGCGGGGTGGGCCGGGCGCGGGCCCCAGGGGTCCTCAGAGCCCCGGGCTCCCGGCTTGCACACAGCGTGGCGTGGCGGGCAGCCCTGGGAGGCTTGGAGGCCTCCGTGGAGAAACCAGGCATCGCCGTCAGGAATGAACTAATCCGTCCCTCGCTTTGTTTTCTGTCACGCGGAGTGAGTCTCTCCTGACGGGGCCTCCCCAACCCCGCCCAGGGGTGACAGACTCCCACAGACCCCGTTCTTGGCCAGACTGGCTTCCAGATGAGAGGCTGGCCCGGCCAGTGGGGGACGCGCAGGGCAGGGAACCGGGCACCCCTTCCTGGGACCGGGAGGGAGGCTGGGCCGCCTCTGCCGTGGGTGGCCCAGCGGCCGCTCTCACCCCTGCCCCAGGGCCCAGCAGGTGCAGCCGGCCGCAGACGGCTGGGCTTCCCGCGTGCCTGTGGTGTGAAGTCAGCGGCCCGGCCCCGGCTGCCGGCCACCCCTGAGCTATTCCGGGAGCTCGAGCTCAGACCCTGGCCTTGTTGCTCCCGGCCCCTGAGCTCGCAGGAGTCCGCAGGCGCGGGCGGCAGCTCTCCTGTCACGTGTCCGCCCCTCCCCGGAGCCCCTCCAGCCGCCGCCGGTCTGGCCGAGGTGCGGTGGGCCGGGCTGGTCCCCAGGGCGGGAGGAGCCTCAGGGCTGCCCCAGGCCGCGTCCCTGGCCAGCTGCCTCCCCCCCTTCCCCGGAGGCCCTGGAGCAAGGCCGTCTCCCTCTGGCAGCAGGCTTCTGGGAGGTTCCCCCGCAGCTCGGGGCTGTCCCTGAGGAGACGGTCACGGTCAGCCAGGGCTTGCCGCTCGCAGAGGCCGGCCACGCCTCCCCCGCCCGGCCGGGTGACCAGGCGAGTATCGGCCGAGAGGCGCCGGCCGACTCTCAAAGCCGTGTCTGGGCCTGACCGCGCGACAGTGGCCCGACCCTGGTGCAGGGTGATGATGGGCCTGGCCGGGGCCAAGGAGGCGCCCGGCGGCCTGGCCCCTGGTGGGACCTGGGGGGAGGACAGTGCGGGGGGCAGACCCCAAAGCCTGGCCTCCCTGGGCCGACCCTGCCTCCCGCGGGTTCCCGCCGAAGCAGCGGGACCCTCAGGTCCAGCGGGGGCCTCTGGGGGCGGTGACGGTCCCTCAGGGCCGGTCCCCCGGGCCGGGCAGCTCGGGCTCCCCCGGAAGCAGCGGAAGTTCCATCTGGGGTCTCGGGTGGGGTGAGCGCCCAGCACCCTAAGAAGGGGGTTCTGGAGCCCGGGGAGGGCACAGTGGAGGGGCTGTGTCCTGGGGCCGTGGGCGCGGGACAGAGCAGCAGCAGCCCTCGGTCGGGGCCACGGTGCCTGTCGTGCCCTGTGGGGGCCACAGGGCCGGCGGCGGCTTCCCGAGGAGCGAGGCTCGGCACCTGGGGGCCAGCGGGCTCGGCGCCTCCCCTGCCCAGGAGCCCCCCGGCCCCCAAGACGGGGCAGAGGCCAGGGCTCCGGGCTCTTCGGGTGACTTAACCCGCAGGTAACTTTAAGCTTCGTTTTCCGTTCTGCCAGGTCTCACCCAGCCCTTCCTCCAGCTGGGTTCTGCGCGTGTGCCCGTGTGTGCGCGAGTCCCCGCGTGCGAGAGCGCGTGCACGTGCGTCCAGGACGCGGGCAGTGCTGCTCTTCCGCCCTCCCCAGTCCCTCCGTCCAAGGGCACTCGCGGCCCCAGCAGAGACCCCGGCCCCCAGGCCAGCCCTGTGTGTCTCCCTGTTGCGGCCCCGTGGGGGGCTCCCCGCCGGCCGGGCCCCAGGCCACCCAGGAAGGGATGCTGACTCCAGGGGCCACTCTGCTCCTGACACCCGGCCGGCCGACAGGCGGGGGCTGCTGGCAGCAGCGCCCCTGAGACTGTTACCCAGGGGCCCTGGCACCCCCGTGGCCTTGGGGAGGGAGGCGGGGGGCGGCGGCAGCCCCTCCATGGGGCAGGAGGAGACGCTGTCATCACAGACGCAGGCCCCCCAGGCCGAGGCTGCCAGGCCGGTGGGTGGGCCGTGCGCCTGGGTTTTCTTCTGTGTGAGCCTGGGGTGGGGGCCACGGGGGCTGCCCAGCCTGGGGGGTCCCGGCTCTGCACACTGCAGGGTTTCTGGGCCTCTTGTTTCCTGCTGCAGGAGGCGCGCGTTCACAGAGGACCCTGGACGTCCTCCGAGAGCCGAGAGGGGCCACATTTGCCCGGCCGGGTGCCCTGGGGCGGCCCTGCTGTCCTCTGGCCATGGCCTGGAGCTCTTTGTGGCCTGCGGTGGAGGGTCCAGAGTCCGGCCAGCTCAGCATGGGGCCAGCTCCTGGTTTGGGTGGCAGTGACGGCGCCCAGTGAGCTCAGACGGGGGTGGGGGCGGTCCGAGGCCTAGGCCGCCAGCAGCGGTCAAAGCCGACAGGCGTGTCCTCAGCCCGGGGTCAGAGCTGCTGGGTCTTTTGCAAGGAGGGCTCTCGGACGAGGTTCCAGCTGCCTGGAGGTCCTCGTTTAGGGCTGGAATAAGCCCTTAGGAGGCCAAGGTCGATCAAGTTCCTGGCAAAGCTCGGCGCTCGCCCGGCTCGCCAAGCCTTGGGGAAGGGGAGCGGGGGCGGGCGGCCTGAGCACCCCCGGGGGGCCCTTCTGGCTCTGGGGAAGGCCCTCGCTTGGTCCCCCCACCCTCCGGCTGAGCCTGAGGTAGGCGAGCCTGGTGGCGGCCGCCCAGAGTCCGTGCCGGCCGAGCCATCCAAGCCACAGGGCGGAGAGCAGAAAACTGCAGAAGCCAGAGCACAGCCAAGAAGGTCCCTTTATGCTCCAGCCAACCCAGGCCGCAGACTCGAAATAATAAAGTGAAGCTGTGGGCTGCACCCCGGACTCCGCGGGCCCGGCCCAGAGAAGCCGCGGCTCCCGGGCCTCCAGCCTGGGGGGTGTCCTCCCTGAAGCCCCCGCCTGGCCCGCACATCGTGTGCTCCCCCAGGCGCTGTGTGTCCCGACAGCCACCGGAGGGGGACGGGTGGGGCGGGGGCCCGAGCTTGCGTCGAGGCTGGGACCCCCACCTGGCGCAGGGCGGGGCCCAGTGGGCCGGGCGCACGCCTTGCTGTCCCCGTCCTGTGCCGCCGATGGAGGCCGCACGGCAGGAGCCTCAGGAAGACACCATCTCAGGAGGCCACTCCCAGTTTTCCCAGCGTGTGCGCAGTGTCCCAGGAGGAGGCAGGTGAGGGCTAGTGGCCTTGGGGACGCTGGGTGGTGAGGGTGCCCGGGGGACCAGCACTCTTGCTGACGGCCTAGAGGGTGCGCAGAGCGCGGTGTGCGGCCCTCCGCCCTCGGCAGGGCGGCTGTACCCACCTCGGCCCCCGTGCGTGCGGGGCTTGGGCTCAGCCTCCAGGGGAGCCGCCTCCTCTCCAGTTTCAGCCTGATGCGCCTCGGAGCCTGGGGGGCTGCCCAAGCCGCTCTGTTCCTACCTCAGGCCGGCTCGCGCTCGGGGAGCCTGGCTCTGCTGCAGGCTGGCAGGAGGGGCCCGTGGGGCGGCGGGGACGGCGCAGGGCGGCTCGGGGGTGGGAGGCCAACCCCGTCCTCTGGACCCACCAACAGTGTCCCCAGTATGCAGGCCCGCGCCCTGGCCCCAGGGAGCCCAGAGCCCAGGAGCCGGGCAGGTGCTTCGGGGGTGCGGGGGCGGCTTGGGGTTCGGAGGCTGGGCCGGCGTGGCCCGGGTGGCTGTGGCCAGACACTCAGATCCAGTCCAGGTTCCCAGCAGGGCCCCCAGGAGCAGGGGGCCGGGGCAGGGGACCTGGGAGGGGTACTCAGCCCCTGTGAGCCCACTTCCCTGTAACAAACGGGGTGAGTTGCCCCCGCAGGGGTGTGACCAGGTCTTCCCAGTGGGCAGCGGCGAGCTCAGTCCGGCAGCCCGCAGTCAGCACGCTCCGTGGCCCTCGTGGCCCGTCACCAGGCCAGGATGTGATAAGGGGGGGGGTCCGCTCGGGGAAGGAAGGAGCTGGGCCGGCGCGTTTGCGGGACAGTGAGGGCTTTGCCTGGGCCCGAAGGAGGCAGGTCCACCACGGGCCGGCAGCTCCGAGTCCCGGGAGCGCTCTCTCTGCCCACCAGATAGCGCTGGGCGTTCACCCGAGTTATTAAACTGGACCTACGGTGTGGACAGACGCCATGGGGCTGCCTGGAGGACTCCCAGCCCGTGATTCTGATCCCTTTTCTAAGCAGCGGGATCCCCTGGGAAGATTGTCCACACCGAGCGTTCATCTGGACCCTGGCGGACGGCACTGTGCTTGCGCCCCGAGTCCAGACGCAGTGAGGTCTTGTTAACACCGCCGCCCGAATTACCGAGGAGCCCTCCAGGCCTCTAAAACCAGTTTTTAATAGGAAGGGCATTTCTTTCCCATTTAGAAAGGTAACATTGGCTGGTTTTACATGACGTGGAAAGCATAGAAATACAGGACCCTGACACGCCCTGACCTGGCCACCCCCTCTCCTCATCGCCGTGGCTGCTGGCCTCTTCCCTGCTCTCTGCACCCGGATCCACACGCCTCACTGTGGACTTGAGCCGCACAATCTTCGTGGCCTGACGTTTTCTCCAGCGTGGCGTCTTTCTCTGTCGCCGTGCCCACGGGCACTGCCCTCTCAGTGGCCAAGTGGCATCTGCTGGCAGTCACAGGCGGCCGTGCCTGTCTCTGGAAGCTGCCACCAGGAACGCAGGGCTCAGGACACCCTTGGACACCCCTCTTTGCCCGCTCCTTGTGTAATTTGGTTACGGTGAATTTCTAAAACTGGAATTTATGGGCCAAAGAACACACGACCGCTACAGACCTTTGGCATTTTCCGCCAAAGTCCCTCCCCCAGGGCGGGACGGAGCCCCAGACTCGCAGGTGTGGGCCCCCCAAACCCCGCCCACACCCATGCCCGCGACATTCCCGAATTCTCTCTTTCCAGTGATAGGACACAGGGCACTTCGTGCGGCTTCAGTTTAATTTGCAAAAGTCCTTGAGAAGGGAAACATCCTTCCAGAAATTTCTGACTTGCTTTGGTCCCCGAGAAGCTGTTCCCTCCAGGCACCGCTTGTTCCCTCCCCCCACGCCGGGGCCTCACCCGCGGGCACGCCCGACCCCGTGGCGCCCCGCTTTCGGATCACCATGCGCAGGCCCGCCCGCCTCTCTGCGGTGCCCGCCCATCCACCCACGATCCGTCCCCCTTCTGCTTTGGGGTTTCAGGGCTTGGTTTTCAAAGCAGACGTTGGGGTCCCCTCCAGGCTTCGAACATGACACTTGGGCGCTGGCGTAGCCAAACTCGAAATTCTAGGTTCAAAATTAACTCCCTCCAGTCCTCTGAAGACTCTTGTTTTCTTCCTCTTAGAATCTTGGGGCATCTGACAATCTGATGCCGGCAGCCTCGGAGCTTAACAACTTTCCTGTGTGCAGCTAGAATTTTCTCTTTCTCTTTGAAACGCTTGATTTATTTTTAACGCGCCTGAGAGTTATCGGCCTGCCCGTTCAACCTGGGGCCTCTTATCTGCCTTAGGATGAGGACGTCTCCTTATCTGATTCTCGAAATATTTGCCTCTTCCTGCTCCTCCGGCCCGGGGCTTCCGGCCGGTCCTCTTCACCCTGTGCCGTTTCCATCTCTGACCTGCCTCCCCGTTTTCCACCTCGAATCTCTGGGCTCTGCCGGCGCCCTCGGGGGCATGTATCCCCGCCCCCCACGTCTCAGTGCATTCACGGGGACACGAAGCCCACCCCTCAAGTCCACGTGCGGCTGTGCTTCCCCGCCCAGCTTGCCCGCAGGTGCTGGTTCCTGCCCCATGTTCCCAGCCCCCACCCCTCCTTGGATGGTGTTTATTAAGCCCCCCGTTAGTCCTGGATCTGCTGCGCGGACGTGCTCTCCTGGACCACAGCCCCCCCCGTGCATTTATAGCCCTTGGGTGGGGGGGGCGTAGGGCCCCCAAGTGTGAGGCTGCTGCCTGGCGGCTGGGGTGTGACCGGAGCTGACGCTGGGTGACTTGCTGGTTGCACCCGGCCCCTTGCCTGCCTGGGCTGCCCTGTCCCCAGGGCCCTGGCTCCTCCTGGGCCTTTGCCTCTCTCTCAGCTCATGGGCTCCGGCCCCAGCCCCGGCACAGCCGGATCTGGCACTTCTGCCAGGTCTTCGGAGGCGAGGTTGTGGGGGAAGCTGGTGGCGCATCGGAGTCCACCCGTCCTGCTCCCACGATGCCCTGGTGCTGCTGGTGGTCTACGGGCGGGTCCTGGGCAGAGCCACCTGCCCCTCCCCGTGAAGGCGGGCCAGGGCCCTGGAGGTGCTGGGAGGACCCGAGAATCTGCAGACGGAGCTCCCAGCTGGAGGCCTGCTCTCCCCGAGGGCTTCCTGGAAGCCTGGGCCCAGGCGCAGGGGACAGCGGGCCAGGCTGACCCAGGCGGCTGCTGCAGGGCTTTCAGATCCGCTGGAGCACCTGCTAATGTCCCCAGAAGCAGACCTGCCACCCTGGAGGGAGACCTCGGGCACGTCCTGCTTGTCTGGTTGGATTCGAGGTAGGTCTCTGGACGAGCCTGGCGTTTTGGCGTCTCTCCTCCGCCTCGGCGCCGGACCAGCGCGGCCCCCCTCAGGCCTTCAGATCTCCTCCCCGTGACCTCAGAGCCAGCCTCCGCGTTTGCAAGCGACTCGATGTCCCAGCAGGTGCGGCCCGTGACGTGGTGCCAGTTGGGAGTCACTCTCAGAGCTGTCTCAGGGGTTTGCAAGCAGCCCCCTCCCCAGGAGCCACATGGGGACTGCAGTGACCTCTGACCTGTGCTGAGGCCTTGCAGAACCCCTGGGGGGAGGGAGGCTCCAGTTTTCCTGAGACGAGAGAGTGCTCACAGCACCAAGCAGACCGCATGGAGGCTGACCGTGGCCCGGACTGCCGGGAGCTCGGAGTCCCGCGGGGGACGCGCGCTGGGAGGGCTGGACCGCTGGGCCTCGTGGCTCCGCGCCTGGCGGGGCTCTGCCTACAAGGCCTCGGGCAGGACGCTGTGTCTTTGACCTGGGATTGAACACCCACACCCGGGGCCTAAAACTCCGGAGCAGCCACCAGGGACGAGGGCGGGGCAGGCGGGGACTCGCCTCTCTGTGGTCCAGGCCCAGGGTGACTGCCGGCCCCATGTCGTTCAGAGCAACCACCCAGGCATCTCTGCCCTGGGTGGGCGCGGGCCTGGGCTGGCAGAGGATGGCCACAGGAGGACCTGCCTACCGTCCCCCCGGGCCCCGGCCTGTGGTCAGGCTGCTGGGAAGCGATGGAGCAGGGGAAAGCCCCTGCTTGCCCAGCACGGGGGAGGGATGGCGCGGAGCTCACCGCTGATGCCCACGGCTGCCAGGGAGCTTCTCATCCTTGGAGGGTGCTGACACTTGGGCGAACT
This sequence comes from Catagonus wagneri, assembly GCA_004024745.2. NCBI lineage: Eukaryota > Metazoa > Chordata > Mammalia > Artiodactyla > Tayassuidae > Catagonus > Catagonus wagneri. The sequence continues at coordinate 244,110 of PVHT020000050.1, forward strand.
GAGACCGGGGCCCCCCGAGTGCCTCCCCAAGGTCTCCCAGCCAGTAATCGCCACGCGGTCAGCCTGCTATCAAAGATGCTGCCCCGAGCTGTCCGGGTTCTGCCACTGGACACGTGCTGGTTAGGATGCAGGATGCCAAGGTGCCAGGGTGCCAGGATGCAGGACGCCAGGGTGCGAGATGCCAGGGTGCCAGGGTGCCATTTGTCCCAAGGATGCTCCACCAGGACACCTGGACCCAGTCCTGTCTGTGGCTGGTCCAGGCAGCACCTCTGTCTATGCCGAACCTCCAGAACACTCCTTTGAGCCAGTGCGCCCTGGACCAAGGACACAGCAGGTCCTGGGACCCCTCTGGCCCGCCGTCTCTTCTTCCTCCTCAGGACTCTGGAGGCTCCTGCACGTGTGTGTGAGCCCAGGGCTCCAGGCCCCGTGGGCACCAGCTGGGCATCTGCTGTGCCAGTTGCCTGCAATGTGTTGGCTGGGGGCCCTTTGTTCACACAGGCCCGCGTGGTTTCAAGGGCGACGTCCGCAGACCCCTGTGCTGGTCCCGTGTTCACCTGAAGAAAATCCTTCCTGGCTTGAGAGCGGAACAAAGGGTCACAAATTATTTAAGCTGTCATAGAGCAAGGACACGGATTTGGTTTAAAGGACAAGCATTCACCGTTCTGACGTTATTTCTGAAAGCCTCACAAGGAGGGAGGGAATCTGAGTGGGACCCGCGCCGACTCAGGAGGCGGGCACGGCCGCGACCTGCGCAAACAGCCGCGGTGTCCACCTGCAACATCAGGCAGGACGGGGGCACAGTCACAAAAGGAAGACGTGTCCCTGCGAGTCTCGGCAACTGGCCGTTCGTTGTAAATGTGACGATGCCCTTTGGCTCTCGGCGCTGCGAAGGCGGCCTGCCAGCCGGAGGCAGGACGGGGCTGCTGGCCCCATGCCGAGCGGACTGGCAGAGGCTCCGGCCGACCGCCCCTGCAGCTTCCTCTTCAAGGTCCTTGGGGGCATCCCCCCTTTGGCTTGCATACCTCCCTTGACAGCTGGCTCACTGCTTCACAAAGGATGGGTCCTGTTGTGGCAATGCTCCTGGTACTGGCCCTTAGGAGGCCCCCACGGCCACTCCTCAGAGCTGCGGGCGGCTGCAGCGGAGTCGTCTGCGGACCGGCTGCCAGCAGCCTTTGCTCGCTCTCCTTAAAGACTTGCAGAGGAGGGGCGAGAGCCCAGGAAACGAAAAAGCCCTTTCCAAAGAACCGGGACTTCCTGATTCCTAACCCCCAAACCGAGCCTTTTACTGGTGATTGGGGATTTGACTTTGGCCCTTGCAAAGCAGGGACTGATTACAGGCGGCAGAGTGACACCACTTCAGCCGCATTTTGACCTGAATCCTCTTTGCTGTCTCACATCCAGGGGCTTCAGAGCAGCCCCGCCCTCACCCGCCAGCTCTTTGCACCACCTCCGACCCACAGGGAGGACTCGCCCCCTAGGGAGGCGCCCAGCCCCGGCCGCACCCCTGCCCTCCCCTTCCGAGCCGGGCGCTTGCCGCTGGGCTCGGCCACAAAGAGGCAGCCACGTGGAGGGGAGAGCCGCTCGGCACAGAAGGAGCAGATTTCGGCAGAGAGACAGCGACCGACGCAAAACAGACGTTGCTCGTCTTCATCAAGGGCTTTGCAGAAAGAAATCCAAGGAGGATCAGATTCTAACAGGATGCAAACAGTTTGCACACAGCCGTCAGGGGGAGGCGCTTGACAGGCGTCTTGCGGATGGTGGCAGCGATGACAGCCTGTCTGCAGACGGCGAGGGGGTCTCGTGCGCAGACGGTCTCCGAGACCCAGCCCTGTGCTGCTGCAATTCATTTTTTCCAAAGGGGCGCATGGACTAAAATGATCTCAGTTGTAAGCTACTATTAACATGCCACGGCCCCCACATTTTTTTTTTTTCATGAAAATAATTCAAAACAAATGTGCTGGCGTGAGGAGCTCGGGAGGACGTTTGCACACGCTCGCGGGGAGGCGCGGGGACGGCTCCAGTGCCACCAGCTCTTGTTACTGTGTGCCCACGGGGAATGCAGCCAGCACACAGTGAGCAGATCCAACGCCAGCTTTCAGAGACCATTTTCCTTCAGTGCCACCAGCACGAGTTTTAGGGGGCCCGCATGGATGGCTACCCACCGCATACGTGTCCTCTGGCGCTGTAGCAGATTGATACAAACACTTGCATCAACACAAGCGTATAACCTTAGGCTCTGAGGTCAGAAGTCCTCCAATCCAGCCATCATGGGGGCTGCCTTCCTTCCGCAGGTGCTGGGGGGGGCATTACCTGCCTTTTCCAGCTTCTAGAGACATCGCCTTCTTGGGCTTGTGGCCCTTCCTCCATCTTCCAAGCCAGCATCGTAGCATCTTCATCCCTGCCCCTCCCCGCCCCCGCTCTCACACCTCTTTCTCTGACTCTGACCCTTCCACTCCCATCTTCCCTTACAAGGGCCCTTGTGATGACACTGGGTCCACCTAGATAGTCCAGATCTCAAGAGCCTTACGCTGGGTCACAGCTGCCAAGTCCTCGGATGTGTAAGGTCCCATGCGCACAGGTCTGGGGTTGGGACGCACACATCTTTGTGGGTGCTGCCCTTCTGCCATCCTTGATAGGTATGGCTAATGGGGACACCACCTTCCTTGCAGCTATGGGCTTGGCATGTGCGTTTTGGTACTGTGAAGTTCCCTGCTCATAAAATGCACCCATGTGCTCATGCGGCCATTAAACCAGTATTGATGCAGTGCCCCTAGTGGAGCGTCCTGGGCCCTGGGTGCAGCCCAAGCCCCTGCTGTTAGGTGGGGAGCACACAGCCTGCTCGTGACCCACATGCGCCAGCCCGCTGTACTACCCTTTAAGCATGGAGTCCTGCCAACGCCCGAGCTGAGAAGGCAACACTCAGAAATGAGGAAAGAATTTAAATGTTTCTCTGCAAAAAACAACTGAACACGGCGATACAGGAAGTGAGGGACAACGAAAGCTATAAAGCATGTAGAAAACAGCAAGCAAAATGACAGAAGTCTCTCTTGATCAGTAATTTCTTTAAATGTAAATAGATTAATCTCTCCAATCAAAAGACAGAGTCTGGCAGAATCAACAAAAACGCATGATTCAACTGTACATGGTTTTGCTTTTTAGGGCCGCACCTGGGGCATATGGAGGTTCCCAGGCTAGGGGTCACATCTGAGCTGCGTCTGTGGCCTACACCACAGCTCACGGCAACACCAGATCCTTAACCCACTAAGTGAGGCCAGGGTTTGAACCCACATCCTCATGGATACCAGTCGGGTTCATTACTGCTGAGCCACAGTGGGAATTCCAGCTATATATTGTCTTGAGAGACTTACTTGAGATCTGAAGACACAAACAGATTGAAAGTAAAAGGTGGAAAAAAATAAACCCTGCGGACAATTAACCAGTTGTAACCCCGGGGGTTAGGAATCCTATCGCAGCAACTCAGTTCACGGCAGAGGCACAGGTTTGATCTCCAGTCCAGTGCAGTGGGTTAAAGGATCCGACATGGCCACAGCTGTGGCTCAGATTCAATCCCTGGCCCAGAACTTCCATGTGCTGCAGGTGTGGCCATTAAAAAAAAAGTTTAATACAGAAAGATGTAACAATTAAAAACATTTGTGCCCTTAATGACTGTCCGTCAAAACGTAAGATGCAAAAACGGACAGAACTGAAAGAAGAAAGAGAGAGTTACACAATAGTATTTGGAGACTTCAATACCATACTTCCAGTGATGGACAGAACAGCAAGACAGAAGACGCGAAAGCCAGCAGAAGCCCTGACACAATAAACTGACCAGTCCCAACAGATGTACACAGAACAGTCCGCCCAGCGGCAACGCCTATTCCTCTCAAGGGCACAGGAGATCTCCTGCAGGACAGACCACATGCTTCGCCACAATTAAGAGCCAACAGAATAAAAAGAGAGACCTCATACAAAACACCTCCTCTGACCATAACGAGATGAGGTTAGAAATCAATAACAGAAGGTAAACTGCCACACTCACAAGATTGTGGAAATTAAATGACATGTTGAAACAACCAGTGGATCAAAGAGGAAATCACCAGTGAAATTAGAAAATACTTAGAGATGAATAAAAAAGAAAATGAGACATGCTCAAACTTATGGGAATGCAGCAAAAGCAGGGCTAAGGGGGCAATTTATAGCTTTAAATGCTTGCATTAAATATAGGAGAGCTCTCAGCATCAGTAATCATCAGAGAAATGCAAATCAAAACTTAATAAGCTATCACCTCACATCTGTAGAGTGGTTATCATGAAGAAGACAAGAGATACAAGTGTTGGCAAGGATGTGGAAAAAAGGAAATTTTTATACATTTATTACAAGGAATATAAATTGGTGCAGCCACTGTGGAAAACAGTATAGAGGACCCACCCCCAAATTAAAAATAGAACTATTGGAGTTCCTGTTGTGGCTCAGTGGAAACGAACCTGACTAGCAAGCATCCTTGAGGACGCAGGTTCGATCACTGGCCTTGCTCAGTGGGTTAAGGATCCGGCGTTGCCGTGAGCTGTGGGTATATTGCAGAGGCAGTTTGGATCTGGCGTTGCAGTGGCTGTGTTGTGGGCTGTCGGAACCCTAGCTTGGGAACCTCCATATGCTGTGGGTGCAGCCCTAAAAAAACAAAAAGACCAAAAAAAAATAGAACTATCATATGATCCAACAATTCCACTTTTGGATATATATCTGAAGGAAACAAAGTTACTGTCTTAAAGGAATATCTGTACCCTTATGTTCATTGCAGCATTAGTTACAGTAGCTAAGGTATGGAAAAAACCTAAGTGTCTCTCCAACAGGTGAATGGATAAAGGAAATAGGCTATATATGCACAATGGAATATTATTCAGCCATAAAAGAAAGGAAATAATGTCATTTGCAACAATACAGATGGACCTCTAGGGCGTTATGCTAAGTTAGAAACATCAGACAGAGAAAGATAAATGATTGACAGGGTATGATCTCACTTACAGTGTAATCTCAAAAATCTGAATTTGTAGATAACAAAGAACAGATTAGTGGTTGCCAAAGGCAGGAAGTGGGAACTGAGGAAATGAGGAAGGCACTCAGAAAGTACAAACTTTCAGGTGTAAGAAAAGTAAGTTCTTGGAGGCTAAGGTGCTGTATAGTGAGTCACTAGGACAGTAGATATTAAAGAGTCCTCATAACAAGTCCTCATAACATAACTCTGAGATGAGGGGTGTTAACTAAACCTATTATGGTAATCATTTCTCATTCCATGCATATAACATCATAATGTTGTGTATTTTAAACTAGCACAATGTTATTTGCCAGTTAACATTCCCCCCCCCCTTTTTTTTTTGCTTTGTTTTTCAGGGCTGCACCTGTGGCATATGGAAATTCCCAGACTAGGGGTCGAATCAGAGCTGCAGCTGCTGGCCACTGCCACAGCCACAGCAACTCCAGATCTGAGAAATGTTTGCAACCTATACTGCAGCTCACTGCAATGCCAGATCCTTAACCCACTGAGCAAGGCCTGGGATTGAACCCATGTCTTCATGGATACTAGTTGGATTTATTCCTGCTGAGCCACAATCAGAATAATTATGTCTTAATTAGACTTAAAAAAACCCAAGAAAGTTCTCAAATCACAACCTAATTTACAACTTGAGGAACTAGAAGAAAAAAAAAGAACAAACTAAACCCAGAGCTAATAGAAGTAAAGTAATAATAAAGATCACAGCAGAGATAAATAAAATAGAGAATAAAAATACTGAGAAAATTAATAAAATCAAGGCTTGGTTCTTTGAAAAGATCAAAACATTGACAAGCCCTTAGATAGATGACTAATAAAAAAGAAGATTCAAGTTGCTAAAATCAAAAATGAAAATGTGGACATTAGTACAGATTTATGGGAATAAAAAGAGTAATAAGAGCGTACAGTGGACAACTGCATACTGCCAACAAAGTATGTAAGCTGGATAAAGCAGAACTATTCCTAGAAGCACAAAACCTAACAAGAACTGACTCACAAAGAAATAGAAACTCTAAATAGACCTTTAAACAAGGAGATTGAGTCAGTCCAAGCCCACTTCAGAGATATCACAGGTTCTGTTCCAGATCACCACGATAGTGCAAGTCACACAAAATTTTTGGCTTCCCAGAATATATAAAAATGATGTTTAGGAGTTCCCATTGTGCCTCAGCAGGTTAAGAACCCAGCACAGTGTCCGCGAGGATTCAGGTTCAATCCCTGACCTTGCTCAGTGAGTTAAGGGTCCAGCATTGCTGCAGATGTGGCTTGGATCTTGCTGGTGGAAGGTCTTACCTCAGTGTCAATGCTACTGACTGATCAGTGTGGTGGTTGCTGAAAGTTGGGATGACCATGGCAATTTCTTAAACAAGACAGCAATGAAATTTGCCACATTGGTTGACTCTTCCTATTATGAAAGGTTTCTCTGTAGCCTGAAATGCTGTAGAACTTTATCCACAGCTGAACTTCTTTCAAATTTGGAGTCAGTCCTTTTAAACCTGCTGCTGCTTCTTTATCAACTAAATTTATGGGATAGTCTCAATTCTGTGTGTCGTTTAAACAATCTCACAGCATCTTCACCAGGAGTAGATTCCATCTCGAGAAACCATGCTCTTGGCTTGTCCATAAGAAGGAACTCCTCAACTGTTCAAGCTGTATCATGAGATGCTGCAATTCTGTCCCTTCTCCAGGCTCCACCTCTAGTTCTAGTTCTCTTGCTGTTTCTACCACATCTGCAGTTGTGACGGTAACACCAAAGATCGCTGGTCACAGATCACTGCAACAAATATCATAATAATGAAAAAGTCTGAAATATTGCAAGAATTATCAAAACGTGACACAGAGACACAAACTGTGCAAATACTGTTGGAAAAATGGCGCTGAGAAACTTGCTTCATGCAGGCTTGCCACAAATATTCAATTTGTAAAAACTGCAAGATCTGTGAAGTGTAATAAAGTGAAGTGCAGTAAAACAAAGGTGTGCCTATAATCAAGCATCTCCTTGTAAAGCAAAGTCCTGGACCTGATGGCCTCACTGTTGAATTTACCAAATATTTAAAGAAGAACTAATACCAATTCTTCTCAAACTTTCCCAAAATATTGAAAAGGAGGAAATATTTCCTAACTCATTCTATGACACCAGCATTACCCTGACGTCAAAACCAGACAAAGACACTATAGGAAAACTGCAGGCCAATATCCTTTATGAACACTGATGCAAAAATCCTCAAAAAATATTAGCAAACTTAATTCAGCAGCATGTTGGCAAGATTATGCACCGTGACCAAATGGGTTTGTTCCTGGAATGCAAGGATAGTTCAATGCACAGAAAACAGTCAATGTAATATGTCACATTAACAGAATGCAGGGGAAAACCCACATGATCATCCTAATTGATACAGAAAAAGCATTTGAAAAAATTCAATACACTTTCACAATAAAACCTCAACAAACTACTTCAACATAATAAAGGTCATCTGTGAAAAGTCCACAGCAAACATCATATGCAATGGTGAAAGATTGAAAGCTTTTCCTCTGATATCAGGAACAAGACGAGGATGTCCATTTTTGCCACCTCTATTCAACATAGTACTAGAAGTTTTAGAGCTATTCAGCAAGGCAAAGAAATAAAGAGTTTTCTTTCTAATTTGAAAGGAAGAAGTAAAATATAACTCTTAGCAGATGATACAATTTTATATGTAGAAACCCCTAAATAGGAGTTCCCGTTGTTGCTCAGTGGTTAATGAATCTGACTAGGAACCATGAAGTTGCGGGTTCAATCCCTGGCTTTGATCAGTGGGTTAAGGATTGGGCATTGCCGTGAGCGGTATAGGTTGCAGACACGGCTAGGATCCTGCATTGCTGTGGCTGTGGTGAAGGCCAGTGGCTGCATTCCGATTAGACCCCTAGCCTGGGAACCTCCACATGCTGCTGGTGTGGCTCTAGAAAAGGCAAAAAGACACAAAAAAAAGAAAAAAGAAACCCCTAAATATTCCACACAAAACCTGTTGTAGTTAATAAGTGAATTCAGGAAAGTAGCAGAATACAAAGTCGACACACAAAAATTAGATGCATTTCTATAAAGTACTTAGGAATAAACTTGACCAAGGAAGTGAAAGATTTGTAGAATGAAAATGGCAAAACATTGCTGAAGAAGTTTAAGATAATGTAAAAAATGCAAACACATTCTCTGTCCGTGGACTGGAAGGCTTAATGTTGTTGAGCTGCCAATATGCCCCAAGGCAATCTACAGACTGAATGCAATTCCTACCAAAATTCCAGTGACTGCTTTACACTCACAGAAAAATCCAGCCTAAAATTCATATGCAATCCCGAGGACCTGGGGGAGCCGAAACAATCTTGAAACAGAACAAAGCTGGGGGGGGCACTCATAATCCCTGATGTCAAAACTTACTCTCAAGTTACAGTTGTCAAAACGGTGTGGTACTGGCACAAAGACATAGAGACAAATGGAATGGAACAGAGAGCCTAGAGATAAACCCCCAGATCTATGGCCAGATACATTTTGACAAGGACATCAGGTCCATTGAAAGCAGAATGGACGATCTTCTTTCAAAAATTGGTGTGAGGAACACTGGCTTCACCACAGGACGTGACAGTGGACTCTTACCAGGTAACGCCATAGAGAAAAATTAACTCAACATGGATCGTGACCTAAATGTAAGATGTAAAGCTACACAACTCTTTGAGAAAAATATGGTGCAAAAGCCTCATGACGTGGCATTTGGTAACGGGATGTGACACAAAAACGCGGCAATAAGAGATAAAATAGACAAACTGGCTTTCATGAAAATTAAAAAATTTTGTACATCCAAAGATAATATCAACAGAGTAAAAAAGTAACCCACAGAGTGGGAGAAAACATTTGCAAATCATATATCTGACAAAGGGCTACTATCTGCCCTAGAAGGAGACCGCCTAAAACTCAGAAACAGCAGCAGCAAAACAAAGAATCCAGTTTGGAAAGACATACAAAGGACTTGAACGGTCAGTTCTCTAGGGAAGACAGACAAATGGCCAGTGAGCAGGTGAACAGACGCTCAGCCTCAGGGACGGCGAGGGAAACACAAATCGAAACTTCATCCGGACACCAGCTCACACCCGCGACGCTGGCTACTGTCCGGAAGGCAGACGGGCTGGGAAACACGGAGAAGGGGCACGGAAAAGGGGCATCTGCTGCGGAGAACCGTACGGTGGTTCCTCCCTAAATTAAAAGTAGAATTGCCATATGATCCAGCAATTCCACTTCTGGGAAACAGCCAAAAGAACTGAAAGCAGAGTCTCAAAGAGATATTTGTACACCCATGGTCGTAATAGCATTCTTCACAACAGCCAAGACGTGGAAGGAGCCCAAGTGTCCACTGACAGATGAATGGACGGGCAACACGTGGTCTGTAAATACAATGGAACATTATTCAGCCTTAAAAGGAAGGAAATTCTGACACAGGCTTCAACACGGTTGAACCTTGACTCCGTGCGAAGTGAAATAAGCCAGTCACAAAGAGAACACGCCATGCGAGCCCGCTTACACAAGGCGCTTAGAGGAGGCAAAGCCGTGAGGACGGGACGTGGAGGGTAGCTGCTGGCGGCCGCGGGGCGCGCTATTATTTCGTGGGCCTGGAGTCAGTTTCACAAGATGAAAAGCGCTCTGGAGACGGAGGGCGGTGACGGATGGCGGTGACGGTGACACAGCGGGGCGACTGTGCTCCACGCCACTGAACCTCACACTTAAAAGAAAGTTAAGGTGCTAAATTTTGTTATATGGATTCTACCACCATAAAACAAACGAAACGAAAATTTGGGGGCTTACAGCGACCGTGTGCTATCATCTCACCTAGTTCTGCGGGTTTCTGTGGTCCAGCTCCTTGGGGCTGTCTGCTGCTTGTGTTCAGACGGCAGCGGGGCTGGAGCGCCCAGGACGGTGCCGTGTCGGGCTAGGATGGCTGCGCTCAGCTGAGTATCGATGCAGCACCCACACGGGACTTCCCAGGGTGGCGGTCTCAGGGTGGGTAGGCTCCAAAAGGGAAAGTCCCAAGAGTCCTGGGTGGAAGCTGCAAGCCTCCTTAGTCAAGCTTGCAAGTCCCAGGACACCCCCTGTGGTGCGTCCCCTTGGTCACGCTGGTCACTAAGGGCCGCTCGGATGCCACGGGACGGGAGAGCATCGCAGCGGAACGAGCGCCTGTCCTGCCCCCACTGGGCCCCCCACCCATATGGGACCACCCCTTCCCCACCACAGGGCTGTGGGGCAGGCTGGTGGGGGTGGGGCGTGGGGACACAGTCCCGGCTTGTGCTCCGACTGGCATACGTCGGCCCCCTGCCCTGACTGCACAGCACCCCCCCAACCGGGGCTGGCACGCAAATAGGTGCTCACCCGTCCTTGAAAGCGTCCCTGCCAGTGGGCACGAGGGCAGCCAGGGCCCTCCAGTGCTAGGCCCCCTGCCCCCTCCCCCCCCCCCGGTCGCTGGGAGGCCCGGGGTGGAGGGAAGCCGCTGACACTGTCCCACTGTCGCGCTGGCACTGGCCTTGCCCTGGGGAAAGGCTCGTCCATCCTGGGGTCAGTCCGCGCTGAAAGGTCACCTTGGCCTTTGAGTGGGGAGAGCGGGAGGGAGGCGTCCGGGCCCCTCCCCGTGCACACAGAGCGCCATTCAGCCTGCGCACAGCTCTGCGCCCGCGGGAAGGGCGCTCTCATCACAGCTCCCCGCGACCACAGAGTCCCTTTAAGCCGACACAGCGGGCAGATGCCGCCGGGCCGCGTGCTGCCGTCCCCACAGTGGGCAGAACTGCCGTGACCCTGCCTTTGGGGCCAGAGGGGAGAAGCCCCGTGGGGAGGGCCGCCGTCCAGCCCCTCGACGGACAGGTCTGAGGTCCCAGCCCCGAAGCAGCCCCGACCACCCGGAGCCAAGTGTCCAGGCACCACGCGGGCGCTTGGCAGGGGCTGGCGCTCCCTCCGGGGAAAGGTGCCCTGAATGGGAGCCCCTCAGCCTGGCGGGGGCAGCCCAGGAGCTTGGGCTGCAGAGTCTGACTTGAGTCTGGGGACCACAGTCACTCTAATGGACAGAGGGGCTGCTGGGCGGGGAGGGCGGGGGGAGGCGGGGGCGGGGGTGGCGGCCATGACTGCTGCCTGCTTCTCTGCGCCCTGGCCTGGGGGACACCAGAACCCTGCCCCTAGGTTTGCGTCTGTCCCTGGGAGGGGCGTCCCCGGCCCTGGGAAATGCCCCTCCTGCCCCGCCCCCACCTGCGCCTGCGCCCATGTGGTCCGGGCGGGAGCTGTGCTGGCTGGTGATGGAGAAGCACTGGGGCCTCTCCAGCGCTGCTTACATTTTTCTCAGCCCATGACAACTTCTCAAGCATCAGCTCTTCTGGGATGAGAACGGCCTCGACCCAGGGGGGCCCACAGACATTAGATGGGGTGGGGGATCCTGCCCACGCCCCTCTCTGGGAGCCCCCACCTGCAGCTCCCCCAGGGGCAGGCTATGCAACGCTTTTTTGTTTGCCTTTTTAGGGCCGTACCTGCAGCATATGGAGGTTCCCAGGCTAGGGGTCTAATCGGAGCCGTAGCCTCTGGCCTACTTCGCAGCCGCAGCAACGCAGGATCTGAGCTGCGTCTGCAACCTACACCACAGCTCACGGCAACGCCGGCTCCTTAACCCACTGAGCGAGGCCAGGGATCGAATTTGCATCCTCATGGATACTAGTCGGATGCGTTAACCGCTGAACCACGATGGAAACTCCCGTTTTCAAGGCCACCTGCGGGAGAGCCCTCAAGGGGCTGCAGGGAAGGGCCACCAGTGGGCTCGGACCCCAGCGGGGCTGACCGACAGCCTTGACAACTGTCCGAAGCAAATGTGGCCTGTGGTCTCTCCAGCTGGCTCAGGTCTTGGTTCCTGGGTCCGGGACTGAGTTTGCTGCTGCCTGAAGGGGCCCCGGGGAGGGAACCGACCCGAGCAGGCAGCGTCCACCCGCGTCAGTGTCAGCTCCCGGGCCACCGCCTTCCCCAAACAGGGGTTTATCTCCCGCGCTGGAGGCTGGACGTCCGGCATCGAGGCCGAACTCCCTCTGGAGGCTGCGTCCGGCCTCTTCGGCTTCTGGCGGCTGTGGCCCCCAGCCTTGCCTCCGCCCCTCCGAGCCTGTCCTCCCTCAGGGCGCTGGCATCTGTGTTTGCTCGTCCCTCTCAGTAAGGACACCTGTCCTTGGACTGCGGTCCCACCTAGGCCAGGATGGTCTCGGCTCCCACCCTTACCTCAACAACCTCTGCGAAGTTCGCTTTTCCAGACGAGGTCACAGCCACAGCCTCTGGGGGGAGGACCTGGACGCGGACATATTTGGGGCCACAGTTCAACCCACCACAACCAGGAGCCGCGGGAGCCGGTGGCAAGGCCCCTGCCTCACCCGCCTGCCCGCCTGGGCTCCGTCTCCCCGGCGGTAACTGGGGGGGGGCTTGTGACCTCCGCCGAGCCCTCTGTGGTGAGACCCCCGTCCTGAAGGCCAGGGTGCAGCCCGAGCCCGTCCCCTCTGGGTCCTGTCCCTCCTCCTGGAACCTGCCCTACTTGGCAGCGGAGTGGGCGTCTCCCTCTCCTCAGCAAGCAGAGGTCCCCCCATCCCCCGAGAATGTCCCTTTGCACGTCTTGGTCGGCTAACGTGGCCCCCAAAGATTTTAGACATGAAAGTCCAGGAATAATCTCACCCCCAGGTTCTGAGTCTGAGCAGGGCCGGTGAGCCCCTGGTGGCCGGCCGGGCCCTCGGCAGCCTGGCACCTGCATTAACCCGTCCGGACCCACAGTGACCCCGCAGTTGGTTCTGTTGGCAGCCCTGCCCGACCGATGAAGAAAACGTGGCACAGGCTTCGGGAAGGGGTCCAGACTTCTTCCCAGCGCGGCTGGGCTTCCACGACGGCGTCTCTGCCCGCCCTCTGCCCGTCCGCTGCCCGCGCGCCCCCGCAGACCCGTTTCCAGCCTGTCCTGACCGTGAGGCCTCCGCTTCGCAGTTGCTGCATCTGGGCTCTGTTCTCTCTCTTGCTCTGGGCTTGTCGCTCTGCTGGCCGCCCCTCTGCTGCGGCGTGGCTGTGACTTCTGAGGGCGATCGAGGTAAGCGTTGTGCGTGCTCTGGAAAACTTCAAGCATCTTTTTCAAAGATTCTTCTCAGCCTCGGGTGTACACGGCTGTGATTCTGTCTTGGTTTCTCACGTCTGGGTCCCTGGCAGCCCGCAGCTGTGTGCAGGCTGTTCGGGCGCTGGGAACGGTCATGGCGATTTCTTAAGAAAAGCTCAAGGCCAAATTCCAGGCTGTGCCTGCCCTACGCCTGGGGAACACAGCGGCAGTGCGCTCCCAGCATAAAGCCCGGAGCACCGGACGGCACAGCCATGGCTCCGCGGATGCTATCTACAAACACTGGCTGACAGGGTGGCCCCTCAAACCGCAGAGGACCAGGAGGTGAGGACAAACCACCCACAGCCACAAGATGTGGCCGGGGTTCGAGTTAGTGCAGGGAGAAGCAGCAGGAAGCACTGGGCCTTCGGAAGGCGAGACCAGGGGGCCCGGAAGTAGCAGCAGGTGCTAGCAGCAGTCGGAGCTGGAGTCTGTCCTCTCACTCTGGGAAAGTGCAAAGTGTCTGTGGAAAGGCTCAAAGACATTGGGGTGTGACTTCCAGGAGCTCCTGGAAGCAGCCATCAGGAGGGTCCCACACTGGGGAGAGACTGCCGGGAGCAGGGTGGCCTGAGCAGAGGGAGACAGGAGGAGGGGGCCCAGCCTGCGCGTCTCAGGAAGCAGGCGCTGTGTTGGGAAAACTAAGGAAAAAGCAGGAGTTCCCACTACGGCTCAGTGGGTTAAGGACTTGAAGCCGTTTCCGTAGTTCTCGCTCAATGGGTTAAGGATCTAGCACTGATGTGAGCTGTGGTGTAGCTTGTGGCTTTGGCTCGGATCCCAGGTGGCTGTGGTGTAGGCTGGCAGCTGTAGCTCTGATTCGACCCCTAGACTGGGAACTTCCGTATGTCACAGCTGTGGCCCTAAAGAAGACCAAAAAAAAAAAAAAAAGACCTAAAGCAAATGATTAAGTGTGGACCACGCTATCATCGCCGCTGTCGCCAAGAGCCAGAGTGCAGGGCAGAGGTAATGGAGGTGGGGTGTGAAGGAGGCTATGGCCTCGTCCAGGATTTAAACTGGAAACATAACTCATGAACCTGAGTTACCTTGCGCATGTGTACACACACACCAGCACACATGCACACACGCGTGCACACCCCCCTTAGCTCTGCCCAGCGAAAAGCACGGTCTCGATGCGACATGTGACTGCCCTGGAGGCTCGGGCTGTGGACCTAAGATGTTATTTCCCGCAAAACAGAGCTGGCGACTCTAGAGAAATAGCTCTGCCGAATCTGGGTGCGGAGACGCAGACCCTGGGCCGGCAGCACCCGGTCACGTGACCCAGCAAAGCGGTTGCCAAGGCCGCTTGGACCAAGTCGGGGGAGCCAGGTCCTCACCCGAAGAGCCTCCGCGGCCCAGGACGGAGCGAGTACGAGGACCGCGATAGACGGAAACTGCCGGAGCCGCTTAACCCACGCGTTCTGAGCCGCTGAGTGTCACGATCCAACGAGGGGACACTGGCCTTCGTTCCAGGCGGCCATGTGCCAGCTGATGGGTGCTGGCTACCGAGGTAAGAGGGACAGAAAACATGGCGGGCAGGGCCAGCGGCCTCTGCCACCTGCCGGCTGTACTCGAGACGTCGCCCAGGCTGAGGCAGCCGCTGCGTCATGGTCAGTCCGCTTCCAAGGCCCTTCCCGGGAAGGATGGTTCCCCCGGGCTGTTGACCTTGAGGGTGTCGGGTGACGTCTTTGGCCAATGAGACACAAGCAGAAGAATCACAGTCACTCATGAGAGGTGGTCAAGAGGCAGCTCAGGCCCTTGCCCCCTCCCCCGAGACTGGCCTTTCCTGATGGCGGTGACTTCCCAGGTGGGCCGCCGAGGGCGGTGACGTGGGCGGCGGGGGACCCGTGGCACGAAGGAGGGTGAGTCTAGGCTGTGGTGCAGGTGGCATCTGGGTGTCATGTGCTCGGAGCCACAGCCCAGCCTCCAAGGCTACTTCATACGCAACCCTCGATACATGGTATTTGTGAGTGTCCGTGAGTGTGTCCGTGAGTGTGTGTGTGTGTCCGTGAGTGTGTCTGTGTGTGTGTGTCCGTGAGTGTGTCCGTGTGTGTGTGTCCGTGAGTGTGTCTGTGTGTGTGTGTGTGTGTGTGTCCGTGAGTGTGTCCGTGTGTGTGTGTGTGTGTCCGTGTGTGTGTGTGTCCGTGTGTTCGTGTGTCCGTGAGTGTGTCCGTGTGTGTGTGTGTACAGACTTGAGAGCATAAATCACAGACACTTCAGAACTGCACTTTTTCAAACCATCTTGCTTCAGAGCCTTTCCCATTTCGTTCAAGTTCTTGAACCAACGTTTAGTGGCCCGAGGACATGCCAGGGCCCAGTTTGTCGCGTTTCGTGGACCCCTCCCCGATGGTGGACATGGAGCGTTTGCGGTATTTCACACAGTTGATGTGATTATCTTTGTTTATGCGGCTTTGAGTTCCTCATTATTTATTTAAATTAATTTCTGGAAATGGGATTTCTGGGACGGAGTGTATAATCGGCTTCAAGCTCTTCCTGCACACTGGCCAACTTGCTTGCTACAAATACTGTATTGATTTGCACTTTTGTTGGAAAAATATTAGTTCACGTCTCACCCTAAGCCCACCAGCACCATCATTTCTAAAGTTCTTGGCAAATTAGGTAGACAAGACATGCTAGTCTCTTGTTTGTATTCCATTGATTAACACCAAATTTCAGTAGATTTCAGAACCATATCTAATAAGTGTTTTTGCTCCCTTTACTGTGAGTTTTGTTTCATTTGTCCATTTTTCCTGGTAGGTTGCCAGTGTAAAAAGGCATCTGCTTCTGTGTTAATCAGGGCTCTCGCACAGTCACCCTGTGTGAAGGGACACATCCAACCCCGCCTGGGCGCACAGCTTCCCGCGCGTTGGGCCCGAGATGGTGATTTTTTTTTTAAGCTCTTGAAATTCCTGCTGTCTGTCTGGTGACAGACCTCTGGAACCCCCCCCCCCAGTACATCTGGAATTTGGAATGAAATACACTGTGATTTGTTTGTTTGTTTGTTTGTTTTGGCCATGTCCTGCTGTCTTCCTGAGGTGGCGCTGGGGAACGGAGCTGCTCACATTCAGGCCGCCCCTTCCCTGTGTCCTGTGTTCAGTCCTTTCATCAGCCGTCTTCACTCTAATTACGCGAAGTACGTTTGCCGTTAACCCGCGTCGTCCCCGTCCCCGCAATGTGCGATGAAGACCCCAGCCCCCGCCCTCCCCTCTCTCCACGCCCGCCCGCCTCACGTTTTCCTCTCACCTTGTCCAGGTGAGCGATGCTCGTATTCTGTTCCAAAATCAGAATTAAGTCTTCTCTACTTGGCCCCGAAGTTTAAAATCTAAAATTAAAAGCAAGAGTGTCTACCTTATTGTGACCATGTGACTACTCTCTTAAAGCCAGAAAATGTGTTTGTATTATTTAATGGGAACTTGGTTTTTTTGTTTATTTCGGAGCCATGATACCAGCTCCTTCATGGTCTGGCTATTTGTTTTTCCTGGGATTATCAACTGCCTTTCTTTTTGCACTCACACTGCCTGTCTTTGTCACTCAGTGAGTTAAGTTGTGGCTCCTGATGTTTGAAATGTCCCTTTCTCATGATGCTTCTCCCTGGAGCCTGCGTCCCTGCCCCGTGCCCAGCCGCCCAACTCGGGGGGCTGCTTGCTGGAAGACTACACAGCTGTGGTCTCAACAGCTTCATCTTTTTTCCTCTGAGTGGAAACTGTTTCGTCCTAAATCTTATCTCTCTCTGTTGCATTCAACTTTTTCATCTCTCAAGAACACATTCTTAACACAAAGCAATCAAAGAAAAAAAAGAATAAATCAGTCTTCATCAAAATTTAAAACTTCTGTATGCCAAAAGACATGATCCTTAAAGTGAAAATACCACCTACTGAACAGGAGAAAATATTTGCAAATTGTGTGTCTGGTAAGGGTCTAGAATCACGAATACATAATGAGCTCTTACAACTCAAAATAAAAAGACAAATGCATGACTAGACATGGCAAAGTATCTGGATATACATTTCTCTCCAAGAAAGATACATGAATAGCCAATAAATACACAGAAAGATGCTCAATGTCATTAGTCATCAGCGGAAGGCAGATTACAACCACTGCAAGGTGCCATTTCACACGCGCTAGGATAATTAGAATCAAAATATCAGATAATAAGTGCTGACAAGGATGCAGAGAAGTCAGAACACTCACACATTGCTGGTGGGAAAGTAACACAGTGCAATTACTTAGAACACAGTCTGGGTATTTCCTCAAAAAAGTAAGCATAGAATTACCATATGCCTGGCAATTCTATTCTTGGATTCATACCTGAGGGAACTGAAAATACATGTCCATGCAAAAACTCGTGTACAGATGTTCAGAGAAGGATTCCTTGTAAGAATCAAAAAGTAGAAGTAACCCAAATGTCCATTAACAGATGAATGGATAAACAAAATGTGGCATAGCCATACAGTGGAATAGCATTCAGTTGTGAAAAGGAACGAACTATTCCTACAGGCTACAAGGTGGATGGAGCTTTAAAACATTATGTTAACTGAAAAAAATAGACACACACAGAGGCCATATATCTTATGGTTTTATTTATTGGAAATGTCCAGAATAGAGACTCCATGGAAACAGAAAGTTGATGAGTGGTTGTCGCAGGCTGGGGGAAGGGAGAAGTGGGGGTGAGAGGGTGAGAGGGCCTCATTTTTGGGTGATACGATGGCCTGGAGTTAAACGGCGATGGTGGCCGTACAGCCTCGTGAACATACTAGGAGCCTCTGAGCTGTTCACTTCCACGCATACAGTGTAAACTGTGTCGTAGCAACAATTAAACTCGTCTCACTGTGTGATTTCCTTCTCAAAACGGGTCTGCAGAGAACTCCTTGAGAAATCACATACCTGAAAATGTCTTTATTCTCCACTCACGTTGGTCTATCGATTAATTGATTGATTGATTGATTGCTATATAGGACATACCTCCCAGACTCTCTCCCTGGTTAATATTTTCCTGAGTAAATGCCTCTTGGATTTTAATAGCAATGGCTAGGACATATGCATCTCTCAATACAGAGTTTTTAAGCTAGTGTTTCCCTGTATGGGAAAATGCTATTATTATTCTCAAAAGGCAATGTAGTATTTTAAGCAAAACGCTATTATTATTCTCAAAAGGCAATGTAGTATTTTAAGTAATTCTATGCCTTGAATTACCCCCCAAGCAAGACAGGGGAGGTCAAATGTCAGCAAAAGCTTATAAGACTCGGATGTCGCTGACGCATGGAGGCATCTCTGTTTCCTTGGCAACCACAAGTCACAGCCAAGCAGACTTTCCCATTGAGATGTGGTGTCGAACATTTTCTGTTCAAACAGAACTTGTCACTGTACAAGGTTTCCCCCACATTTTATTTCATTGTAAGTGATCAGTGGGGATTTAAGGTTGATATGTAACACATATCATTGTCTCTTTTAGAAAATGGGAAGAAGGCCTCCAGGTAGCATTTTCAAGCAGAATAGCCACCTTTCAGGAGTGGATGGTTGAGGTGTGTGAGATGTCTGTAGTTGGGCTGGGTATAGAATTCCAGGTTTAGAATGATTTCCCTTCAGCTTGAGGCAGGTGTCTCCTGGAATGTGGGTGCTGGTAAGAAGTTTGATGCCAGGCAGCTCCTTGTTCTTGTTGAGTGGCTACCCTCTCTGAGAATTTCTGGAAGCTTCCTTCCCTTGCTGTGTGGATTTTTTTTGTGTGTGTGTCTTTTTGTCTTTTTAAGGCTGCACCGGTGGTATATGGAGGCTCCCAGGCTAGGGGTCTAATTGGAGCTACAGCTACCAGCCTGCACCACAGCCACAGCAACGCGGGATCTGAGCCACGACTGCAACCTACACCACAGCTCATGGCAACGCAGGATCCTTAACCCACTGAGCGAGGCCAGGAATCAAACCTGCAACCTCATGGTTCCTAGTTGGGTTCGTTTCCCCTGCATCACGACAGGAACTCCGCTGTGCGGACGTTTACCTGTTGCTCTGGCCAGGAAGCTCCATCTCCCCCGTGAGCTGCAGGTGGCGATGCCCCAGCCTCACAGTGTTGTCATGGTGACAGGTGAGGCGATGTGCCTGGGAATCTGCCTGTGTGCCACCCGGCCCTTGGCCGTCACTCTCCTGCTCTGCCAGCTCTTGAGGGGCCCTGCCTGCCCACCTGGCCCCAGTCTGGCAGTTCTGCCAGCAAACTGAGTCCACAGGAAAGTGCTAGTGAAGCTTGGAAGGTTGGGAAGATGGCTCTGTCTCCACCCGGCTCTGCTTTGCGCTGGGGGGCATCTGCAATTAGAATGATATGGGAAATTCAGAACACACGAGCACTCTGCCTGGACTTTGTAGCCAGTGCCGAGGCTCAGGGAGGCTGGCTTAGCTGGGCCTGGGTCCTCCCACACCCCCAGAGTCGGCCAGTGTCCCCCAGGTACCAGCCCTGCCCCGAACGGCCGCTCCGGGCAAACTGAGATCTCAGCGGCCAGCGCTGGGCTGAGCCTTGGCCCCTGGCCCCGTGTGTCTCCACCATGGCCCTTGGGCTCCGTCCTGTCTGCTTAGTGTCACTACAGAACCGGAAAACTAATTAGCACATGCGTGACATTTGATGAGTAGAGGCTCCTATTTTCCAGGACAAGAAAGCCGGGTGGTGGCAGGGGAACCAGGAGACCCGGGGAAAGGACTCACGACAGGACGAGGTCATGAAGATCGGCCTTGGGGGGCACCAGGTGGCCTCCGTGCTGCTGCGGGGACCTCTGACCGATGTCCCTGCTTCCGGGGGTGGGGGCGGGGGCTCGAGCCGGCAGGTGGCATTTCTGCAGGGGTCGCCCCGCCTCTGTGATCAGTAGTTATGACAGACTCCGGAGACTGAACACCCCCAGGAAGCATCAACCCTGGCCCGAAGATGGTGGGAGATGTCATAAAAACAGCAAGAGAGTGTTAAAAGAAGAGATTTCCCTTTAAGTTGCTACTCCGAGATCTGTTCCGCTGGGGAGCTTCGCGGACACGATGAGGACGGCTTGTTACACCGTTTCCTCTTCCCGAGGCTCGAGCCGGGAAAGGGGCCGACACGGGGCGGCGTTTGCGTGGGTCCCCCTGGCGGAGTGTCCATCCGGGAGCCGTGGGGACAGGCTGGCGTGCTGAGTGAGGCCTGCTCTTCCGGCCGATCTGTGGTGCTTGGTTTTCTTGGGTGAAGCACAGGAGCTCTTTCCGAATGAACGAAGCCAGTCCCTCTTACTTGAACATGAAAAAGCAGATTTAAGAAATGCCCACCAGCTTGGTTTTGTCCTCATGTACCATCACAGCGATGGAGACGTCCCTGACAGCGAGACTGTTTTGTTCCTTTTACCCGGATTCCTCGCTACTTATTCCGGTAAATACATCAGCACCCCCCCCCCCGCAGTCCCGTTGCTCACCTTAAAAAGGTTTAATTTATACCCAAACCTTCGCTTTCATCACGTGAACCAGGAACAGAGATGTCATATCCTTCAGGGCAACTTCAAAAGATGAAAATGTCGGGGGGTGACAGGCCCCACTGTCCCGGAACCCCCCGAGACCCCGGCTCTCTCCGGTCGGTGGCGGCCCCAGTGCCCCCGTGGCCGCGGTCCCCAGCCCCCGCCTCCGAGTCTGTGGGCCCCGTTGCAAGCTCCGTGATGCAGAACAGCAGACTTGCTGCAGCCAGGGGTTCCTCCCACATGGAGTTTCAGCAGAACATTCTGGAACGGAGCAAAGACTCCCATGTGGGAGTCAGGGCCTTTGGGGGCGGCTGCTTGAGCCACGTCTAGAAAGGGCCTGGCCTCGGTGGGGCTGCCGCGACGGCTGTTGCTGCGGGGGCCGGGAGGAGGATGGTGGGGTCACTGCCCGACCCCACCGGGGGGGGGGCCGGGGGGCACTTTGGGCCCCTCTTGAGAGCATGGACGCAGACTCGGACCCACCCTTGGGGCATAGCGGCCCCTGGAAAGTCTTTTCAACCCCAGGAGGTTCCCCCGCTGCCCCGGGCAGCCCGCCTCCAGGCCAGGAGCGTGTGCCGCGTGCACTGGGGTCTCCGCCAGCCTGATGTCCGGCCTGGGTGTGCAGAGTGCGGGAGACGCGGGGCGGGTGCACGAGAAGCCTGCAGACGCATGCGTACGAGCAGGGAAGCACCCACACAGCCCCTAGTCCAGACACTGGCCGGGCCCCGGGTTGGGGAGCCTCTGGAGCGTGGCTGCGTGTCAGATCCCCCCGGCATCGACTGAGGCACCTCTCGGCCCCCTCAGCCCATCTTACCTCCCCAGTCCCCTCCAGGTGGCCTGTGAGGATGGTCCCCACAAACTGTCTGCACAGAGAGACCTGCTGGAGTCTGTTCCAGGGGCCTGCCTGCGGCGACCACCTTGCCCCACCTTTTCCCGCTGGACCCGTCACCACGGGCAATTCAGCCCACTCGCCCCGTGTACCTCCTTCAGCGAAGCCGCGTCGTCTGCTCTTCCCTCTTGCACCCTTGGTGGCCATGGGTGCCCTGCGCTCGGTCACCGTCCTCTGCACACGCTCCTATTTCTTCTGCCCTCAGGTGTCAGCAGGAATCAGCTGACGGTGGCGTTTCTGCCCTCAGACTCCTCCCCTGCCCTCTCTCTCCATCTCCCGATCGGCTTTGTCTTCTGGAATTTTCTCTTGCCTCCTAAGGGCCCGAAGCGTTGCCATCCTGTTCTGTAGCCAAAACCCAGTCCTTCTCTGTTATACATACGATCACTCGAAACATGAAAATAAATGAGACGTTCATGTTTGGGGAATTTGGTGAATATTAGTCACGGAAGAGCCGAGGAATGCCAAGCTCTCCGACCTTTTCCGGAGTGTCAGTGCTGCTGTGCTTTGTCTGTTTGGTACCAAGCACTGCCTGTGCAGCAGTTTTCCCGGCTCCCCTGCAGTTAGCGTTTCGTCGGCTGCCCTGCTTCCCGGCCCACCTGCGGCGCCTGCGCCCAGCTGAGCGGGCTCTTATCCAGGGGCCCCATCCTTGGACACTCGTGCGTCACTTTCTTTCCCGTTTCCGCTGGTTTTGCTGCACATTCCGATGTCACTTTTTAGGCAGGGGATCTGGCAGTCTGATGGGCCTTTTCTTCTCACCCTTGAGGGCAGCGTGAAGGGTGGGTCTGGGGGGCTGTGGGGGGTGCCCTGCCCCGTGGCTGGGCCGTGGGCCGGTCCACAGGTTCCTGGCCTCGCTCCACCCTGCTTCTAGGTCCCGGGTCCCAGGTCCCGGGCCGAGGTCTGTGCCAGGTCCCCAGCTGGCTCCTCTGCTGGGTGATGCACCTGCGGGGACCGCCTGCCCCAGGACACGTCTGTCTGTGTGCAGCCCCGCCCTGCCGTCCTTCCTCCTCGGAGCCGGGTGGTCCCGGGCCGTCTCTGCAGGGAAGTCTGCCTCGGGCGTCAGGGGAACCTCCTGCCTCGCCGCCTCCCGTCTCTCCAGCCTGGAGAGCCCGGCTTGAGGACCTCAACTCGCCTTCAGTGCCAGAGTGAGTCTCACGTGGCTTACAGTCTCGTAACTAAAGGGCGAGCTGCGGGTCACCATGAGGGTCTGGGCCCCTGCCCGCGGCGCCCCCAGTCAAGGCCGGCTCGCTGCAACACGGAACGAGCCCCCCGCCCTGGGCCTGGCTGGGGGCCCCAGAGCCTGTGAGGAGCACGGGTTTGCACGGCTTTGGGGGCACGTGGCCCCGGCTTCTCACCCCCACTCCCCGTGGGCAAGAGTCTGGGCCAGCGTCTGTCCCTGTCGGTGCTGCCTGGGCCGCAGGGCAGATGCTTGTCACCCCCGGGGGGGTGGGTCGTGTGGACGCGGCCCCGGACGCAGTGAGTTCGTGTCGGGCTGTCTCACCCGGCTGCTTTCCTGACCCTTATTTTTAAGGGATTTCCAGGAAGCCAGACACAGCCGAGTCCCTGGCCCCCTTCACGTGGGGTCAGCGGGGCCAGTGAGCTCAGGGTGCCTCCTTGTCCTGCTTGCAGAGAAGGTGCCAGCGTCCTCCTGGGGCACGTCTCCAGGGCTGTTCCCGCAGGAGGGGCGTGCCCCCCACCCCACCCCCGCCTTGTGGCGTCCCTCCCTAATTCCCACTCGGTTCCTGCGGGACCCTCGGCCCCTCCTCCCCGCACTTGCTCTCCCCTCTCGAGACCCTCGGGGCCGCAGCCTCTGCCCGGGGTGGACGAAGTGCCCCCCGAGCACCCCCCGCCGGCCGGGGCGCACAGCCACCCACCCGGAGGTTGGACGGAGGCAGACAGGACAGGCCCGCCAGGACGCGGCCTGAGCGGGAGCTGCCGGCTGGAGAGACGCCACCTAAGGCCACAGGTAGACAGAGTCCTCCGGGCTTGGGGTGGGGTCCTGCCCTCGTGTGCGGTCAGTCCCTGGGGTGGGAAAAGGCCAGAGAGGCCTGCCACAAGCAGACAGCACCCCCGCTGCGTCCTGGGCCTGGCTGCGGCGGCCGAACATTCCTGAAGCCTGACCACAGCCTCCGCTGCCCCTCCCCGGACCACCCCGACAGCGGCCCGCCCGGCCCCACCCCGGCCCCAGCCAGGAGCGCGCAGGCCAGGGCCCGGCCGTCCTGCCAGAATCAACAGGGGGCGATTCAGGGGCGGCGGGCGGTAAGGAAGGGGTCCGGAGGGGGTCCCCGCTTTCAGAGCCCCGCGTTCCACTGTGGGCCCTTCCGTGCACAGTCCGGCGTGACGTGGCCGCGGCCCTTTGACTCGGCGGTCGGTCGCGTGGCATGTGCCGGCGCCGGGAGGTGCCGAGCACCGGGTTCCTGTCCCAGCTCTCGGGCTCACGGCAGCCCGGGAAGGGCCGGGGCAGGACGCCGGAGTCCAGGAGGGCACTCACTCCCAGGGCCTGTCCCGCCCTCGTGTGACCCGCAGCCAAGCCCTCCGTCAACCCTGTGCCGTTTAATTGCCTGTTAAACACTCTGTTTATTCCTTAATCGCAGTTACTGAGCGTTTCAGTCCAGCAATTCCACGTGATTCTTTAAAAATACAGCCTAGGAGTTCCCAGCGTGGCTCAGGGGTAACAAACCAGACTAGGATCCATGAGGACGTGGGTTTGATCCCTGGACTCATTCAGTGGGTTAAGATCTGGCATTGCCTTGAGCTGTGGTGTGGGTCACAGATGCAGCTCGGACCTGGCGTGGCTGTGGCTGTGATGTAGGCTGGCTCTGATTCGACCCCTAACTTGGGAACCTCCATATGCCACAGGTGCGGCCCTAAAAAGACAAAAAATAAATAGATAAATAAATAAATAAAAATACAGCCCAGCTCTTTGACAAAGTTCTCCAACTTGCCATCTATTTTCTTGAACATATCAGCTATTTGCAGTTTTGTGTCTGACAAACATAGTATCTGGACGTCTGTGGTTCTGTTTATGATGCTTGTGTTTTTCTGGCGGTGGCTGTTCGTGCGATCTTGTCTTCTGATATGTCTGGTGGTTTTTAGTTAAATGCTTGATACTGTGTTTTTGAAATTACTGAGTTAAATTGACCTTTCCGATGGAGTTAACTTTTTGCGGACAGGGCTTGCTTTTGTTGAGACGGGCGTTTGGGTTTACCTCCGGCCCAGTGCCCTAACCCGCATGGCCCGTGGGCTAAGGGGAGCTCTGTTTGCTTTGGGGCACTTGGACTTCTGGAAGGTCCTGCGGAGACCCGGCCCCTGGCCCTCTTTCCGCCCCCGGTCCTGTTCACTGGACAGGGAGTGACTCTCGTCCCCCAAGTCCTGCATCACCGCAGCGAGCTCTGCTTAGACGCTCAGACTCGGCTTTGGCGTCCGGCTGGAAGGGGCTCAGGCTGGGGTCGTCTGTCCCAGCTTCATCTTCCCCGGGATCCAGGTCCCTCAGCTCCCTGCTGACTTAGCGGTTCTCTCCAGTGCCTCCCAGCAATTGTTCTCTGCTTATTATCTGGATGTTCTAGTTGTTTTCAGCAGAATGGGTTAGTCTAAAAAAAAAAAAAAGAAATAAATAGCTGCCCCTTCCTGGAAGTGGAAAATCAGTCTTACTTTTGCGAGCGGCCAGTGCAACCACCGTTTCCTTAATGGGCGCGCTTTCCGGCCTTGCTGCGGTTTTCCCAGGAGCGTATCTGCCGCCCCCAAACCATGAAAATACCCCCCACGCTGCTTCCCAAAACAGTGACAGCTTTTTGTTTCATGCGTGTCTATCATTCGTCTCGAGCTGATTTTCAGTGTGGCGCTGGGTGGGGACAGCCGCGACCCCAGAGCATCGAGCTTGGGAAGCAGCTGCCTTCCCTCCCTTTGGCTGTCGCGCTGCCAGGCCCCACTCGTAACCCTTTTGTATTAAAAACACTAACTCACATCCACACTGCTCCTCCGGATTGAAGTGTTTTCTCTTCCTGGCTGGGTTTTTTTTTTTGTCTTTTTAGGGTCGCACCCGCGGCATACGGAGGCTCCCAGGCTAGGGGCTGAATCAGAGCTGTAGCCACCGGCCTCCACCACAGCCACAGCAAGGCCGGATCCTTAACCCACTGAGCGAGGCCAGGGATCGCGAACCTGCGTCCCGTGGTTACTAGTCAGATTCGTCTCCACTGAGCCGCACGGGAACTCCAATTCAAAAAAAAAATTTTTTTTCTTCCTAGCTTTTGTGACGAGGCCATTCGCAGAGCCCTGGTCATCCCCGCTGCCCCCCCGTGTCGTTGGGAGGCGTCTCAGCCTGGCTGTGCCCTGGGATCCGGAGGGGAGCCGCGGGGCGGTCTGACGGGGCTTCTGCAGGAGGGCCACAGAGCCGGTGGGTTAGCAGAATGCAGGCATGAAATCAGTCGTAGCCTGGCCTCAGCTCTGGACACGGTGGCTGCTGCAAGGGCTGCGGGGGACGCTGGGCCCGGGGACAGGGCAGGGGCTGCAAGCCAGCCGGCCTGGGCCCGGGCTGAGCATTCAGGGGCGGTCCTGAAGCCCGAGACCCTCGCCGTGCTCAGACAGGGCCCGGGGGCTCGGCAGGGGCCCCTCTGCCCCTTTCTCCTCCCCAAGACCGGGCGTGGCCTCGCGGTTCCAGGCAGCGGGACGGGGCTGGGAGAGCGGCTTTGGGCGGCAGGGTCCAAATCAGGCAGGTGTGGGGCAGGGGCTGCTCTGGACATGTGGCTTCTCCAGCTGCTCCACCTTCGAGCAAAGAGCACCGACAACCGGCCCAGAACTTTCCTGTCTCGTGCGTGGGAGCTGCTGTGACCTGACGACCGGAGTTCCCACAGCCGGGGCGCCTGCCCCGGCACCTGGAGGGAAGGGACTGAGACCCCCGGGGGCTGAGGTGGGGGAGGCACGGCTCCCCAAGACGGCTGCAAGGCGTGGCTTAAACCTGCAGCCGGAACCAGGCCCCGGGCCCCGCCTGCCAGAGTGGGGGCGCCCCGCGGGCAGGACCGGGTCTGCGGAGCAGACGGTGACCCTGTAAGTGTTCGGAGTCCAGCCTGCTTCGAGAACCCACCCTGCAGAGTTCTCTGAGACCTGGGACTCAGAGCCCTGCTTCCACGTCCTCCCCGAATGGCCCCGGAGACTTGGGGGCTTCAGCGGGGGTCCCTGCTCCGCTTTTGGGGAGCCCGGGGGGCGCGGGAGGGGGAGGGGCAGAGGCAGCAGGTCCAAGGCTGGACAGGGGGTCCAAGGCTGGACAGGGCGCGGACGGCCCCTCCTCACGGGGCCTGGACAGTGTGCCCCTAATTCCTGTCTTCCCAGAGCCCCCCACGGTGACCGTGTTTGGTGACAGCATCTTGGCAGATGTAATTAGTTAAGCTGGGCTGCGGTGCTACCGGATGAGGAAGGTCCGGTCCAGGGACTGGTGTCTTTATAAGAGGAGTGCGCAGAGGAGAAGCCGAGGGCGGTGTGGCGGGGTGCCGGCGGCGGAGACGGCGAGGCCTGGACCCGACTCCCCTTCGCGGCCGCGGAAGAAGCCAAGGCCGCCGACACCTTGAGCTGGGACTTCAGCTTCTGAGCGTGGGGGGGTGAGCTTCTGTGGTCTCAAGCCCCCAGGTCGTGGGAGTTTGCTGGCTGCTCTGGGAAGCCGCTGCACCCCCACACGGCCCTCAGCACCCCGTCTACACTGCAAGACTATCTGTAGGTCCCTCAGAACTCCTGAGCTTGGGGTGCGGGGCGTGGACTTGGCCTCCTGAAAGATGAGCGTGGCCAGGGGCGGGGGCGACCCATCAGGACCCTGGAGGAGGCTCTCGGCAGCGAAGGTGGCCGGTGCGACCCGGGCTGACCACCCCGGACGGCCGGCTTCCAGACGGAAGACGGCTGTGCTCTGGGGGGTCCTGCAGTGAGGTCGCCGGGGACCCGCAGAGACGGGACGGTTGCTTTGAAACGTTGGGGCCCCACCCCTGGAGCAGTGAAAGGCGGAGAGGACGGGGTGCGTGAGGTCAAACCCCGAGGCTCGGGGACCCGAGGCCCTTCTGTGCTAATCAGAGGCCTGGCGCTAACCGAGGGGCCGTGCTAGGTAGACGACAGCCCAACAACAGACAAATCAAAACCACCCGAATCAAAGCTGGAAGGAAAACATCAAAACGGTTGTCTCTGGGGCGCAGAAATCGCCTTCTCTGTTAACTTTTCTCTATTTTCTAAATTTTCCGCGATGATGACTTGTCTCTGAAATTGGAAAAAAAATTCCCTTTCAAAGGGTCTCGCCTGTAATGGGACTGGACACCTACACCCACAATTACAGGACTAGGGCAGTGACCTGGCCGTGTTCCGACATGGGGGGTGACTTCCTGTCCGTTGCCAGACGCGACCGAGCCTGCGGACAGGGTGCAATTACCAGCTGGTTTGGAACCCGCTGATTCACGGTTTTAGATCAGCAGTTCTGGCGAGAGTCCTCTGCTGACCTTCAGATCACATCAGGACCCTGCCCCCGGTTGGAGCTCTAACTACCTTTTTACATGAAAAGCTAGAGTAGAAAGAAATTTAAAAATTTAGAAAAATCAGAGTCGAAAAAATTAAAATTATTTAAAATTTCAGATCATTAAAAATTAGCCCTAACGGGGAGTTCCTGTTGAGGCTCAGAGGGTTAAGAACCTGACTAGTATCCATGAGGATTCGGGTTCGATCCCTGGCCTTGCTCAGTGGGTTGAGGATCTGGTGCCCCTGTGGCTGTGGTGTAGCCGGTAGCTGCTGCTCCGATCCCACCCTAGCCTGGGAACTGCCATGTGCCGCGGGTGTGGCCCAAAAGAAAGAAAGAGGGAAAAAAAGCCATTACGAACTCATTGCATGCCACCACAAACAACACTTTTGATGGAAAATAACTACATTTTCCAAAACAAGAGAGGAAAGGCGCTTAATTGTGTGTGTGTGTGTGTGTGTTCATGTGTGCAGCTCTCTTTAGGGTGTGGTTTCAGAGAAAACGCTGGCTTTTCCTACCTGCTTTTGCATTCAGTACGTTGCTATATATCTGGGGTGAAGCAGGTTAAGAAAATCTGGAGTCACACAGCTAGATGGCTGGAAAAAAGAGGAGCGTTTTTTTTTTTTTTTTTTGCTGCTGTTTTGTTTTTTTAGAATTTTTCAGATAATTACCACTCTAATGGACAGTCAGTAGTTTCTTGAAATTAGTTACATTGTGGATTCCGGCAGCTCTCAGAGCTCCCCCGCCTCGTCCTAAGAGTAGGTCCAGGGCAGCGCGGCTGGTCCCTGGGTGCTCTCTGATGGCGGCAGGACGGTCGAAGCAGCTGGTCTTTCTCGGGAGCGCCAGGCCGCTGACGTGAACGCCTAAAACGAACCGGCAGGACCGCCCGGGGAGGAAGCGCAGTGAATTCCCAGCTACCGGTGGACAACGTCACATGGAAATTCTTGCACTTGGCTTGGAGAGAATGTTGGGAACCTGGCCTTGGAGGCCACCAGGGCTGGCAGAACTGGGACCCAGGGTGCCCCTCCCTCCACGCAGCCGTCAGAACCGCCCCGCAGAGCTGCAGTCTCTGCAGATTCGAGAGTGATGGGGGCGGTGAGGGCAGCAGCGGCGAGGTTTGTGCCCTGGGACAAGACACCCCTCCCCAGGGACGGGGCAGTGAGGACCCTGAGCAGCAGGCAGCCTCCTCCACGGCCTCCTCCTCGCCCCGCTGGACCCCCAGCCTCCTCCACAGAGGGTTTGGGGTCCTGTCCCGCAGCCCTCTGGGGAGCCACACCAGGGCCTGTCTAAAAGACGAACGAACAGCAGGTAAGGGGCTCCGGCAGGGAGGGCTGGCGGGACAAGCCCGGCCAGGGCCTGGGGCTCCCCAACCGCAGAGGGCGCTCCCCCCGGAGCCGTGTTCTGTCTCCTGGAGCCTCGGTTCGCCCTCGTTAGGAAACAGAATGTGGACTTGGCAGAAAGTAATAAGGGGCGGGGGGGGGGGATTAAAACGAGGAAGCGCGTGGCCGCCTCCCCTCCGGCCGCTCGCTCGGCAGCCCCGCTTCAGCCCCGGCCTCGACCCCTGACAGCCGCCTTGACCGCGACCAGCGGCAGCTCCCGGAACAGCCGGGAGGGCGCGTTGTGCACGTGCGGAGGCTGCAGTAAATAGACACGTTCGGAGCCTTTTGAATCCATCTCGTGCGAGCGCCCGCGTGGGCTCTGCCTCCGGGCGGGTTTCCAGCAGCATGGGCCCCTCTAGGGGTGCGGCGAGGCCAGGGCCCCCCTTCGCTGAGCCAGACCCCTGCCGCTCCCAGACAGCGTTTGCATAACAGAAACATGAAGGCGACACTAAGACAGGCCACATCCTGGGTGAGCCTCTCAAACTTCAGCCTCAGAGGTTTCGGTGGCCGAGTCTCCGGGTCCGAGGGTCACGGGACCCGCGGCCACGCTGGAGGAGCGGGTACCCCGGGCTGTGCTCACGGTCCGTTCCCGAGGCCTCGGGGCTGGGTCATCACCTGGCCCCTCTGCCAGGGACAGTGGCCGAGCACCGTCACCCGACTGTGTCCCTCATTCTGTGTAAGGCTGAGCAGTTCTTCCTTTTTGCTGTCCCTGGGCTGAATTTCAATTTTTTTTTTTTTTAGTGGACCGAGAAAGCCTCTCTCCAGGGCAGGACAATTGAATTAAGTTAATGAGAGTGTCCAAAGACACAGCTTTCGGGGACCCAGAGCTGAGGGGCGTGTTTGTGGCGCCCCACCCCCCACCGCCACCCTACTGTGTCCGTGACATTTCCTGGGCGAGGCCAGCAGTCGGCTCATCCGGAGTGAGGGTGCTCTGCTCTGAGCCCACGGCACAACCCCTCTTCGGTCCCTGGGGAGCCGCCCTGCCGGCTGCCCCCACACCCGTAGAGCCCTGCCCTCCTGGCTGTCGCCTGCCAGTTCCCCATGAGGCCCCTCTGCTGCTGACCACCCCCGGAGAGGGTGGCCCGGCTCGGTGCCTGCTGAGCTGGCCAGTAGGACCCCCACTCTCCCAGCAGGGGCCTTGTTCCCTTAGGGTAGAAACGACCCAGCAGAACACGGGGTCTTGGGCCCCCTGAGATGAGAGCTGCTACCAGGGGTGCCCATGCTTGTTGGACAGCCACCGCCAGGCGCCGGGTGAAGCTTAACCTGTGTGACCTTCAAAGATGGCAAAGCCACTAGGAGTGATGGCAGCTTCCTTACGCAGCAGAGGGAAACAGAGGCGGCCACAGGGGCTTCCAGCAGAGGGCGCTGTCGCGGCCTGGCGGGCACCTTGCAGGGCAGCTGTGTGTCCTGGGGTGTCCCCACTGCAGACTGGATCCCGGCAGGAGAGGGGGCTTTCCCCTGGGCCAAGCCCCCTGCCCGCCCCCAGAATCACCCAGAGGCAGCTCCTTAAGACGGGCCTGCGAGACAGGAAGCAATGTTGCCGGCCCCCTCCTCGGGGTGGGCCCTGGGCTCTGTCCTCTGCAGTGGGCTCCCATGGATTGTTCTAGAAGGCAAGAGATGCGTTTTCACTGGCCTGGGGAGGGAGGGGCTGCCTCAGCAGGGAGACCCCGCCCTGCGCTCCTGGGGGACGTGGCCCGCCCCGGCCCTCCCCGCTGCCTCGGCCCTAACAGTGGGAAACTGGAGGGCCCTGCAGGATGGCGGCCCCTCCTCATGAATATGCATCAGCAGCCTGTCCCCCGGCCCCCAGCGCCTTCTCACCACCCCTCCCCAGAGACGGCTCTTATCTCTGCTGGTGAATAGGGTGCTATTGTGGGCAGGGATTCAGAATTTTAATGACTTGCAAAATATAGTTAATTATGTAGAAAGACCTCTTCCGCACTTTTTCATGTAAATGAGACAAATTAATTGGCGTTCAGTAGCTGTGAGAAGGCGCCGGCCCAGAAGTGGCGGACAGAGTCCTTCTCGATTCTGAAGCAGGTGCTTGCCAGGGAGCAAGGTGGAAGGCAGAACGAGAGAAGGGTAATTTCTGATCCATCCAATTAATCCCAGCACTGGCTGCTCGGATTGTAACCCACACCGTGAGAAAGTGCCGCCCGAGGGTTCTCGCCGCCGCCGCCGCCGCCGCCACCGAGAGGCCCGGGAACCTGGGGCAGATCACACCCCCTGGCCGCGCTGGTCCTCGGCCAAGCTGCCCAAAGAGAGTGGCCCTGGGGGTGGTGACGGCCTGGCCACTGTTGGGGGAAGGGCAGCGTCCACACCGGCTCCGGATCGGTCAGAATATTCGAGGTGGAGAGATCAGTCCCTTCAAAGGACCAGAGACGTTTCTCCTCAGAAGACAAACGCGCAGCCAAGGCGCCCGTGCCAAGGTGTGGGCGTCGCCAGTCACGAGGGAAATGCAAGTCCAACCACGCTGAGGTGC
Source organism: Catagonus wagneri (assembly GCA_004024745.2). Classification (NCBI taxonomy): domain Eukaryota; kingdom Metazoa; phylum Chordata; class Mammalia; order Artiodactyla; family Tayassuidae; genus Catagonus; species Catagonus wagneri. Next base: position 275,986 of record PVHT020000050.1, read on the forward strand.
CACCTTCGACCCGCCAGGACCGATGCTATAAAAAACCAGGAAGAGCGGAGTTCCCATCATGGCTCAGTGGAAATGAATCCGACTAGGAACCATGAGGATGTGGGTTCCATCCCTGGCCTTGCTCAGTGGGTTAAGGATCCTGCGTTGCCGTGAGCTGTGGTGTAGGTTGCAGACACAGCTCGGATCCCGCGTTGCTGTGGCTGTGGTGTAGGCCGGCGGCTGCAGCTCCTGTTAGACCCCTAGCCTGGGTACCTCCATATGCCATGAGTGCGGCCCTAAAAAGACCAAAAAGAAAACCCCAAAACAGAAAGAGCAAGTGCCAGAGAGGCTGTGAAGAAGCTGCCGTCTCCTCTGGGGCTGGCAGGTGGTGCGCGGCCACACGCAGGGTTACCACGTGGTCGGGCGATTCCACTGGCCGGGACCCACCCGAGGACCGGGAGCAGCAGCCTGAGGGGATGTTTACATCCAGGCTCACAGCAACGTCGTCACAACAGCCGACAGGCCCTCGTGTCCACTGATGGAGGAGTGGCCAGAGGACACGTGGTTGACCCTGCAGCGGGCATCACTCAGCCAGAACAGCTGACGAAGCCCTGACGGGGTGACAAGGCGAACGGACTTCGAGGACCTCATGCTGAGCGAAATAAACCGGACACACACAGAAGGACAGATACTGCCCCGTTCCACTTGTAGGAGGTTCCCGGAGTGGTCAAGGTCAAAGAGACAGAGGGTCATTAGGAGGGGCCAGTGAGCTGGGGCGGGGGCCTTACTGTGAATGGACGGTTTCTGCTGGGGATACCGCAAGAAGCTCGGCGGGGATGGTTGCGGGATTTCAGAGTATCGCGACGCATTTAATACCACCGAGCCGTTCCCTCATGAATGCAAGAATTCTTGCTTTTTTTTTTTTTTTAAGGCTGCACCTGTTGCCCGTGGAAGTTCCCAGGCTGCGGGTCGAATCGGAGCTGCAGCTGCCGGCCTGCACCACAGCCACAGCACCGCCAGATCTTTAACCCACTGAGCAAGGCCAGGGATCGAACCCGCAGCCTCGTGGATGCTAGCTGGGCTCACAACTAGCCGAACCACAACAGGAACTCCCGATAACTCTTTTTCAAAATATCCGCCTTCAGAGCTCCTTAGTGGCAGTTTCCATTGCTGGCCCAGGAACATCCACATGCTGTGTGAGTGGCCAAAAAAATAAAAATCTGCTTTGTAGTCAGCATTGGCTGAGACCCCCTTGTCCAGGCCTGTGCCCGCCTATGTGGGGGTGGGGGTGGGGGGCAGGAGGAAACGGAGACCCCTCCATCCCCCTTATCTGAGCTTGGACCCTGGTCCAGGGCAGCCAGGAGCAGCACTGAGCCCAGCGGCGCCCTCACCCTCCGCCCCTCCTCCTGCTCGGCTTCCAGAAGCCACCCAGGGTCACTTTACCGCATTCCCAGCCCCAGTCAAACCAGATCTGCTCCACCGGCCCATCTTTCTGAAGCCCCCGGGGCCCGCCCAGCCTGTACAGGGACGCCACGGTCCCCAGAGGCCCCGCTTTCCCTGGGAAACTCCGTGGGGGAGCTGCCGGCCGACAATGGGCTTCTATCTCCCGGGAGAAACCGGACCCGGCCCGGCTCAGCTGCCCCAGCCCCGCGTTCTTATCAGGTCAGGCTGCCCGGCTGGTTCTACTGCGGGAAACCCGACCTGTCCGCGGCTGTCAGGGTCCCCCGGCTTCGAAAATGAGCATGTGCGACGGGGGCCAGCCCCTCAAAGCCTGGCAGGCAGTGTGGCTCCCTAGAGCTTTCCGGAAAGCTTCCCACAGCCCCTGGGGAGGGGGGCTCTGGGGATCTGCCCTGGTCTTGGGGACACTGCTGCCCGGCCCGGGCACACGGCACTGGCCGCAGTCTCCGGTTTCTCGCCAGCGCCTCGGAGACAGCGTGTTTTCCCAGGCAGCCGGCCTCGCTGCCACCCGGACTGGCGGAGCCGAGCCCTGGACGAAAGCCACAGAGGGCACCGGGCAGCCAGCGTGGGGGTGAAAAAGTGACCTCGTTTCCCAAAGTGCCTGCCTGGGTACCTGCCCATGTGCGGAGTGCTCACTGGCTGAGGCTGAGGCCCCGGCGGCCGGACCCAGGGCCTCCCAGAGGGCAAGGCGGCTGCCTCCCCGGAGCCCGTCTCTGTGCCTGGGGCCCAGAACAGGTCACAGGACGCTCTGGCCAGACCTGGTCAGGGCAGCCTGGCTCCAGGTCCGACGCTCAGGCCTCTGGGAGACAGAGCGACCAGGGCCTCTGTGGGCACAGCCACCACTCGGGGCGCCGAGACTCAGTCTGGCCTGAGCTGGCCCTTCTGGGAGGGGCCGGGGCCCCCGGGGGTGGCTGCTCCCTCCAGGGGCAGCTGGGTGGCTGCTGGCTCCGGGCCCAACTGTCCCCCGCACGGCCAGCCAGCAGGGCCAGAGAAAGACTGAGAAAGGGGCTCTCCTTCCTCGCAAAGGCCACAGGCACGTCCCCCGCCCTGCAGGGCCGGCCACCCCGAGTCCTGCCCGCCAGAGGGCTGCAGGGGCCGGAATCGCCTGGCCAGACCCAAGGCCCGGGCATCACGGCCGCTTTGCCACAGTGAGGAGAAGTTTGCAGGTCTGGACAAGGATTAAGCATAATTGCACTAATGTCTTTTCACCTGATGCTGCAGCCGTGAAATCACGCAACGCGGAAGCCACAAAGAGACCCGAAGAAGGGACAGTTACGCATGTGGAAGATGCTGGAAGGAAGTGTGTTTCTGGAGCTCGCGGGGCCGTGGGGACTCAGAGAAACGTGGGTTCAGTGAGGACGCGCCTCTGCCTGGCTTCCACCCGAGGGGCCTGGCGGGCCTCTCACCCTTTCTCCTGCATTTATCGCGGCCACAAACCCAGGGGGTGAAAAACAGTTCTCGCCACAGCTGACGATCTTCTGGGTGCTGCCAACTCCAGCCCCCACCTGGGCACTCCGGCTCCTTCCCACCCTTAGGGCCACAGGGTCCGCCTTGCAGCGCCGTCCCTGGAGGCGGAGACGAAGCCTTGCCCCTTGCTAAGCGGACCCTGGCCTGGGTCCATTCATCTTGGGGTGCCCAGCAGTCCAGCCACTGGGTAGATCAGCGAGGGGACGGGGTGTGGGGGGAAGGGAGGGAGGGAGGGACGGAGGGAGGGATCTGGCTGAAGACTGCGCCCGCCAGGTGTCGGGGCCCTGGCCTCTCCGTCTCAGGCTGGGGTGGCCCCTGGCGGTCCTCCGCTGTCCAGACAGGGCAGGGAAGCAACCTGGTTCTGGCAGAGAAGGGGACCCCCCACCCCCTGAATTTTTAAATTTATTTTTCATTTTTTAAGTTAAAAAAAGATTTTTTTTTGACCGCACCCATGGCATGTGCTAGCTGCCGGGCCAGGGAGCCAAGCTGCGCCCAGCAGTGATGACAGCCACGGCAGGGGCAGCGCTGGGTCCTGGGTCCGAGCAGCTTGTGAACGGTCAGTCACCACGACGGAGAATCCTGCTGTTGACATAAACTGACTTTCGGTGAAACGGGGCCATTTTTCCCTCCCTGGAAAGGGCTCAGTTTGGAGCTGCCTCCTGTCGTCGGCACCCCGGGTGTGGGCCCTGGGGAGGGGGCGTCTCTTACAGCAGGTGAGAAATTTTCCAGATCTCGGCAAGGGGCTCCCGTGGGAATGAGTGAAACCCGACTGAAATTATGGCGTCAGGGAAGACTGTTCCCATTTCATCTCCTGGAACAACGACGCACGGCCTGGAGCGAGAGCGGGCACAGGGGCCTTAGGCCTGAAGGGGGTCTGAGCGGCTCCTCCCGAGGCGGTAGGTGGGCCTGGCAAGGGGAGGCCCCTGGAGAAAAGGTGAATCGGGGGGGCGGGGGAGGCGACCGGCCTCAGAGGCCCGGATGTGTGTGGTCGGAGCCCAGTGGAGGCCTGGAGGCGGCCTCCGAGAGCTGGGACATGAGGCTCCCGCAGCCCAGGCTGCGACCTCTGTTCAGGCGCAGAACCGGCTCTCAGCGCCAGGCCCGGGGCTCAGGGACACGCGGGCAGAGGGCCGTGTGCTCAGTGCGCACAGCGAGGCTGGACCAACTCACCGTGGCTCCCGCCCTGCTCTCTTCCCAGAGCTGGGTCCTGACGAGAGGCGTCCGCACGGGCTGCGACCGCTTGTTTCAGGCTGTAGGCGCACGGACACCACCTTAGTTCGCCTCTACACCCTACTGCGCGGGTGTCGGCTGTTCCCACGGAGACGTCCGTCTGCGTCGGAGGGGCCCTCCGTCACCCGCCACACGTGGCGCTGTCCTTCCCAGCTACGGGCTGACACGTGCACATCTCCGTGGGCTCCGGGGCCCTGGTAGCCCCGGGTCGGCTGACCTCTGTGAGCTCCTCTGACGCGCTGTGTCCAGGTCGCTGACCCGGGGACCCCGCGATTCAGTCGGCTTTGCTCAGAGCTGTGTCCCCAGTGTCGTCACAGACACTGGCCGGCAGCGGTGAGTGAGCGGGCGTCCAGGTGCCTAAAGTGAGGTTTCGAGGTTAAAGGCAGGTACGTGACGAACGGGGCGGAAACGGTCCCGCTGTCTGCTCAGGGCTGTAAGCTTTGCTCTGACCCGTGAGCGCCTGTCCGCACGCTGGGCCACCCGCCGTCTACGCTTCGGTCAGTCCTGTGGCCGGGGTGGGGCTCTTGCCGCCTTGATCCGTGTTGTCCAGGACCTGGGAGGGTCAGCATTTTCCCAGCGTTTCCTGGGCACCAGCCTCCTCCCCTTCACGCCCCGCCTTCTGCGGGGCTGCCTCTGTGTCTTCCGGTTGCCCATCTTCGTGTGTTTAATCCGCCCACATTCACCCTCCGCCTCCTCCCTTGAAATACGCCCCTGCGGGTGCTGCTCAGCCCCGAAGTTATTAATCTTCACGAGGCCGAAGTCGCCAGAGTTTCGCTCGGAATCTCTGGGCCTCGGGGCTTGAGGCGGTGGCTCCCCTGCACCACGGTCGCGGGGGTCTTCCGCGAGGCCACGTGCGCCGCCGCGTGCCCTCGCGGAAGGTCCTCGGCGTGGCCCCAGCGCATCCTGAGCTGCCTCTCCTGGTCCGGCAGGCCCTGACCCCTGCGGTCCCCTCCGCGCCCTTCGTCTGCGCTCAGCAGGTGCACAGGCTCGGGGGGCCTGCAGAGGGGAGGCTGGCCTGGAGCCCATTCCCGCTCGGTGCCTCCGGCCTCCACTCGCGCAGCGGGGCTCACACTCGCTGGTGAAGCTCTGTTTCCGGCCGTGACTCTCACCCAGGTCCTTTTGCCAGGAAACGCGGCGTCTCTAACCCCGCCGCCAGGGCGAGACCCCGCATCAGGCCCAAGACCCCAGCCCCAGGCCGGGCTCCCAGCGGCGGAGGGTGGCAAGCCGGGGGCGGGGCCCTTGACGGGTCCTGGACAGCTGGGGGTGTGGCTCGGAGCGGAAGCCCCTCCCTCAGCCTGAGGCCTGGTGGGGCGGGGCCTCGGCGGGGCGGGGCCTCGGCGGGCGCTCTCCAGGGCTCCTGGGGAGGAAGGGGGTCGGGCCGCCCAGGGGGGATGTGTGCCTGGTGCGGGTCAGCGTGCGGCCGTTCTTCAGAGCTCAGTGGACCCAGGACACGGGGCCTGGGCGTCACCCTGAAACACACACCTAGGTGAGATGCTGCAGGGTCCCTGGCTCCCAGGCCGGGGGGGGGCGGGGGGTCTGTCCTGGGCCAGCAGGAGGGGCTAGGACACTCTTGGGTCTTGCTGGCCATGTCACATTCCGGCCCCGAGGTCCCTGTGCCTGCGAGGCAGCCCCCGCCCCGCTGCCCTCTGCTTGGCCCACAGGTCTCCACACACCTGAGCCCCGGGGCCGCTCCTGACTTCCCGCGCTGACCCTCCTCTGGGCACCAGGGCAGGGCTGCCCGTCTCCTCCGGGGACCCCAGGACGGGGACCCTCAGGTCATCTCCGCAGCACACAACCCCCCCCCCCCCACAGGACACTTGCCGCGGAGCCTGTCACAGACCTAAGATGAGATTTTGCAGAAGAATAAAAACACTAGACCGCCCAAACCAAGGTGATTCATCACCTAATTAAGAAAGTGCTCTTTGCTGGCGAGAGCAAGTTAGCTAAATTATGCAGGTTTAATCAGAGCACAAGTAACGCCACGTAAGTAACGCCAGCTGGCAGCGAGGGGACATGACTCGGGCCGTTTCCAGTCTTTGCAAGGAGCTGCCGGGGGCTTGAAATAAAAATCGGCGCCTCACTTTAAACATCTGGTCACTAGAAAAAGCTTCCCGGATCTGTGGATTCAGTAACTAGCTGGTCCTTGAAGTAAAAGGAGACCTGCCTGCCGGGCTGGGGGTGTGGTGCCCACCCCAGAGCTGGGCCCCAAGGGGCCTTGCTCCCCCCTCTGAAATCCCGCCCCCCCCCGGTTTTATAGAGGAAGAATTAATTATCTAAAAACTTATCTATATTTCTGGGGTGTACTTTGATGACGGACACACACACTTTGACGAAGGGTCACAGTCGGGCCAGTTAACCTCTGCCACCTCCCAGTGACCGTCTCCCCTCCTCGCTCCCATCTGTGACCGAGTCCGAGCTGGCGCTGCTCAGAGAGGACAGGCCAGTAAATCGAGAGACGGTTTTGGGGCGGGAATAGGGCCTTTACTCAGAAAGCCGCGGACTGAGAAGACGGTGGGCTCGTGTCCCAGAAAAGCATCTCCCATCGAGCTCTGATCCCCGAGTCAGAGGTCAGGGGGTTTTGTACTGAAGGAGGCGGGGATGTGGCTGGTCCTCACAAACTCCTTGGAACCCTCTGTTCCCGCAGCTGTCAGCGAGGGACAGGTCACAGTGTTCCTGTAACCCTCCAAGGAGACAAACGCTCTTCTCTGTCCTGCAATGAGGTATCTCCGCGCGAATGAGAAGACTTAAACCCTTACGGATCAGAGCCTCGAGGAGGGGCCCTCCTGTCCGCGGCGGGCTGTGGGCCGCGTTCTTATCTGTAGCAGAAGCAGCAGAATAGGAGATTAAAGTCAAAGAAACGTCCCGAGTGGAGTCAGAGTTGTTCTTCCCATCACACTTCCTTCTTTCCTCCTTTGTCCTTCTTTTTTTTTGTAGTGATAACACAAGAGCTGCGCTCTCAGCAAAATGCAAGTATACAAGGCAAAGCTGTCAACCACAGTCCATCAGATTAACCGAAACTCCGAACCTTCTGACGGGCTTCTCCCTCCCCCCGGCCGCAGCCACCACCACCTTCTGTGTCGTTCATGTCACTTACCCTGAGGTCACACGGGCAGGAGACCCTTTTTAAGCCCGAGTGATACTCCGCTGTGCAGAAGCAGCTTCTCGTCCTCGTCCATTCACCCATCCAGGGTCACCGCAGAGGTGCCCACAGCAGCCGAGACAGGAAGCCGTCCAACGCCCCGGGCACCCCGACCTCCCCACTTCTCACACCATGGGCGCCCCCCGGCTTCCCCCTCCCGCCTTCTGTGCCCCCGGGCACCGCCGGGGCCGTCAGGCTCCCCCCGCTGCAGTGTGCCTCCGAGCAGTGCTCCCTGTTGCCGAGACCACCGGACCGGGGACACGGGTCTCCTTTGGCGCAGGTCGTTTTGCAGCCTCCGTGGCCTCGGCCTGAGATGGGGCCTTGCCGCTCACATCACACCCGGCTGGGCGGGTCCCCGACGCGGGCTGGGCGGGGCCGAAGGGGAGGCAGGGGCCCGACCAGCCCAGGTCTGGGGGCTCAAGGTTGTTTTCCCTCCGGTCTGGCCATCGTGTGTTCAGCCAGGGAGCCTTTTCCAAACACATGCACCCCTCACAGCTGAGGGGCCAGGACCCCCGCCCAGGGCAGCCCTTCGGCTCCTAACTGAAAACTCTGCTTGGCGACCCCAAAGTCCCTTTGCGCAGATGAGATGCTTTCCTTCCAAGCGGCAGCTGTCAAGTAGGGTTTTCAATCCCTGCGCTGCAGCCAAGCTCAAATCATATTTCACTGCTTTTCAATAATGACACCGGCAGCCTGCCAGCCCGCCCCCAAAGCGTCCGGCTGGAACCCTGCAGGGGAGGCTTCTGCACGCAGACCTGCAGGGGCAGAGGGTGCAGGGGGCAGGGCTGCCAGTGGGCACCCTCCGGCCTGTTCCCCTCGTGCGTGGCCTGGGTGCCCGCGTATGAGCTAGAGCGTCCTCTTTGCTGGAGACGGATGAGCATGTCACGTCCTCCAGGGGCTGGCTCCCCTCCACGGGCACCGCCTCCACCGGCCAGCTCCCCGCCCGACCCCAGACGCTGGCCAGGCCGGTCAGAGCCCTGAGGAGGTTTAGCTCCTGGATCCCGCCCTCTCTGCCAGCGCAGCTATGCCCTGTGGTTGCATAAACGCCCGGCACAGATGGATTTGAGTTCTGCAAGCAGAGCGGTGGGGTTTGCTGCTGCTGTTGTTTCACACTTGAAAGGACCAGTCTGTTCTTTTTCCTTTTTTTCTTTTTTCTGTCTTTTTAGGGCCACACGCACAGCGTATGGAAGTTCCCAGGTTAGGGGTCTAACTGGAGCTGCAGCTGCCGGCCTACACCACAGCCACAGCAAAGCCAGATCCAAGCTGCATCTGTGACGTACACCGCAGTTCATGGCAATGCCGGATCCTTAATCCACTGAGCGGGGCCAGGGATCGAACCTGCCTTGTCGGATTCATTTCTACTGCGTCACGACGGGAACGCCCCTGTTCTTTTTTCAAGGAGGAATTCAATAGATTCTTTCCCTGGTTTTAGTATCAATTAGTTTTCCCCCCACTGTTGGTAAGCTTTTCATTTTCTGTCCCGGAAGTACATTAAACACACAGAAAAGCTCACAGAGCGGAAGTGTTCGGCCCAGCGGTGCTCACCAAGTAAACACACCCGGGTAACTGGCACATAGTCAAGAGTGTTCCCGGGTCCCGGAAGGCTCCCCCCGCCCCCAAGTAACCCCAAAGTTGCCAGAGAAGGGTCTTGCCTGTTTTAAAACATCTTCTAAGTGGAATACCATGGCATGTACCATTTTGTGTGAGGCTTCTCCCGTATAGCACAGTGTTTGAGATTTACGTGAGCCGTGCAGAGTTTGTGATTTTTCATTGCTATATAATATTCCACCACATGAACAGATGGCCCCAGGCTACTACAGTTGCGGGCTTTATGATTCCTGCTGCTCGCACACTGTCAACAGCCTCCTGATGCGGACACAGAGCACCTGCTCAGGGTGTGCTTTGCACATGTACACCTGTGCACGTGCCCACTCCTGGAACTGATGAGTCCAGCAATAGCTGAACCTCAGTTTTAAGGCAATGCCTCCAAACTGTCCTCTGAAGCTGTGGTGACAACTTAGGCTCCTGTCACTCTCTTCGAGGGCTCAGACTGCTCATCTCCACGGGTGTGTGTATGTTTGTGTGTGTGTGTGTGTATGTGTGTTTAGCTGTTCTATGTGTGTGCGGCTTGAATTCTCTCTTCCCGAGGTGGAGAGGGCTCTCCATATGCCCCGAACACTTTGCACATCCCTGGTTCTCAAATCCCCTCTTTGAGCCCTTTGCCCACCTTTCTGTTCCCTTGTCTCCCCTTATCTGATCTTGAGTTCTTGGTGCATCTTCAGTGTGAAAACTTGTCAGGTCCGCGTGTTGTCTGCACTTTGCTTTCCACTCTCAGGGGTGTCTTTTGACGAAATAAAATGCAGTGTTTGAAAGTAACCGCAGCAGCTGAATCCCGGGGGTCCTTTGGGGAGGCAGCGTCTGCTCCAGGGGTTCGGGCGCTGCCGCCCCGGGCGGTGGGTGCTGAGGGCCGACCTGGCCTGGGCAGGTGGTGACAGCGGGACCGTGCAGAGCCGCCTTTGGTGGCGGGAGGAGACCACGCCCCTGGGAGCCTCTCGGGTCTGGGCAGATCCCCACTGGCTGGACTGGAAGGAGGAGCGCGTCACCGTGCTGCCCGCCCACCCCGGCTCGTCCTGTGACCTCGGGGGGTCACCCCTCTCTGGGCCTCAGCTCCCCAGCTGTGCAGCCGAGGAATCGACACCGACGATCGATGAGCACCCCCGGAGTCCCGCCCGGGCACGGAGCGTCTTCCCCCTTAACTGTCTCTGGGTCTGGACCTGACTCCGGCCCCACCTCTCGCAGGCCGTGCAGCCCAGACCCAGTCCCTGGCATCTCTGTGCCGTTGCCGTTCTGGGCTGGGGCGTGGAGGGGACGGCGGGCCATCGGGGGCTGAGGACCGAGAGCTGGCACTGAACGCCCGCTCCCCAGCGCCAGCTGTGTGTCCTTGGGCGGGTTACCCGGTCTCCCTGGATCCCGGCCCCTCACGACTAAAACCCAGGTAGCGATCACAGGGTCATCAGTGAGTTCCCGCCCTGAAAGCGCTCTGCATGGCCAGGCGTGCAACTCGAGCTCACTCCACGCCATCAGGGTGCGATGGCTGCTTCTTGCTAGGGACTTAAAGAGCAAGTTTGGTTTCATCAAATGCTGCCGCATGTCTTTCAAGATACAAAACTGTCAACCCCATGTTCACCACAAATAATCAACATTCAGCGTATATTTGTTGAATAACAATTTAATAAGGTTTGACTGCAAGTAACGGAAAAACAAATGGTGGCTTATATTAAAAAAAACAACTATGTCTTGTGAAAATAAGACAAAACATAAATATTTTAAGTATATAATATGGGAGTTCCGGTTGTGGATCAGCATGTTAAGAACCCAGCATGGTGTCTGTGAGGATGTGGGTTCGATCCCTGGCCTCGCTCAGAGGGTTAAAGATCCAGTGTTGCCACAAGCTGTGGTGCAGGTTGAAGATGCAGGCTGGATCCCATGTTGCTTGGCTGCAGCACCGATTTGACCTCTAGCCTGGGAACTTCCATATGCTGTGGGTGTGGTCATAAAAGGAAAAAGATATATAATATGATATAGAATAATGGGTTATTACTATCATATTTAAGTATAAAGATAAATAAAAATTAAGACAGAGGCCACTCGTGGTTGATTCCCTGGCACCATCAAGGACCCTGGTCCCTTCTGTCCTGTTTCTCCACTAGATTTCACATGTGGCATTTGTCCTCATTGTTACAATAGGGCTGCTGTGCCTCCAAGCACCCCTCTGAAGTACAGGAAGGCAGAAGAGGAAGAAGAGTGAAAAGCAAAAGAGGCCAGTTATCTTTTGTTATCAGGAAAACACAAGTTTTCTTTGGAAGCCTTATCCAGAAGGGTTTCTGCTTAGATCTCATTTGCAGGAATCTGTCAAATGGCGGCCACTTGCTAGAAGGATTTGGGGAAGGGAAGAGGCGAGGGCGGGGCGCCACGAGCACCTTCTAAAATGGTTTATGGTAACAATATCCTCACACCCCCAGGATTATTGTAACTTGTTCAGAGCGCATAGTTACTTTAGCAAACCGCCGAAATTCGATTTAAATGTTTTTACAGTTCTTAATAAGGTAAGTATGTCTCTGGCTTCATTTTTTTGTGTTTTTCCTCATTTTGTATCACAAGTACATTTGATTTGAAGTCATAGGTGTATTTGTAACTGACAGGGAGACTGGCGGGAATTAAAACATTTTTATTAAGGTGTAGCTGATTCACAGTGCTGTGCTGATTTCTGCGGTGCAGCAAAGTGACTCAGTTATGTAGACACACATTCTTTTTTTTTTTCTTTTTGTCTTTTTATGGCTGCACCTATGGCATGTGGAAGTTCCCAGGCTAGGAGTCGAATCGGAGCTACAGCTGCCGGCCTACAGCACAGCCGCAGCAACAAAGGATCTGAGCCACTTCTGTGACCTACACCACAGCTCACGGCAACGCCGGATCCTTAACCCACAAGGAGAGGCCAGGGATCGAACATGCATCCTCATGGATATTATCTGGGTTCTTAACCCGCTGAGCCACAATGGGAGTTCCATATACTTTCTTTTTTTATGTTATTTTCCATCATGTTCTGTCCCAGGAGATCGGATATGGTTCCCTGTGCTGGACAGTAGGACTTCATTGCTTATCCATTCTAAATGTAACGGTTTGTGTCTACTAACCCCAGACTCGCTGTCCACCCCACTCCCCCACCCCACTGCCTGGCGTCTGCAAGTCTGTTTTCCACGTCTGTGCTTCGGTTTCTGTTTTGTAGATACAGGTTCATTTGTGCCATTGTTTAGATTCCACATATAAGTGATATCATGTGGTATTTGTCTTCCTCTTTCTGACTTGCTTCACTTAGTATGCGAATCTCTAGTTGCCTCCGTGTTGCTGCAAATGCCATTATTTTGTTCTTCTTTATGGCTGAGTAATATTCCACTGTGTTTATGTACCGCGGCTGCTTCATCCAGCCGTCTGCTGATGGACATTTAGGCTGTCTCCGAGTCTCTGCTGTTGTAAAAGGTGCTGCAGTGAACACAGGGGTGCATGTGTCTTTTCGGGTTGTCGTTTTGTCAGGATATATGCCCCAGAGTGGAACTGCTGGATCATGTGGGGGTTCTATATTTACTTTCCGAGGAACCTCCATATTGTTTTCCATGGTAGTTGTCCCAATTTACAAATTCATTAGGGGGAATTTTTTAAGAAATATCTCAATATTTTAAGGTTATTCATCTTAGTAGATATCATCTCTTCCGTAGTCCTTTTGGTAATTTATATTTGGTAATATATATATTTTTTCATTTAATTTATTGATAAGATTGCTTTCTACAAAGCAGTACACGGCATTCTCTGAGAATTTTAAAAAACTCTTTTTTGTACCTGGCTAAGACTCTTACCTTTCCTAACAGTATATGTTTACATTTTCTGTCTTTTTAAAAAATTTACCAGTCTTGCTAAGGTTTTACCGTTTTTTTATTTCTTATTCTGTTTGTTGTCAAAGTACCTGCTCTTGAATTTTCTATCAGTCCTAGCCAGTTGTCTTCCTTTTCTGTTTTAATCTTATCTAGCTTTTATATTTTCTGATTGCATTGTCTTGCTTTCTCCTTGCTTGTTTAGCTGCTATTCTTATGTTTCCACTTAGCTAGTTTTACTTCTTCTTTTCCAACTGCAACCTCAGCCTCATCTCATAAGTTTCGGGCTGTGGCCTTGTGGCTATCATGGCCATATCAGTTTTGTTACAATTTTTTATTCTTCTTTGAGCAGAGTTAAGGGTGTTTGAAAACTCACCTCCGGTTTGATGTTTTTCTGTTTTCCTCTCTTTGTGATGAATTTCTAATTTTATTGATCAGAGAACCTGGCTTGAATGATTTCAACATTTAAAAATATTTAATTTTCCTGGAGTTCCTGTCATGGCTCAGTGGAAACGAATCCGACTGAGAACCATGAGGTTGTGGGTTCGATCCCTGGCCTCGCTCATTGGGTTGAGGATCTGGCCTTGCTGTGAGCTGTGGTGTAGGTCGCAGACGTGGCTCGGATCCCTTGTTGCTGTGGCTGTGGCAAAGGCCGGTGGCTGTGGCTCCGATTAGACCCCTAGCCTGGGGTGCGGCCCTAAAATGACAAAAGGCAAAAAAAAAATAATGATAATAAAATAGTAAAAATAAAAATATTTAATTTTCCAGATGCTCTCTTTGGTTCAGGATTGGATTTAATGCCCCAGAACCAACTCTCCCCGGTAGAGGTAAGTAAATGCTTCACAGGTGTTTGAAAAAAACCCGTCTGACGCGTGTGTGGGGTGTGGAGTCTGAACCACGCAGCCAGCCACGTGTATGTAATCACATCACTGTATTAAGGCGTTTCCTTCATCGTTTCATCCACTCTTGACTTCTCCAAGGCTGACCCCTCAGCCGCTGAGCTCTCGGTGCCCCTGCGTCTGGCCCGCGCTCACAGGATGCCCGGGCGTCTGGATGGCGCTCACAGGGGAGAGGCCAGAGGGGACGGGGGCGGGCGGTGAGCTGCCTCTGGCGGGAGCCGGTTGCTGCCAAAACCCAGCTTCCACGTGTCCACAACGGGAAGAGGAACGGCGAGTGACTTGTCAGGAAGACGAAGTCGGAGCCTGCGATGTGAGCGAGCCCGCCCGGGCGGGGCAGCCCACGCTGGCGGCAGCTCGCTGGATCGCACCTGTGACGCCGAGGGCGTTCCATGCCCCCTCTCACATTTCCAGGTGGCCTTGCAGTTTCTTCCGAGGGTATCGCACCTCGGTCCTTTTCGTATTATGCTTCCACGCCACGCTGTGCACGCAGAAATATCCGCAGGACCCACGGGGAGGGCTGGGCCGCCGCGATTCCCTGCTGCCAGCTGCTCACCTGTGCTCGGCAGGTTCGGCCGGTCCCGCTGGCTGTCCCTCTCCTGTAACGACAATGAGCTGGAGTTTATCCTTGGCCCATTTGAAACTTGGTGCCCACCCTCACTCTTCTTATTGCAATAAGGTTTTACTTTATCTTCTTTTTTCTTATTTTATTATACATCCTGCTGTTTAACACCTCCATGCTTTGTCAGCATCATCATTATTACTAATTTCCTTTGTTACATTGCTCAAGTTTTTCTTGCTTTTTTTTTCTTTACTTGAGGATGAAGCATTTTTTTTTCCTCTAGTGGCTGCCTTGTAATTGAATCCACATATTTATGCCCTATTTCTCCACCAGCATTAATACGACATCGATGGCTATTTTTCACCCCTACAGAGTGAGAGCTTGTAGCATGTTCCAACACTCCCATTATGAATAATATGCGCTTCTTGAGTTTTTGTGTGTGTGGCTGTATTTTATTTGTTATGTATTTTTGCAATAACTGTTTTGGCATCTGCACCCTATTCCATAAGTATGTTCATCATCGAAACATTTAGTGTGATTTTCTGGTTGGGTGCCCCCTCTCCTGCCTTTGGTACCATACATTTTCTCACCTGTAATCTCCATTTACATCTGTCCCTTGTTCACCTGGCCTTTTACTAGAGTCGCATTTTCCAGGACGCTTTCTGAGTGCTGGTGTTTGTGCAACGTACCCCTTTGTCGCCTGGCACGCAAACACTGCCCTTGGGAGAACAGAGAACGCGGGTCCCTGCTCCGAAGCCCAACCTGCTGTCCAGTTGTCTAGTTGCCTCTGAGGCCCTGAATGGGAGCTGCGGTGCTAACATCCCCCCGTAACACGGAGCGTTCCCTCCCATCCTGGATGCCTTCTTCCCAGTTCTTGGAATGTGACCTGTGACCTCCGCAAGGTTTCCATCCACGGACCCTGACCCGCCCCGCGTCTGCTGGCGGCCACTAGTCACCTGCCCTCTCTGCTGTGCTGCTGGGTCCCCGTCATGGGCGTCTCCCTCCCAGCGTTCCGTCCTTGTGCCCAGGACCCTTCCCAGATTCTCTGCCTCCATGGGTCTCTTCTTTCTGTTTTCCTGCCACTGGGAAGTGGAGCCAATCAATGCAATTTAGCCCATTAACAGACAAAGGGGAAATGTATTCATCTTAACAGATATAAGAAAACATTTGACAACACTCAAATATCATGATGATAAAAATGCTCACGAACTAGCAGTGGGAGGAAAAGTCTTCAACCTGATGAAGGGCGTCAATGGAAACTTACAAGTTTACTACAAATACTAATTCTCTTAATAACAATTTTTTTTTCTTTTTTGGCTGCACTTGCAACATATGGAAGTTCCTGGGCTGGGAATCAAATCCAAGCTGCAGCTGTGACCTACGCCACACGTATGGTGACACTGGGTTCTTAACCCACTGTGCCACAGTGCGAATTCCCTCAATAATTTTTATCCTAATACTGAAACATTGAATGGCTTACCCCTAATATCAGGAATAATGCAAGGATTCATGGCCTCACCACTTCTAAAAATATTGTACTGTAAGTCTCGGCCAGTGTCCTAGGGCGGTCAAGGACATAAAAGTCCCAAATATCAGAAAGAACGAATTAAGAATGTCAACTCACACACTTCGTGATTGTTTACGTAAGAAACCTCAAAACATCAGCCACAAAGTCCTACTCTAGATGTAAGTAAATTTAGGAAGTTCACAGGATTCATAATCAACATAAATATTCCACTGTACTTTCATATATTAGCAACAAATACTTGGAAAAATAAAATTTAAACGCTAATTACAACAGTGTCAAACACTAAATACACAGGAATAAATTTAGGTTCATTAGATCCTGTCTGCTGAAACCTATAAGACACTGCTGAGAGAAACTGAAGATGTAAGTTTAGAAATACGCGCTGTCCATAGATTGTACGACTCATGATTATTAAAGTGTTAATTCTCTTCAAATTTATCCATCCCGAATCAAGATCCCAAGTCATTTTATAGAAGCTGACTCCATGCTGGAAGGTACCTGAAATAGCAAAGAGTCCCATGTAGCCAAAGTAATCCTGAAGAAAAACAAAGCTGGGGTGGGTTCATGCTTCATAATTTAGACTGTGTAGGTACAGCAATTGGGAGAGCAGGCATTTGGTATAAGGACAGGCATTTAGACAAATGGAACAGAACGGAACACCCAAATATGAAGCTACATAGGTATGCGGTTGTGTTTTAACTGAGATGAAATCCACATGACGTAAAATCGACCATTTCCCAGCGTATGATTAAGTGACATTTAGTGCCTTACAACCCTGGAAATCAGCCTGGTTAACTGAGTTTCTAGGACGGTGCTAAGGGAGTTCAATCAGGAAAGGAGAATCTTCTCAACAAATGACTGGAGCAAGTAGATAAACAGATGGAGGGGAAAAAATGAACTTCAGCCTTAGCTCACACGGCACAGAAGGCTTTGAGCTGCATCAGTCACCCATGCTCTACATAAAAACCTTGAACAAAAAACCTGTAAAAGAAAACAGAGGAGACGAAGGTCTTAGGACATAAAAGGCAACATGAACTAAAGGGCAGGTTGATCGGTCAGTCTTCATTTAAATCATAAACATCTGCTCATGCAAAGACACTGTTAAAAATACAGTCTGCAGACTGTGGGGAAAGTCACGGTGCGTATGCCTAACACGAGACTCTATCACATATGTAAAGACCCCCACTTATCAGTAACAAAGATCCATGTCGTTAGAAACTGGAGGTCCCCTGTGGCTCAGTGATAATGAGCCTAACTGGTATCCATGAGGACACTGGTTCAATCCGTGGCCTCACTCAGTGGGTTAAAGATCTGGTGTTACTGCGAGCTGCGGTGTAGTTCGCAGACGTGGCTCAGATCTGGCATTGCTGTGGCTGTGGTGTAGGCTGGTGGTGCAGCTCCGATTTGAGCCCTAGCCTGGGAAACTCCATATGCCGTAGATGTGGCCCTGAAAAGCGAAAAATCAAGAAATCATGAGATAAGAGCTCCTGCCATTGCTGTGGCGTAGGTTGCAGCTGAGGCTCAGATTCAGTCTCTGGCCTGGGAACTTCTGTATGCTGCAGGTGTGGCTTCCCTGCAAAATCTTACCCACTGGGTGGCCGAAAGTAAAAAACACTCACACTGCCTAATGTGGGTGAGGATGTGGAGTGGCTGGAACCTTCCGACACAGCTGAGGGGACTGTAGGATTGCAGAGTGACTCTGGAAAACTATTTGGCTATTTCTTATAAAACTGACATCTTATAAAATTTACATCTACTCTATGACACAGAAATTCCACTTACTCAAGAGAAATGAAAATATATGTCCGGAAAGACGTGTGAAAGAATTTTTATAGGAGCTTTGTTGATAATAACTTAAAACTAAAAAAAGCAAAGCTTCAAATGTCCTTCAACAGAAAATTGGATAGCTAAATCAGTGCTATAGTCATACTGTGGAATACTACGCAGCAAAGAAAAGGGATATGCACTCAAAATGTGTTGAAGGAAAGAAGAGAAATAGTTCCTCCTATATAATTCCATGTATATTAAGCCCAAGAAGATGCAAAACTAGTAAATGGTGATAGAAATATAGAGGCTACCTTGGGGGTGGGGCTAGAGAACTTTCTGGAGACCTGCAAATGCTCCTTTTCTTGAATGTGGTAGTGGTCCTGGGGTATATCTAGTTATTAAGACTCAAATTGGGAGTTCCTGCTATGCGGCAGCAAGTTAGGGGTTCAGCATTATCCCTGCAGTGACTCTGGAGGCGGCTGAGGCAGAGGCTCGATCCCCAGCCCGGTGCAGTGGGTTAAAGATCCAGCGTTTGCCATGGCTGTGATGTCAGCTGACACTTGCAGCTTGGATTTGATCCCTGGTCTGGGAGCTTCCGTATGCCATGGAAGCAGCCACCCTCGCCCCCAAAATAAAGTCTCCGTTGTGCACTAAACATGCGCTGGGCCCTGTGTGAAAGCTCCCAGGCCGGTGATGAAGATGAGGTAACCGGTGAACCTGTAGTGTCCTATGCCTTGACCGGGTCTCTCCAAGATACACTGAGAGCACTTGTCACATCAGGCTGGCATGTCAGCTTACCCCTTGGCACCAGCTTCAACTGCTGGCGATTACGCTGGTGTCTGGATTTGCCTCAGTGTCGCCAGCCCCAGGAAAGCTTTGGGCACCTGAGTAGGAGCCACCACTTCCAAATTCATGCTCGTGGTGGCGGAAAATACAAATGATGCAGACACCCGGGTGTCTTCCTATTTATGGAAATCTCAGACAGCTGCCCGATCCTGCCGGCGGCCCCGTTTCGTAGGTGGAGCTCGCAGGCCACCAGGGTAAGCCTTGGACCGGAGGATGAGGGGTCTGGAGACAAGCCCCAGGTCAGGCTTTGATCTGAAGGATAGAGGAGCTGAGCGCTTCTTGGGAACACTGTTCGGGGCTGCGTGTGGCCCAGGCGTGGCTGTGTCGTCCACTGGGGACGCTGGCGTGGGCCTCATGCAGCCCGGTCCCTTTGACCAGCTGGGACACTCCAGGCAGGAGGTGGCAGCCGAGACCCAGCAGACCAGCCCTGAGACCTCAGCTGGGGTCACCTGGGGTCACGGGAGGTGGCAGTGTGGTGTCCCCAGCCCCACTGGGCACGGCAGGAGCAGAGCTCTTGGCCAGCCATGGGGACAGTGGCAGGTCATCTGAGGAGGACAGCTGGCCGTCTCCGGGGGCTCCGGGTTTCCAGCGGGCTGGACCACGGCTGCAGAAGGGCCACTATGGGGGGTCCAGGGGGACGCAGTGGCCGCAGTGGCCGCAGGCAAGCCGCCGCACCCACCATCACGTCCACCCTGCTGCCCCGCGTCCGCCCCCCCCCGGTCCCACTTCTGTGCTGTGCTCACTGTCCGCCCGCCCGGGGCCGGGAGTGCTGGGGCGGCCTTGGGAGGACCCTGGACACTCGTGGGTGATGTTGCCTGAGGAAGCGAGGACCCCGTGTGGGGCGCCTGGGGCGGGAGGCCGGCCGCCAGGGCCCCCGGGGAATTTCTGGGGTGCCGACTTAGGGCCTGGGCGCTCCGAGGGGGCGGCCTGTGAAAGCCCCTCCCCCACCTGCCGGGGCTGGGGGCCAGGAGCCCAAGGGCACAAAGCCGCCTCTGTGGCCGCGCCGTGGGCAGCGGAGATAAGTCACAGCGGCCGCCTCTGCTGTGCTGTCAGAGAGCAAAAATAGACCAGGGCTCCGTTTCCCAGAAGGGCCCCGTGTGGGCCTGGGCCAGGCGGCTGTCTGCCCTTGGCCTTGAGAGATGCTGCGGCCCGCGGTCCAGGGCATGCGCCAGGCCCTCCCTCCTGCCTCCGCTGGTTCAGACATGGCTTTACCTCGGGAGACAAAAGGCTGGCCTGGCAGGGGTGCCAAATCTGCTCTCCCCTGGGGCCTCCAGGTGGGGGGGCCGTGGAGACCCCCTCCCCCCCGCTCCGCATGTAGACCCGGGTCCTCATGAGCACTGGCTGCAAGGCCCCAGGGCCTGGACCAGAGCAAGGGGTCAGTGTCTCGGGTGCCGGCTAACCTGGCCCGGCCGGCCCTGGCCTGCACGTAGCTCAGGGACTTGAGGCGGCCCTGGGCATAACTGGCGGCACTGGGGGATGCCTGGCTCCCGGAAGAAGGAGGTGTCTAGTCGAGGGAGCACCAAGAACGCCACTGGGCTGGGCTCCGACCTCTGATGCTCGCTTGAACTGTCAGAGATCCTCGGTCTCCGGGGCGCTGGCCTCGTGCCGCGCTGCTCCCCGCAGACTGCAGCGGCGCCGTCCCCCATTGACCCAGAGCCTCTGAGTGACTCAGGACGCCGGACGCCGCACACCCACCGCTGCTGCCCCGGGACCATCGGGCCTGGCCCACGAGAGCAGGCCGAGGGTGGGGGCGAGGCCACGGGCCAGGGCTGAGCCCTAGCGCCCCTGGCAGGGCTGTCTCCCCCTCCTTGGAGTCGGCGTGTTCCAGGAGGTTGTCCTGGGCCGGGACCATGGCTGGGCCGCTCGGAGCCGCACCCGGAGGCATCCACTGCGGAGGCACCACCACGGGCTGGGGAAGGCCCCGTGCCAGGGCCCCCAGCTCAGGGCGCACCCTGCTCTCTCCAGGCTGCAGGCCGCCCCCAGGCCTCTGAGGGCACCCGGGCGGGGCTCTGAGATGCCGCACCGAAGCCAAGGAGTGGGGGTGGACACAGGGCCTGAAAGCGGGGTGCTCGCTGTCCGTCTTTGGGGCACTGGGGCCAGTGTGGCTGGGGGCCAGGACACGTGACGGGGACATCTGCCCACTCTGCCCACAGCCATTCCCCGTCCTGCTGGCCCCGGGGAGCGGGTCCCCAGACGCACCTGCTCTCAAGTGCCCAGCTCGAGTGGGAGTCCTCCGGGCGGGTCTGACCCACAGCGCTCACTCACCCGCCAAGCTCGAGCCTCGTCCCTGTGGTGCCCCTGGACTCATGGGGCTGGGCTGGGAGATGGGACTAGAGGCTCCACACACTGGGACGGCCCTGGGCTTTGGGGGGCTGTGGGGGGGGCAGAGCTGGGGGCCTGGAGAGCTTTGCTGGGAGCTGCTGGAGGCAGGGAGGCTGCTTGGGGGTAGAGGTGGGGAGCCCCGGCTCATTGCAGCTGCTGGAGTCCTAGAGATGTGTCGATGGTGTGCGCGTGTGTGCGCGTGTACGCACGCAGGGGACAGACACTCTCAGTGGGCGTCATCAGCCCTAGTTCCTGAATTCAAAGGGGGGCTTTTCTGGAAGGTTCCGCAGGACGTGGGCCGGGGAGGAAGGGGCCAGGCAGGGCTTCGACCACAGGTGGAGGTGGCGCTGGGCGTTTAGCACAGTCCCCCGAGACTGAGGACTCTCTAGCAGAGCAGCGGGCCAGGGGACACGGCACGGGGCCCCTTCCCAGCAGGAAACAGGCACCAGATGGGTGGCTGAGCCACGGGGCCGGGGCTGGGCCCAGGGTGGGCCCCGTGACCAAAGTCCAAAATGTAAGTGAAGCAGGTGCTCTGGCTCTAGTCTGCTCCCCCCCCAGGCGGGAGCTGCCCGCCCCCCACCCCCAGCTGGGAGGTGGAGCCTGGGGACGGCCAGCGGCCGGCGGTCGGTGGGGAGGAGCCGGTCTATGAGGAAGGCGTGGGCTCCCACTGCCGCCCCCGGGCCTCCTTCCGGGAGGAGCAGCCTGGGTTCCGAGGGCGATCTCAGCTCACGCCTGCGACCTGAGGGCTCTGATCGGGACTTGTCCTGGGCAGATTCCCAGGCGGATCAGCCGAGGGGACCAGCCCTGGGTGTGGGAGGACGCGGCTCCGCTGGCTCCCCCGCCAGCACCCGTGTTCCCAGCAGGCACCGGGGCACGGAGCGGGGCTTGCCTCAGGGGCCCCCTGGCCGGGGTGGTCACTGGGGCCAGCTGGACCAGGCGGTGGGACCCTAACGAGACGCTCGCGTGGAGACAGACCAGCTGGCTCTCGGCCTCCGGGCTGCAGGGAAGCGGGGAGGCAGCGGGGTGGCCAGTGGGGCTGGGCTAGGGTTTGGGGTGACACCAGTCAGAATTCCAGACCCCAGGCCCCAGAGGAGAGCCCAGGTGGATGCTCTGTCACCCCACAGTCACCCGGAGAGGGGGAAGGGCAGGACGCACAGACGCCAGGCCCCACTGCTGGCACAGGGGACTGTCACCTGCACAGCTCGGGCTCCGGAGGAGGGCAGAGGGAGACAGAGGTGGGGCGGCCCTGAGACAGCTGCGGGGCCTGCACCCCTGGAGGCTGCTTCCTTGTCACCCCCTCCACACCCCAGAGGAAAGGTGACTAATCGGAGCCACCCGACCTGGGACAGCACGTTCCGCCCGCTTTGCCCACTGCCCCTCTCCTGCCCCATCTGTTGCCCTCCGGCTTACCTCCTGAAGCACCTTTCAGAGCTGGATGTAAAGGAAATGCTGATCTATTAATAGTTCTCCCAGGGGAGGTGGGGGGTGAGCTCGCTGTAGCTCGCTTCCGGAACAGGACCCCCAGGGCCCCGGCGTTTCCGGTGGTCAGCGCCCCCTGCCCATCAGCTCCGGCCCCCGGCACAGACATAGCTCGGCGGCCCGCACGCTGTTTCTGGGCCGTTTGTCTTTCCCACCCGAGGGCCGCGTGGTCGACGAGCGCTCGCGGCTGGATGTGCGTGGCGGGGGGGAAGCGGACGGCAGAGCTGGAGCGGCTGGAACCCCAGCACCTGCAGGAAGTGCGCTGCCTGCAGAGGCTGATCCAGGTGGGCTGGAGATGGCCAGGGGGTCCCCTCGGGGGCCTCTGGGCTCGTCAGCAGCCGGCAGACCCAGTGTGGCCAGCGTAGCTAAGTGTCCCTCGCACACGTGTGGCTCTTCCCTGGACCTCAAAGAACCCCCTGATAAAACACCAGCGAAAGCTGCAGCCTGTCCCCAGGTCCAGTGCGTACAGACTCCAACTTACAAGTGCACTGCCTCATGGAATTATTCGGGGGCCGGGGGCCGGGGGTCAGGGGTCAGGCCAGAGTGTGGGGGGTGGTGCCTCTGGACGTTCACATTTCAGCAGGTGGGTCTTCCTTCCTGAAGGCACCCCCACCTATCGTGGGCTCCGGCCATGACCGGCTCCGCGAAGCACCAGCACCCCACAGTGGGTGTCACAGGGCACGGGGACGCCCTCCTACGCACTAGGAGGCCAGAGAGCCTGACACCCCCACTCCAAGTCTCTCCTCTGTGAGAAGCCATTGCCTAGGGGTCAGTGCTCACTTGTATGCAAGTGACAGACAGCTTGCTCAAAGAAATCAGATGACCAGTCAGATCACAGAAGTGGGATGCGTAAGAGGTGGGGGAGCTTCAGGCATAGCTGGATCCAGGAGGTTAGACCAGGTTATTAGAGGCACCCCTCTCTCCCTCCCTGCTCTGCTTTCCCTGGCGTGGCATCACTCACAGATGGACTGTCTCTCCAGGAGAAAAAAAAAGGTCATAAAAAGCTCCGGGCATAAAGCAAACGTCTTTTCAATAAACTTTTAAATTGCCCACAGGACTCAGATTGCTGGCTTGTGCTATTTGTCCATCTCTGGGCTGGTCAATGTTTCAGAGACTGGGTAGTCCTGATTGGCTGGTCTGGACCATGTGCCCCTCCCACGCTAGTCAATATCTCAAAGGCTGGACAGTCCTGATTGGCTGGTCTGGATCACATGTTCATCTCTGGGCTAGTGGATGCTCCAGAGGCTGGGTGATGCTGATTGGCTGGCATGGGTCATATGTCCCAACTGGATCACTGGACCGGAGAGAGGGTCTTTTTCAGAGGAAATTTGGGGAGCGAAGGGTGGGCAAGCAGACCCCACACGTGCCCCTTCCCCGTGGTCAGCACAGGTGTGGCACACGTGAGAGAAATACTTATAAAGGTAAGAGCCTCGATCCACCAACCTCCTCATTTGGAACAAAACTCTGTGGCTGCCAGGACCTGCGTCTCAGAAAGTGCCAGGAAACTTCAAAAGGGCTGGCCCACCTCGCCAGCTTTGATCTCGGAAGCGGACTCACTGAGAGGCAGGATCAAAAGGAGTGGGTACGGTCCCAGGTGCTCTCCGGGAGGGACTCGGGCTCTTTCATCCAGGCTGCGGGACTCGCCGTCTGAAGAGACTTAAATATCCTTAAAAGCCCGTTTCTTTTTATGTCAGAAATGCAGCAACAAAACCTGTTCCTGCCTTGCTCGCCTGGAAGTTTTAGGGATGAGAAAGTGGAGCCCGGCCATGGCACCAGGCTGAGGTCCGCCCACACAGGAAGAGTGTGTGGACAGTGCTGGTGCGGGGGGGGGGTTCCGACCAGGGTGCTGTGTGTCTTGGCAAGTCGCTATCCCTCTCTGGGCCCCAGTTTGAGCTTTTAGGATAACAAGCGCCCTTATCCCCTCTTAATGCACAGCGACATCGCATGCCACCGCATTTGGGGCCGGGTGATCCCAGCAGGTCCGTCCAGCTCAATATTTTCTGGTTCTAAATTCCAGGCGGAAGACGGTCAGGGGACACTCTTGGATCAGACAGAATGCACACTCCACAGTCGTTTCTAAAAGCCAGCCTTCCGAACTCCAGTCTGGGAGCAGAGAAAAGGGCGAGTCTTGTACAGGTGATAAAAGCGGCGTGCACGCCAGAGAGGTCCCGAGTGACCAGCAAGTGGTCACCAGGTGGGAAGAAATACAGGTTACTCCTGTAAGGGGCTTAAGCTGGAAGATGGGGGTGGGGGGCAGGGTGAAGACAGCAGGGGGGGTTGCAGGCGAGGGACGGTGCTGAGAAGGGAGGCACCTGGGGCGGCTGAAATGCCAAGGGCAGAGGAAGCAGGACAAGGTCAGGGTCAGGACACGGGGAGGCCGTGACTGGGGGTGGGGAGACTGGCCTGGTGGCGCCGGACCCCTCGTCTTCCTCCAGGGGGGCGTGGTGCAGGTGCAGCTGGGCCTCGGGTTTTCTCGGTCAGGTTGGAGTCGAGACTGGGGGCCGGGAGGGGAGGTGCTGCGGAGGGACCACCGGTCTGCAGCTGCCGGGGTGCGGGAGACGGACCTGAAGCAGGTGGGCCTGGGTCTCGGGGCGGGGCAGGCGAGTCCCCGGGCCCATCATGACCCGTCAGTGGGATCGGAGGCAGAGGACCAGGCAGCGGACACTGGGGTTTGGGGGCGGGGGGGCTCACGCCCCAGGCTCTCTCCGAGCACTGCGCATGCTCCCTCTGAGGGCGCCCCAAACACACGTCTGACTCCAGGACCTCACTGCCCAGCGGCGCTGCCTCCCAAAGGCAGGGCTGGCGGGAGACGCTCTCATGCCTCCTGGAGGGTGAGCGTTTCAGAACTTGCCTGGGTCGCTCCGGACTTAAGAACTCGAATACGGGGTATTTGTTAGGGACCGCGAGGAGCGTGAGGCTGGAATCAAGAGAAACGAGATTTCCTTTGCAGGTTGGAGGGTAAGCTCGGCAGTCACCACGAGTCAGTGAGGAAAGCTGGCCTCATCAGGAGGAGGCGGCGTGGGGCGGAAAACTGGATCGGATACAGTTACCGGGGCAGATCAGGAAAACGGATTTCATTCTGTGCTCCTTTCACCTGCAGGAGAAAGCACTCAAAGCACTTTAAAGTAAAATCAATTCCTGTTAAATCTCTGGCTAATTTAGTTTGCGACCCCTTCAGCTCGCATGCAGGTGCAGGAAAGAGCAGCGTCTGGGGGTGAGACCTGGCAGCGTCCTTGGAAGTGACCTTGTCCCGCTCCCTCATGGGAGGGGGAGGGGCAGGCCTGAGCTTTGCTCGGAGGGACAGGTCGCCTCCGCCCAGTGTGGCCCTGGGGTGCACGGTGTGCTAAGGGATCCAAACTCTTGGTCTGAATTCTGCCTCCTGGGACCCAGGACCCCTGGCACCCGGCGTCACGGGCAGAGGCCCACCGAGGACAGGTGCCGTGGCGGGCGGCCGTGTGAGTCATTCGCTCTGTCCAGCATCCCTCTAGGGGGATCGGGGGCGAGCACACAGAAGCTCAGAGAAGGGCGGTGACCTGATGCAAGTAACACAGCTTAGAGCTGTACCCCCGGGACCCACCTGGGGACCTTATTTAGGGTCTGCAGATGTTTTGACTGAAGGATCTCAAGATGTGATCAAGATGTGAGATTCCGGGGGGCCCTGAATCCAGGGACTGGTGTCCTTATGAGAAAGGAGAGGGAGGTTTGAGACACAGGCGCTCGGGGGAGGGGCTGGGGAGGGTGGAGGGAGACACAAGCCGAGGACACCAGGAGCCACCAGCGGCTGAGGAGGCAGGAAGGATCCCCCCTGGAACTTCTGGAGATGCACGGCCCTGCCGCCTCTTTGGTTCCAACTTCCCGTCCGCAGAACTGCTGTTTGGTCCACTCAGTTCGTGGCCGCTTGTTGGGCAGCCCAGGACAGTGACGCCGCCCTGTGACCGCAGGCTGGTCTCCTTATCTCCTGAGCCTCGTGTCCCGGGATGCTCGTGGTTGCCATGGAGACGGCCACGTCCTGAAGCTCTGAGAGCGGATTCCAGTCGCAGGAACCTCCCGCAGCGCTGACCCCGAGGCGGGGGCAGACCCGGGCCTTCGGCTGACAGGTCTGTGCTGCTCCCAAAGGTCACGCCCGGTCTGTCAGGGGATCCCTGGCCGCTGCCTGCTGCTCACCTCTTTACAGGGCTCTCCCGGGAGCCCCAGAATCTCTCCAGCCTGGAGCTGGTCACAGTCCACCCAGGCCTGGAGCTGGGGTGCGACTGGCTCTGACGCAGTCCCCAGGCGGCTGTGGCTGAGACAGTGGAGCCTGAAGGGCTGGGAGGTTGTTGGAAAAAGCCTGCCTTTCCACAGGTTTCTCTAGACTCAGAGATGCTGGGAGAAAGTGCCTGTGGGCCTGTAGCTGCTCTGGCCCCAGGGGCCCGGCCAGGCCCTGAGCCCAAGGTTCGGGCCCTGAGCAGTGTCACTGGTCTCTTCTCAGCTGAGCACGTGCTGTGTGGCCGGGACTGGAACTGGCGGACGACACCAGGACTGGAGATCCAGGGGGAGGGACACAACAGTGGTGGCATCAAATGTCAAAGGAAAATCAAATGAGACAAGGTGACCTGGGCCACTGCAAGGAGACAGCGCCGCTCAAAGGACAGGCGGCTCCTTTGGGAAGGGGCCGCCTGAAGCGTTCAAGGGCAGTGGGTCCCCAGGGCCCACTCCGTCCACCCAGGCTCTCCTGGGGCCAGGCCAGGGGCTGTCTCAGGCAGGTCTGGTGATTCTGCTGCCCCTCTGTCTGTGCCAGGTCAGCGGGCCGGGCCGGCTCAGGCCAGCCTCCTCCCGAGCTTCACACACTGAGGACCCAGGCTCGGAGGGCAAGGCCCCCCATTCCGGCAGCCCAGACCCAGGGACCCCTGCCCCGGGGAGCTGCTGGCAGAGCGCCGGAGCAGAGGCAGCCCCGCGGTGGCCCAGCCCACACCCGACCCACATCCGCTCCTCTGCTTCTGCCCCAGCTAAACCCAGTCTCCCCTGGTGACACCAGGCCAACTCCATCCGTCGGGGCCAGGCCTGAGTGCGTCTCCACATTCCTGAGCACATGGCCCACGTGGCACAGCCTGGCTGTCACCCCATCCCAGCTTGGGGCTCATTCAGCCCGGGGGCTCCCTGGCCCCTTGGAATCTTCTGTCCAGGCCACTGAAGGCAAGGCCTGGCTCATTCACTCCTGTGGGTCCCGTGTGGGGAGCAAGGGGCCGCCAGAGGCCCTGTTCCATGCGGACCTGCTGCACGCTGGGCGGGCCAGGGGCCAGTGAAGACGGCGCCGTGGCAAGTGTACTGAGGGTGCCCCGATGGCGACAGCAGCCTGTCTACCTGGCGGGCCGTTCTGAGGGCAGCCGAGCGGCCACAGAGACGGTGAGCCGTGAGGCGGCCCAGCTATGGACACTCAGCTGCAGGTGGCACCTTCTGCATCATGTAGGCGGCTGGACTTGGGCCTTCGCTTCTCACCCTCATCCGGGCAGCGCCCCCCGACCTCGAGATGCTGTAATTTCTCATGTGCTCTGAACACAGAAGTGTGACCTAGCATGGCTCAAGTCATTGACTCTTCCAAGTGTTGTTAGTTGCTAATTATAATTACATCTTTGAGATGAGCTTCCTTCCTTCCTTTCTCCTTTCTTTCTTCCTTTCGTTTCTTTCTTTCTTCTTTGTTTTTTTTTTTTGTGTGTGTATGTGTGTCTTTTTAGGGCCATACCTGAGGCGTATGGAAGCTCCCAGGCTAGGGGTACAATTGGAGCTGTAGCTGCCGGCCTGCAACACAGCCACAGCCACAGCCGCTCAGGATCCGAGTCGCATCTGCGACCCACACCACAGTTCACGGCAATGCTCGATCATTAACCTACTGGGCGAGGCCAGGGATCAAACCTGCATCCTCATGGATGCTAGTCGGGTTCATTACTGCTGAGCCACGGTGGGAACTCCGTGATGAGCAGTTTTCTACCTTCTGAGTTAAAATAATTGTGAGTGACAGACTGGACAGCACCTAACGCCGACAGTTTTCCTGGAGAGTTCTGCAGAAACCAGGCCTGGTTCCAGGGCGGGCGCAGGCTGGGCAGGCGGTCAGGGGCCAGCCAACCCGGAATGCCTGGTCACCTGCAGCCCCCCAAAGCCAACCCACCATCTGGGGGGCTGGGTCCGGGCAGCGGGGAGAGGTCAGAGCAGCTGCCTCTCTTCCCAGAGTTAATTCCATTTGCTCTGCAGCCTCCATCTTCAACCCAGACAGGAAATGCGTGAGCGGGCAGGGCTCTGGGCAGGGAGGGCACCGGGCAGACACCCTGTCTGATTGGAGCCTGGGGCCTGGTCTTAGCCTGTACTGAACGGCCAGCAGCACCACTGTCCCCGCCGAACCCCAGGGCCTCAGGGTTTACCCCCGAAGGGTCACTTAGTCCCCTCCCAGCTCAGGCAGAGCCTCCCACCCACCGGTCTTACGGAGGAGCAGCCAGGCCGGGGGCGGGGGCTGGCTCATGCCAGGTGGTGAGTCAGCTGGCAGGAGTGTGGCCCCGGGCCTCTGTCCTGGACCCGGACGCGTGTGGCAGGGAGACGGCAGGACGGGCTTTCTGGGCTCTGGGCTGGGAGGGACACGCTGAGCGCCCGCTTAGTTTCCTTCTGTGCGAGATGAGGTTGGTGACGGCTTCCGTGAGGCTGCTCCGGAGGGGACGGGCCACCGGGCACTGCGCAGAGGTCTCCACGATGGCGCTGCCGACCCCAGCCCGGGACAGAGATCTCGCAGCGACCCCAGAGACAGCCCAGCCCCGCGGGTCACGGACGTGGGCCAGCCGCCCCTCCCGCTGTGGCTGAGGACCAGCTGTCACCAGCCCAGAGGCACCCGGCATCGCAGGCTGGACCTGAGCGCCGCAGCCCACCGTCCTCACGCCCGGGGGCGTCCTGGGAACCAGCCAGGCCTCCCGCTGCTTCTCGCCCAGGAAGCTCTTGGCCCCGGGGTGGGTGAGGGGCTCTCCTGAAGCCCTCTGGGTACAGGGGTGCGGCTTGTGTCCACCCTCTCTCCCCAGAAAGGCGAGGGGAGACAGGAGGTCTGTGCATGGCCGCTGGGTGGGTGGGACCCGGAGCCGGTGGGTGCTGAGTGTGCTCCCTGGTGCCAGGGCCTTGTGCCCGCTCCTTGGGGGCATCAGGGACGGTGCCCGGGCGGCCGGGAGGCGGCAGGACAGAGTGGGCGCCAGGCTCCCCTCCTCTCTAGGCGTGGGTCCTGCCTCTTCCCCAGGCCCCCCCTTGGCCGGATGACCTCCACCCCGTTAAGGTCGGGCTCCGTCGTCTGTGGCTCCTCGTCCTGAGCTCTGTCGAGCTTCACCCGCCCCTGACTGTCCCTCCAGCCACTGTGGTCCCTTCGTATTTTCAGAACTGCTGGAGGTAAGCCCCCCGCCCATCCTCACCCTGGAAACACCCCGCGCCTGGCACTGGGGGGCGCTCTCCGGGCCCTGCCCCCTCCCCCGCCGGCCTCCCTCCGCCGGCTTCCTTCCCGCTTCCCCCAAGAGGGACAGGGCCCACCCTCCACCCTCCACCCTCCACCCTCCACCCTCCACCCTCCACCCTCCATCCTCCACAGGCCTAACCCTTCATCACGGTCCCACCACCCAAACCCCTGGCCCATCCCTGGGAGAGAGGCGGTGCCCTCTGATTGGCCAGCCGGGGCAGGTGGGCGGGCAGGGCGGCGTGAGTGATGGGCCGCGTCCCGCCCGTGGGGACGGCAGGTGGAGAGGAGCCCCGGCCAGAAGGCGGGGAGGGAGGTCCAAGAAGACCCCTCCCCGCGTGGGGGTCCGGTCCCCGGGGCCAAGCTAGAAACGCTCCGTGGAGTCACTGCAGGCCGGACCCGGACGCGCCTCCGGCGGAAACCTGTCCCGACCCCGGGCTCACAGATGGTGCGGGAGGCCCTGGAGGGGAGAGCGGCCCCGAGTGGAAACAAGAACCGCCTTCTCCTCCGGCCGGGCGGGTTTGGCTCTGTCTCAGCTCAGCTCACAGACGCGCGAGACAGTAGTGCATTCAGTGCGGCGTCCGGCTCCTGCCCCGAGGTCGGCGGATCGCGGCCGGGGAGGGGCCCCCGAGGAAGCACAGGTGAGGACTGCCGGGGGGCCCCGTGGCCAGGCAGCGGTGGGGCCCTGGGGACCCCTCCTGGACCTGCGGGGGTCCCTGCCGCAGAGGGAGGGCCCGCGAGCCGCGCAGGGCAGCGAGTGGAGGCGCAGAGGAAGTGCAGCCCGGGGTGGCCTCAGTGCGCCCGCCGTCAGGCTCAGAAAGTGGTCCCGATCATAAAACAAGCCTGGAACGCAGGTGGGTCTGGAAAAGGGCATCTGTGCCCCTCAGGAGGCAGCAGTCACCGCGTGCCAGGCAGACAGCGGGCGGCCCGGAGGCCCTCCAGGTGTCCTCCTCTGGGCCGGTCCTGCCCCTTGGATGAGCGGAACATGGTCTCACTTCTAAGAGGACACGCACAGGTGATAGGAGCCCCTCCTGTGACTGCGACCTGATACCTAAGAGTCCATCTGAGCCAACTGGGACTCCAGACGCCACCTGGCAGGAACTTCAGGGGCCTCGCTGGTCTGAGGCGTCCTGGCCAAAGCAGCAGAAGTCCAGGGCCCTCCGTCCTGCAGCCACAGGGCGTGACCGCTGTGGCCACCCGGTGGAGATGGAGGCCTAGCCTCCCCCCATCCAGCCTCCAGATGAGAACGCAGCCCAGCCCACGCCCTGCCGGCAGCCCCTGGGACCCCGTGGGCTCGGACATCAGGAGGCAGTCAGCGTCTGTCATGTGAAGCCACTAAGATTGTGGCGCTTTGTTCTGTAGTGTAGACAAGTGGTGTCAGATGAGTGTTAGAGCCCTGCTCTGTCCTCGCTGGCCAGTGACCTCTCTGCTCTGTCACCCGGGGATCATGGTGGCGTCCCTGCCCTGGGCTGGCGCTGAGGGCAGGGTGGGGTGGGGTGGGGGGCGCAGGGCGGCTCAGCACAGCCCTGGGCACCTGGGGGAGGAGGGGAGGTCTTTGGGGCCCCCCGTGTGCTGCTGAGGAAAACAGGCCAACCCCTCCTCCCTCATCTGGAGGGGTCTCCGGGGGGGCCTTTGAGGTATAAGACGGGTCCCAGGCTGGTGGCCCAGCCTGCACTGTGTGGAGGAAGACCCCGGAGGGGGCGGGCACTGGCTGGCACGCTGCCACCCTGGCCTCCGCGTGGCCAGCGCAGCCCCTCCCAGTCCCCTCCCAAACATGCGACCTGGGGCAGGAAGAGGAGAAATGGCTTTGCGGGGAGAAATGACTGGCCACCCTTAGGGGAGCAGTGGGACCGGCTCCAGCTGGGACCCAGCCTGGCTGCCCCTGGGGGGTTGGGGGGGGTGAGTGGCCGTCAGGGGCAGAAGGCTCGGAACGCCCAGGAGCGTGCTCCTTGCTCTGGAGCCTGGGGGCAGCGGGGGTGGGAGACTCAGAGGCTGGGGCCTGCGGCGGGCCGGCTGCAGGGCTGAGCTGAGCCTGTGCGCTGGGGGCCCTCTGAGGTCGGCTCCTGGCAGCTCCTGGGAACGAGATGGGTCTGCAAGGGAAGCGCCTTGAGGACCAGCGGGGCCCTGCACTCGTGGCTCCTCCTCGGGGTCCTGGACAGACGGGGTCACCCTCGGGGGAAGGCCAGGGACGGCGGGTGGCGGGTGGCGCAAGGCAGGGCCCCGGCAGAGGAGCATCCTGCTTCCGCCTTGCAGCCCGCCGCTGCGGCCTGTCCCCGGGCAGCAGGCTGGAGCCCCCGCCCCCAGCAAGGATCCTGAGGGGCTTCCCGCCGCAGGAGGGGCGTTTTTAGGGGAGCGGGCCCGGCCTGTGGGCACCAAACCCAGTCTCCCCTTGGGGGACCGGCCAGCTTCTGAAAGACCCAGAGAGGCCGGCCTCGGGGCAGTGCGCCAGAAGTCGTCACGTCCGTTCTTGTGAGAGGACAGACGGGGTCTGGAGAGAGGGCGTGGAGCCAGCCCCGAGCCTCCAGGAGCCAGAGCTGGGCACCCTGGCCGCCCCTCTGCAGATGAGCAGCAGGGCCCGGGGGCTGGAGCTGGACCCACCGGGGCCCGCGGAGGTTCCGAGCGTCCCCTAATTGTTCGGGCCTCCGAGCCCCTCCCATCTGTGGCATCTCCGGGACAGTGGCTGTGCTCCCAGGTGGGGTCTCTCTCTGATGTTCCCGGGCTGGTTTCCTCTGGAATCTGTAAACACACAGCTGCCTCAGTGCCAGCGAGTAAGTGGGACCACATGGGGTGGTTTGAAGCTTCTAGATGCTCTTACACGTAATGAACGCAGACGAGCTGAGCCCAGGAGTGCGGCAGGCACGGAGCTGGGCCCAGTCAGCTTCCGGCAGGAAGACGTGGGAAGCCCCAGCGGGGTCAGAGCGGGGGGCAGGGGGCCCAGGCCCGGGCAGGGGCTCCAGAGGGAAGGTCACGTCACGGGGGGCCAGCAACCGTCTGCTGAACTCCAGCCTGCCCACCAAGCCCAGAGTCCATGCCACCTCTTCCAGGCAGCTCTCCAGGGTTTCCTCCCGCCCTCTCCTCTGGTGCTGCTGCCTCTTTGCGATGCCACATGGGCCCCTCCCCTCCAGTCTCACACCGTTTGGAGACACACTCACTGGGTCGCCCCACAGTAGAGGGACAGGGCCCTCCCCCACCACCCTCCCCCACCGCTGGCCACGGGCACAGCAAACGCAGCTGGATCAGCCTGGGGTCCCCCAGTTAGGGGCGAAGGGGAGCTGTCCTCGGCCGCGGGGACCTGGGGCTCTGTGAAGGTCGAGGGCCACCCTCCCGCTGGCTGAGACTAGCCCCACCTTTGTGCTCTGTCCCGGATCCTGCTCCAGAGCCTCTGGGCCCTCCCCGAGGGCCATGGCCTCTTGGTCGAAGCATAGCTGATGCCCATGCAGTGCCAGGCGCTGACCCCGTGGTGCCGGGCAGGCCCAGGCTCGGCCAGTTTTCTGCCTTCCCTCGGAGCGACCGCCGTCTGAGCCCCAGGGGAGCCTGCAGATGATCAGGAGGGAGTTTATTTTCTTTGGAAGGACAGGTTGTCGTGGACACCTAGAATGACCGGCTGAAGGACCCTCGGAGAGTTAGGTCGGGGCCAGGATGCTCCTGAGAACTTCAGAACCGCTCCTGGTTCAAGAAAGCGCTTGAACCCGACTCCTCCGTTCTATGGGCCGTGAATCCCCAGCTTGGAGATCTGCATTTCCAGTTCATATAAAAAGTCTGTCGGGTCCACGTTTTAGCCACAGCACGGTAAGTCCCTCATCCGTGCAGACACTGTGCTCAGGAGTGAGTCACGGAGCGCGTGGAGAACAAACCAAGATGGTGGCGTCCCCTTGGCAAGGCCACCTGCGTGGAGCCGGAGACAAAACATACCCACAAATAAGGGTATATGGGTGAAAAGGCAGGGTACGATACTACCGTTCTAAATGATTTACTGCCTCGAGACACAGTAGAAAGTGTATTTTAAAAATCCCTTCCAGCAGGATTCTTTATCAATAAATACAGCTGCATATAAGATGTATATCATATCTGTTTATTCCACATATATTTTTTTTTCCTATGTACCAGAAAGAGCTTGAAAAAAAGAGAAGATGATTCAGCTCAAACCTGCCGTGTGGATTAAAAATGTTGCCTGCCGTATCAGCAAACAAAGGATGCTGCCGTGGGGCCGTCAGCCATCCCTACTGTGCACTCAGAGGGGATTCAGGATGGAGAAAAACAGGATATTAGCCCTAGACAGTTAAGGTGCATATCAAAGGAACGGTTTCAGTGAGCCCAGACTCCGGGGTCTTCCGGACACAGAAAAGCGCCAAATTCATTAACTCTGAGACGTCTTATTTTTCTTTCACTGTAAACTTTGATGTTCTGAGTCCCTGGTCTTTGTTGCAAACCCCCCCCCCCCCCATATATCCTGGCTCCTCCCCCACCTCTTTGGAGCCGTCTCAGAATTATCTGAGTCTTCGCATCCCGGCTTAAGTCCTCAGCAGGTCCTCGCAACAAAACCTAATTCTCAACTTTCGCGTTGTGCTTTTTTTTTTTTTTAGTCAACACCATAAAAACAAGTCACCTAAGAAAAGCCTTAAGCAGAAAATTCTTGGACTTTTATGAGGAAGACTATAAAACTCTATCATGGGCTGTAAAGGGAGGTTCGCACGACGCGGGAGAAGTGCCATGTGGCTGAACAGGAAGAGGAGATGCTGAAAAGACGCCAGCTCTTCCCAATTAACTTGTAGGCTGGATTCTCCTCCATTCGCAGCAGAACTGGCAGAAGTGTGGGTGCTACGAGGCAATTCCAAGTTAATTTGGAAGAGTCAGTATATAGCGGTAGCAAGAAAAACTAACAAAGAAGGGGAGCGACCCTACCAGAGACGAAACACGAACCCGCGAGAAGCGCTGCTTTCATGGAAGCGAAGGGCTGGGGCGGGCGGGTGGCCGGCCCGTCACCGTGGGCCTCTGTCTGCTGGGTTCTGCACCGTTTGTCCACAGCAGCTATTCAAAATACAAGCGTACTTTAAAAGCAGGAACACTAGCAAGCTTCGTGGTTTATGTATAAGTGGTGCAGCGTGGGGCCAGTGCAAAGGACGGGCAGGTGAACAGACCTCACTTCACACCCGTGTGGACACATGTAAA
The DNA here is from genome assembly GCA_004024745.2 of Catagonus wagneri. Classification (NCBI taxonomy): domain Eukaryota; kingdom Metazoa; phylum Chordata; class Mammalia; order Artiodactyla; family Tayassuidae; genus Catagonus; species Catagonus wagneri. The sequence continues at coordinate 310,698 of PVHT020000050.1, forward strand.
GAAGCCCCAAATGGGAAGCCAGTGGGAAGGACAAAGGCTATTTGATGAATAATCGTATTAGACATTTTTAGAGGAGGAAATAAAATGACAAAAACATAACACGTCAAAGCAAACTGCAGGAGGATTAAGGAGTTAAATGTGATGAAAAACAAGTGCCCTAGAGACTGTCATACTACGTGAAGTAAGTCAGAGAAAGCTACTTAGCATATGATGTCACGTATACGTGGAATCTCAAAATGATACAGATGAGCTTATGTACAAAACAGAAATATGAGTTCCTGTCGTGGCTCAGTGGTTACGGAATCCTAACAGCATCCATGAGGATGCAGGTTCGATCCCTGGCTTTGCTCAGTGAGTTAAGGATCCGGCATTGCTGTGAGCTGTGGTGTAGGTCACAAACGTGGCTCGGATCCCGCGTTGCTGTGCCTGTGGTGTAGGCTAGCAGCTACAACTTTGATTCGATCCCTATCCTAAAAATACAAAAAAAAAAAAATCAGGTTAAGAAAAATATTAGGTGTAAATATCAAATATAATAACTAATAAATAATGATTGATAATATTGTAAGAGCTAAACTAATAAATGGACATTGAAAAATAGTTTATATTAAGGAACTATGACTTAGTAATAAACATACAGAAAACTATCATAAAATAATCATACAATCAAATTAAAGAAAATATTATGGTGGTAGTTTTATTTATGCTTATTTATTTATTTATTTGTCTTTTTGCCTTATCCAGGGCCGCACCTGCAGCATATGGAGGTTCCCAGGCTAGGGGTCTAACAGGAGCTGCAGCTGCCAGACTTCACTACAGCCACAGCAACGCGGGATCCGAGCCGCGTCTGTAACTTACACCACAAGCTGTGGCGCTCACAGCAACGCCGGATCCTTAACCCACTGAGCGAGGCCAGTGATCGAACCCACAACCTCATGGTTCCTAGTCGGATTCGTTAACCACTGAGCCACGACGGGAACTCCTGTGGTGGTAGTTTTAATTCAAATAGTTTATCCATTGTTGAGGTGCGTGTGTTAGAACAACTGCAGACAGTGCTGTGTCAACAAAGCTAATGTCTTCGCATTCAGTGTAGTGATTCCATAATATCTTGAAAAATGTTTTTTCTTTGCAGCTCAGTTTCCATCGCCTGACGAATGAATAAATCCGATGGGTGATTGTCTGTGGTCGGAAGGGGTGAAGGACTGTTCTGCATGGATGAGCCTTGAAAGCACTGCAGTCAAGGAAAGAGAAGACAGTCACATGGCCACTTCCTTACCGCGCGACCTCATTTACATGGCATGTCCAACAGGTGAGTCTAGAGACAGAAAGCCAGGGCTGGAGGGGGTGGGGGGAGACAACCGGGTTCTGAGCTGACAGCACGGGTGTGCGCGCCCCCTCCCCGCTAAAAATCACCAGGACCCAGAAGGTTCCGGGCACCAAGTCCAGCCGTCTACTGGAGACTGGCGAAGAGGTTAACAAAATTTATTTGTAAAAGAAAACAATGCAAATGCCTCTTAAATACATGAAAAGATGCCCAACTGCGCTCTTGTTTAAAAAAAAGGTGAAACTGAACGACCCTGAGGTTCCCCCGGCTGGGTTCTCAGCCGGCGTCCGGGCAGCGACCAGCCTGCGCCGGTGAGGCCGGCGCACCTCCTGCGGCGGGAATTAGCACCGTCCGGACAGGGTGCGGACGCCCTTGGCCTTGGCCGCTTGGATCCCAGTCGGTGACTCCACACAGGGCGCGCCGGGACACGCAGACAAGGTCGTTGGGTGGTTCCTCACGGTGACGGCAAAGACCGAGAGCTGCGGGCCACCCGGGGACAGGCCTGACTGCAGCCTGGCAGGCCTGCGGCCCCGGGACAGGGGCGTTCGGGACCTGCCCTGGTGGCCTCCTGATGGCACTGGGTGAACAACGTTAGGGGCAGGGCCGTGTCCAGAGGAGGCTAGAGGGAGGGTCTGTAGGCAGACAGGTGGACGTGGGTGTGCTTCTTGTACTTTCTAAAAGGACCGAGGCATCGGCAAACCCAGTCTGGGAGAAGCGGCTGCCGGTGGCGGAGGGGCGGGCGTGGAGCGGGGGACTGGGCAGGGCTCAGCCAGGACACCCCAGGCTTTGCTAAACCAGGTCATGAAAGGTAAGACAGCGCCCCTCCAACTTGGACACAGACAGAAACAGCGGACCCCACTGGGTCACCCTGGGGCCGGAAACCTTCAAGCAGCTTTAAAAAGGTTGTACTTTGAATGTAGGGTCTCGGTGAGAGCCGTTCTAAGGACAACACAAGAATCGTTAGGACGCAGCCACGGGAGCAGGACCCCCATGCCCCAAACACACGTTCATCTGAATCCCCGCCGAGGCAGGACAGGAGGGGGCTGGACGTACAGTCCCGGGGAGGGGGGCCGCTGTCACTGAGAAGCAGGTCCAGGAAGACACTGGCCTCTGCTCTTCAGGTGTCCAGCTGCAGGGTCCAAGCTGGCTCTGAGGTCCCCCCACGGGGCTTCAGGCCTCGGGCTTCCGGTGCCACCCGGCCTCCCTGCTGGCCAGACTCTCGGGCAGCAGTGGAAGCAGGGGCACCTGCAAGGGGTTCAGACTTGGTGCCCTGGAGGTCAGCCGTCCAGGACGGGTGAGGGAGGGAGGGGGCAGGGGGAGGGGGCTGCGGACACCAATGGGGGGAGGGGCACCTGCTTCCTGGAAGCTCTGTGCTGAGGGCGCCACCTCATGTCACTGCTCCCGTTTTCCAGACTTGGAAACAGGGCCAGGAGGGCTGGCGTCTGGCGAAGGCTGCACAGCCAGTGCAGGGCACAGCTTGGAACCCGTGTTCCTGGGACGCTGAGTGTGCAGACCATGCTCTGCCGGCGGAACCCCACCCTGGCCTGGGGACGAGGGGTCCCCCAGCTTCAAAGCCAGTCTGGTTGGGTGAGACGGTGGGACTCATGCCCGGAGCCCCCAGCCCCGGGCTGCAGGTCTCAGCTGGCAGATCCCGGCAGCCCCGCGGGAAGGAGCCTGGCCAGCTCCTCCAGACACGCAGACACCGCCTCGGCTCACGCCGAAGGGCAGAAATGCTGACAGGTGCCATCGCCCTCGACCGCCTGTCACTGGAAACCAGATGCCTCCTGTCAGCAGCCCTTCAGGCCCAGCTCTGCTCTTGCCAGGCCCCTCCCCGCAGCCCCCCTTCCGCAGACAGACGGATGGGCACAGCCCAGCGCCCTGCGCAGCGGGGGCGGGGCCGCTGCCGTCCCCAGCCTGGGAGGCACAGGGTCACTGGGAGGAGGCCCGGGAAAGGGGGCGGGGCAGGTGTCACAGGTGCCCCAGGGAGGCCTCGGGGAGGGACTGGCTGGGGAAGGCTCTGGTCACCGGGGGCGGCAGATGCAGAGGCCAGAGGAGGAAGGCTGTGCCAGGCCCGCAAGGCCCGGCTGGCTGGAGGCCTGGGGCCAGGCCTGAAGGCCGATTTGGGCAGGTAAGCGGCTCCTTGTTGGGCCAAGAGGTGGGATGGGGCCCCGGTGGTGGGGGGCCCTGCGGGTCCCGGCCAGGAGCGACCCCATCAGAACTGGTTCAGGGCCTCCGTCACCCCGACGGGGGAGGGGCCGCTGGGCAGGGCACCCCGATGGGGGAGGGGCGACGGACAGGGCACTCCAACGGGGGAGGGGGAGGCTCAGGTGGGGTTCTCACCTGGGTGTGCGTGGCTGGAAATGAACTCGGTGGGAAAGAAGTGACCTGGTGCCGTCCCTCTGCTCTGACGTGGCCCTTCCTCTTCTCTGAGCACGGTGGAAAGTGACAGTGGGTCGACGAGGCCATCATCTCCGCCTGTCACAGCGGTGGCCAGAGTCACAAAGCAGGCGGGCCCAGCGCTGCTGAAAACGCAGAGGGGACCTTCCTGGCGGTGAGTCAGTCAGAAGCGGCCGATGGCTGCGGCGCCGAAGGCTCTCCAGCTTGTGAGCCCCCCGCGCTCCGTTTTATGCTCTTGACAACGTTACCTTGGGGAGGGGCCAGGAGTCCCCTACTGCCGGCAGTGGGCGGGGGGGCCCTGTGCCCGAGGGTCAGGGAGGCCTGCGTGGGGGGGAGGGCAGGAAGAAGAGGCCAGTTGAGCTGAGCCCCTGGGGCCAAGGCCACGCTCTTGTCCAGCCGAGCTGGCTGGCCCGGCTGGCACCCCGCGTCCAGCAGCAGGGGATGTTTTCAGTCCGGCTGGAGGCTGGCCGCTGCTGAGGCCAGGCGGGCTCAGTGACCTTGTCCGGGGGCACACCACCTTGACAGGGGCCCATCGCAAGGGCAGGGCCTGTGCTTGGCCACGCCCGGTGGGGGTGACAGGGGAGGGGCTGGGCTGCCTGACCCCGGGGCTGACCTCCCAGCAGCCCTGCCCCCCACCTGCCCTCCCAGAACTGGTCCCCAGGAACCAGCCCGGGGTGAAGGTTGTACACTTACTAGAACCCGTGGGCTGGGGCGCAGCAGGGGTGCGGGGAGGGGACACCGGGGGACCTGCAGCCCGAGGGCTCGGCTGGGTCCCGCAGCCCTGCTGTACCCCAGCATCCTCCCTCCTCGTCCATCCCGGATGCTCCCTGCCTGGCGGGGACCCCCAGGTGGGCTCCCAGCTTCAAAGCTGTGCTGGAAAGCGTCTGCGTTCAGGCTTGGCGTCCAGCGTCGGGGTTCGGGCGGGAGGGTTTGGTGACCGTTTCCGGGGGTGTGGATGGATGTGCCAGAGCGATGGGCACAAGACCTGCCTGTTTGGGGACGGTCAGGTCTGAGTCCCAGCTCTGCCACCGCTGGGTGTGTGTGGCTTCGGGCCGGTCACTAAAACCCATTGGGGCTGGGCTTCCTCCCCTGCGTCCCCCCGGGCCCAGAGGCTATCGCGGCGGCGGCGGAGGCACCGAGGAGTGAGCACCTGGGTCAGGCAGCACCTGTTGGCACCCTGCTGTCCCCAAGCCCAGGTGGCAGGGCGAGGCCGGGAGGCTGGCAGGACTGAAGGGGGTCCTGTGGGGCCAGAATCACCTGGGCGCCCGCATGGGTCCTCCGCCCTCGGGCAGGTGGGGCAGCCCCAGACAGTCCCCTTTGGCCCGCAGACCCCGAATTTGCTTCCGGTGCGAAGTCCCTCCCCTGTTTCCCGCAACTGCTTCTGCCACAGCCGCCGCGGAACAAAAGCCTCCTTCCTCAGTCGGGCCCGCCCGCGACACAGCGTCCCCGTTGTTAAGGGGATCGGTGCAACCCCGGGGACGGGCTGCCCCCCGCCCGCCCCCCGGTCACGCGCATCCCGGCCCCCCGGAAAGAAGGCCTGAGCTGGCACCGTCCCCATCAGAGCGGCCCGGGACGGGCCCGGCTGCGAGGTCGCCTCGGGCGGGCGGCGCGCAGCCAGCGGGGCCCTGGGGTCGGCAGGACACCCGCGCGCTTCCTTGAACTTGAGCGCCCCCTGCTGTGCGGAGCCGCCGCGGGAGCAGCCGGGGGCCGCCTCCCCGACCAGGACCCCAAGGCCCCGGATTCGGAGGCGTCGGGATCCCCTGCCAAGAGGGACACGGGGAACCCGGAGAAGGGCCCCGCGCGTCTGGGCGTGCGCGAGATGAACGGGCCGATTTGGGAGAAAGAGTAGACGTGGCCCCGCAGAGCGCGGTTCCGAGACCCTCCCGCCGCGTCCTGTTTCAGGCCCACTGAGCTCGGGGAAGCTGCTGGGACACCCTGGCTCCCTTGATGCCACCGTAGCGGGGGTGGTGGGGGGAGCCTGTCTCTTCAGGCACCCCGATGGTCAGCCACCAAGCTCATCAATGGCAGGGAAACAAGCTCTGGCTTCTGTGACTGGGGCTCCCGCTTCAAAGAAGTGATGCCGAGCCTGAGTGGGGCCCCTCGGAGCCTGTCTCCCCAGCCCGCCGTGCCCTCTCCTTGCCAGCGCACCTGCGATGATCCGCCCTGACCAGGAGCTGCCTGGCTCTGTCTCCCTCCTCTTCTTCCTCAGGGAACCGCAGAAAGCAGCACTGATGGCCCACTGGCCGCTGTGGCTGGGAGGGGGTGTCCTTCAGGTCCAGGCAGAAGCCGTCAGGAGAAGGAACCCACGGTCTGTGTGGGGCTTGGCACCTGCCAGTGGGGCCAGCTCCCCTGTGGGTGAGGCGGTCTGGCTCCCAGGGTCATCCTCACGCGGCTGCTGCCACACAGCCCCAGGCCGGTGGCCTGGAAGAAGCAGCAGGCTGGGCTGGGGACCCGGGAGGCAGACACCTCCCCAGGGGGCTCTTTGTCCGTTCTGTTCAGTGGTGTACTAGGTGCGGGGCGGCACCTGGGACCCACAGGTCGGCTTCTGCATCTGCGGAGCCGGGGTCCCCATCGCAGGGCCCTTGGCTGCTCACGGCCTGCTCTGTCTGCACAGGCGCCCGCTGTCTGCTCCTCACTGCAGCCCGGCAGTGAGGGGAACAGAAGGCCCGGGAGCGGCTTTGAGCGTCCGGCCAGGCCTGCCCTCGGAGCGCATGGATGGAGCGGGGAGGTGAGGGACCAGAGCCAGGGAACCAGGCAGCTCTGTCCTTTGCTGTTCCCAAATAATGCCGAGGCCACCACACATTTGGTACGCATGTCATAAAACTGGGCACTATGGGGACATGGGACTATGCCGTTCTCAAATACAGATTAACCAGTTGTATTTCTTCATTTATTAGTTATCGATCCATAACCTTTTTTGCTTAACAGATTCATTCTTTTTTCTATTTTATAAGTCCTGCTGATTTTAATTTCTCTATAACACCCACAGAGAGCATCTTTCCTTTTTTCCGCTTCCGTTTTGTGACATTGGCATGCAGCGCTGTGAAATTTAGGGCGAGTACCAAAGTGACTGGACTTAGGTACACCGGGAAATGACCAAAACAGCCTTTGTTGCGCTTGTCCTCTCACGCAGCGCTCTGAGGACTGACCCTCTTACCTGCTTTCATGTTAGTGTGCAGCCGTGTGGGTTGTCTCTGCGGTGTTGCGGGAGTCATCGTGAAGACTCGTTTACCTTCCAGCTGAGGTCGGTACCTGCCGACTCCGCCGTCCTCCGGGGCCTCCTCCCCTCTCCCACCGCACCTGCTCACCGCAGAGCTGATCTCTTTCTTACAGGATTGTTTGCTCAGCCTACGGCGAGGGTCCCCGGTGTACAACACAGCAAGTCGACGTGTCTATGCGTTTTGAAATGGTCACCGTCTGTCACCACGCAAAGATGCCACATGGTTACGGGCTATATTCCCCATGTGGTACATTTCACATCTGTGACTCACTTATTTTGTACCTGGAAGTCTGTACCTTTTTTGTTTGTTTGTTTGGGGTTGCACCTGCGGCCTATGGAAGTTCCCAGGCTAGGGGTCAAATCGGAGCCATAGCCGCCAGCAATGCAGGATCTGAGCCGCGTCTACAACCTACACCAGAGCTCACAGCCATGCAGGATCTTTAACCCACTGAGCGAGGCCAGGGGTCGAACCTATGTGTGGGTTTGTTATTGCTGACCCACAGTGGGAACCCCTGGAAGTCTGTCCCTCTGAGTCTTCCTTATCTATTTCTCTCCTCCCCTCACCGCCCACCCCCAACAACCACCTGTTTGTTCTGTGTATCTGTGGTTCTGTTTCCATTGTATCTGTTCATTCATTTTGTTTTTCAGATTACATAGATAAATGAAATAATGCGGTGTTTATCTTTCTCTGTCTGACTTATTTTACTCCGCTTGATACCTTCTAGGCCCATCCAGGTTGTTTCAAATGACAAGATTTCGTCTTTTTATGGATGTGTAATGTTCCAGGGGTGTGTGTGTGTGTGTGTGTGTGTGTGTGTGTGAGATATCTTTACCCATTTATCTGTGGATGGGCACCTGAGCTTCTTCCAAATCTTGGCTACTGTAAATGATGCTGCAGGTGACATAGGGGTGGGTCTCTCTTTTCAAATGAGTGTTTTCAGTATCTTTAGATAAATAACCAGGACTGGAACTGTTGGGTCATGTGGTGTTCCCATTTTTAATATTTGGAGGAACCTCCGTTTGATTCCACGGGAGCCGAACCAGTTTTGATCCCACCAGCAGTGCAGGAGCGCTCCCTGTGCGCCACACGCTTGCTGACACTTACTTGTGGGTGTTTTGATGACAGCCATTCCGACGGGTGTGAGGTGGTGTCTCACTGTGGTTTTGATTTGCTTTTCCCTGATGAATCGTGGCGCCCAGCATCCTTTCATGTGCCCGGTGGCCGTCTGTGTGTGTTCTTTGGAAAAATGCCTATTCAGATTCTCTGCCCATTTTTTAAATTGGCTTGTGGGTTTTCTTTTATGTTCGGTGGTATGAATTCTTTGTCTGTTTTGGATATGAGCCCCTTATCAGATCTATCATTTGCAAATATCTTCTCCCATTCAGTAGGTGGCCTTTTCGTTTAGTGGATAGTTTTCTCCACTGTGCAGAAGCTTTTTAGTTTGATGTTGTCCTGTTTGTTTATTTTTGCTTTTGTTTCCCTTGCCTGAGGAGACACACCCAGCAAAATATTACTTAAGCCAGTGTCACGGAGTATATGGCCTGTGTTTCTCCCAGAAGTTTTATGGTTACAGGCCTTACATGTGTGTCTTTAATCCATTTTGAGTTTATTTTTGTATGTGTAAGAAAGTAGTCCAGTTTACATATGAGATTTAAATAAATAAATAAATGAAAAAAAAAAAAAAAGAAAGTAGTCCAGTTTGAGTCTTGGGCAGATAGCCGTCCAGTTTTCCCAACACCATTTACTGAAGAGGCCGTCTGTTCCCCATTGTATATTCTTGCCTCCTTTGCTGTAGATTGATTTCCAGTTTAAGTGTGGGTTCACTTCTGGGCTGCCTATTCTGTTCTATTGATTTGTGTTTCTGTTCCTGTGCCAGTGCCACGCTGTTTTGATGACTACAGCTTTGTAGTGTAGGTTGAAATCAGGGAGTGGGATGCCTCCAGCTGTGCTCTTCTTTTTCAAGATCATTTTGGCTATTTAGAGTCTTTTGTGACTCCATACCAGTTTTGGAATTATTTGTTTTAGTTCTGTCAAAAATGCCATTGGCATTTTTTTTTTTTTGTCTTTTATCTTTTTCAGGCCGTACCCACGGCATATGGAGGTTCCCAGACTAGGGGTCAAATTGGAACTGTAGCCGCCGACCTACACCCCAGCCACAGCAACGCGGGATCCAAGCTGCATCTGCAACCTACACCACAGCTCATGGCAATGCTGGATTCTTAACCCACTGAGCAAGGCCAGGGATTGAGCCTGTACCCTCGTGGATAACTAGTTGGGTTCGTTGACCACTGAGCCATGACAGGAACTCTGCCATTGGTATTTTGATAGGGATTGCCTTGAATCTGTAGATTGCTTGGGTAGTGGGTTATTTTAACAATATAAATTCTTCTCGTCCACGAGCATGATATATTTTTCCATCTGTTTGTGTCATTTTCAATTTCTCTCATCGGTTTCTTAATGTTTTCCAAGTACAGGTCTTTTACTTCTGTAGGTTTACTCTCAGGTGTGTTATTCCTCTTGATGAGATTGCATTTTCTTGATTTATCTTTATGGTATCTCTGATAGTTCATTTTTAGTCTATAGAAATACAACAGATTTCTGTATATTAATTTTGTATCCTGCAACTGAACTGGATTCATTGATGAGGTCTAGTAGTTTTTTGTTTGTTTTTTGCTGGTGTCTTTAGGATTTTCACGTATGGTATTATCAAATATTTTCTCATTTTATGTTCTGTCTCTCTCTCTCTCTCTCTCTCTCTCTCTCTCTCTATATATATATATATATATAAAACCACTGATACATTGACAAAATACATTGATATATTATATATCAAAGCATCTTTCAATATATCAGTGGTTTCCTTTTTAGTTTTTGTGCTGATTTTTTACATGTAGGAAATCTACATATCCAAATCCAGATAAATGCTAGTGCCTGTTTGTTCCATGTTTTGTTTCACAGTTTATAGTTTATTTTTCTCTGATATCTGTGTCGCCTGATATGAAGTGAGGAATCGAAATAAGCTGTCTCCCCAAGTTCCTGCTGTGGCCCAGTGGGTTAAGGATCTGACTGGCTCAGGTCACTGCAGAGGTTCGGATTCAATCCCCAGCCTGGGGCAGTGGATTAAGGATCCAGCGTTGCTCCAGCTGTGGTGTGGGTCGCAGCTGTGGCTCAGATTCTATCCTCGGCCCAGGAACGTCCATATGCTGAGGAGTAAGTTAATAAGTCTGTCTCCCAAGGGCTCATCAGTTGATTTATCAGAGTAATTGAATCACTCCCCCCAATTCACGCCCCCGCCCGCCCTGAGGTGATGAAACCTGCGCCTTTCACAAAGCCTTTATACCTGGAAATGCTCTGGGTTGTATATTTTCTCATCGGACTTTCTAGTAATAGCCCAGTGCTGTGCTGATTTAATTCTTGTGGTTTAATTATTTGTTTTAAAAGTAGCTATTCACTCTGCATCATAGCTATTCTTTTTTGTTTTTACCAAGTGACTTTTAGAATCATTTGATTCCAAAAAATTTCCTTCTGAAGATTTTTTTTTGCGTATTGTTAAATATGTAAATTAATTTTCAAAGAATGAACAACTTTGACATATTGATACTTATCTTCATGTGTTTAAAGTGAAACCCTCTCAGTGGAATTTTACACAGTCCCTGGCTATTTGGGGTTTGGTTGTTCCCAGGACTTCTGGGGTTCTTGAGGCCGGTGTGAGTGCCATCTTCCTGTCTTATCATGCAGTCTGCTTATCACAGCCTGTGGGGACATCTTCGATCACGGATTTTTTGTTCATATCCTGCTTTTTCATAGAAACTACTTATTGGTCCTGAATTTTCTGATCATTCTTTTCAGGTTTTAAATAAATTCTCCAGCACATACCGATGGTTTGTAACTTTCTTCCTTCTAGTTGGACCTCTTCTTTCCCAGCAGTGACTCTGCACTGACGAACCCTCAGACTGTTGAGCTGTGATGCATGTGGCAACCACCGCTGTTAACGTCTGGTTTTGAGGACCGCATCTCCAGGTTCCCCGCTGTGTCTTGTGGGGGTCCTTTTGCCATGATGACAATCCTCATCACGTTAAGAAGATTTCCCTCTGCGTCTTTATTTTTGGTCTTTCGATAAGGTGTTGGTGTCTTTTTTACTAAAACCCCTCTGGTCTTCGAGGCAGGGAACAGGGTCCTTCCACAGAGGCTCAGCCCCCGGAGGGGAACGGGGTCCTTCCACAGAGGTCCGAGGCCCCTGCCACCGGGGACTCGTCTGGGAGCCGTGCCTGCAGCGAGTGGCCACCCCCCAGGCCAACGGCTGGCTCCCCCTCCCTCTCCCGTCCTCGGTCACCGTGCAGAGCGTGACCCACTGTCACCTTCCCTGGAAGCCCCGGGCACACGGTGTCCACGGAGAATGTGCCGCCTTCCCTGCGACCCAGCTCCACCTCGCGCTCTAAGCGAAGCCCCTTCCTCCGGCCCACGGGACCGAGAGCAAGAAGGAGTCCTCGCTCCCCAGGTCCCTTCTCTCCCGGTCTGCACAGCTGCTCCCCTCGGTTAAGTCAGCCCCCCCCCAGCCTGGCACCTTCCCACGCTGCACAGTTCTACCCGCCCCCCGGGCCCTGGGGTCCACGCGGCCAGCCTTCCTCTGCCCCCCGGCTCCAGCCGTCACCCTAGGTGACGTGGTCTCCTCCGCTTGCCCGAACCCCTGGACTCCAGCGACTCTTTCTTCTCTCCGTTCAGCTCCCCCTCCCTGGAACTTGCTGCAATCTAGAAGCACCCATTGCAGAAACACCCTGCCTCTGCCCAGGAACCCCAGGTCCCCTTGCTGTCCTCTGGGTGCGTTTCTGGTCCACAAGCTCCCATCACCACCACCTTCTCCAGGCAGCCCATGGACCATCACCTGACCCCCTCCAGTCATACTTCATCATCCTTGCCCAATTTTCCCTCAGTTCTTTCCTTAGAGCCAGCAGACTTCCTGTAAAATTATGCCATTCTAGTGGCATCACCTGTCACCCTTCCTGCCATTAGCCCTAATGACCCTTGAGCTGGTGGCCTAATGACTGCCCCCAAGGAACCCGTGACGCCTCTTCTGGTAGCTTGACACAAGTCCCCGATTCTCCTCCATCTGCAGTACTCCCCACGTCAATTGCTAGGAAACAGAAGGTGTGGGTGTGGGGACCCTAGATCCTAAGCCTGTGCCCCACCTGTAAGGCAGTGTGGCACGGAGGAAGGCCACGTCGCCACACTGGCCGTGGATCTTTCTTTAGCAAGAAAGTAAAACACCACAGATCTGACATGAGCTGTTATACACACGACTGCAAAGAAACATCTCTTGGCTGATCCTTGGTGCCCACGCGTGAAGAGGTGGGGTGGAGGAAGAAAAGCTGCAAGAGACTAGAACGGTGCTGAGTGGGGTAAGCTGCGGACTGGGACCCGCGCAGTCGCTGCCACGTGTTCAGGCAGGGACTGGATTTATACGTTCTTCCCTGGAAATTTGTGCCCCTTAAACCTGAGGATTCGTGCTGATCAGCTCTGGAACACAAGTGTGTGTTTCCTTTACACGCTTTCCCTCTCTCAGCTGCCAGGCGCTCCCTCCGGGGCGTATATTATTGATATGTTGGACCTTCTCCTTCTTTGTTCCATCCCTCTTACTTTTCCATATTCTTTTTTCTCTCTTCATCGTTCTCTGTTGTGTTCTGGATGATTTACTAAATCTGTGATATTAGGAGTCCCTACTGTGGGGCAGCGTTGTCTCTGAGGCAGTGTGGGTTTGATCCCCAGCCTGGCACAGTGGGTTAAAGACCTGGCATTGCTGCAGCTGTGGTGTAGGATGCATCTGAGGCTTAGATTCAATCCCTGGCCCAGGAACTTCCATATGCTGCAGACTTGGCCAAAAAAGAAATAAAATCTGTGCTATTAATCTGTTATGGCTGCCATATGAAATACCACGGGGTATGCTGGAGACCATGGAAGAGCTGAACTCTGCAGAAGGCAAATATCTGTGGACGCAGAGTTCTGAAGTACAGAATCCCCTTCAAAGACAAGATAAAGGACTTAATGCATCAACCATATTATTATATAAACAACTGCACTATGTCTTAAGGATACACCCTTTGATATCATTAAGAAGATAACCTTGTTATTGTGTATACCTACTCCCATCCACTAATCTTGTCACTTTGCACACTAATCCCATCATGTTCCTCAACAAAAGTCACATGGGCTGAAACCTCAGGGCCTTTTCTTCTGCAGAACAGAGTGTCTTCTGGTCCCCCACTAAATCTAAAAGAGTCTTGTGTGTTTTGTTATAGCGCGCCATCCCTCTTCCAGGATTCCCCACTTCCCTGCAGTGCTGCATGCAGCAGGGGTAGACGGTTTTAAACAATGGTAGATTATTTTCTCACCACTCTGGAGGCTAGAAGTTCAAGACCGTGGTGTTGGGAGGGTTGGTTTCCACCCACGTCTTTCCCTCCATGTGACTCTCCCAGCCTCTCTTCTTGTAAGGATACCAGTCACACAGAATGAGTGCTCACCCCAATGGCCTTACTTTCACCTACTTAACTATTTAAAAATCTTGTATCAAAATACAGCCACATTCTGAGGCACTGGGAGGGGCTTTAACAAATGAACTCTGTGCGTCTACAACTTAACCCGTAAGCTCCATCTTCCAGTTCACAATTTCTCTCTTTGGTGGAGTCTAATTTATTTATAACTGTTCCCTGAAGTTTCAGTTCCATATACCTATATAGTCATTTCAGAAGTTTGTTTATGTCCTTTTCTAAATTTTGTTCTCTGCTTAGAATTTCAGTTTCTTCCTTTTTATTTATTCATTTAAAACTTTCATATTTATGTCCAGGTTGCTTCAGTGTATGAATTTCTCAGAAGTGCTAACCCTGCCAGTTGGGGTAAATGTGGACTGTCTGAGCTCAGATTCAGAAGGCCCACCCCCACACACGTTCTGGAACCTGCGTGTGAGAGCACGCCCCGTGCCTGGTTCTGCTTTTGTTTATTCCAGACGCCCAGGGCTGGCCTGGGGCTACATAAGCGTTAACGTGTTAGCTTAGAATTCCAGGAGGTATAAACCTGTATCCTTCGAGATGTTTGAGATACAGGCCTGGAATCTAGTTTTTCAGGAAAGAATTTTTCCCCCGAGAGTCCAGGTGGAGACAAGAGCGCATACTGCGCCTCTGAGCCAGTGGGTGACGATTTTCTCCTCCCACTTTCAGCCACCCTTCACCCAGGCTCACCTCCAGCGCCCAGAAAGTGGTGGTGAGCGTGTGGGAAAGCAAGCCCAGTGCTTCCGCTTCCCAGCCTGGACCTTCGCGCGGGTGCAAAGTAACAGCACAGTGGTGTTTTTGCAGTGCTGTGCCTAACGGCTTACACTGATTGGTGTTTTATTTTACAGGAGCATCTGCGGCATGTGTGGCAAAATGTCAGTGCATACGGAGCCTGGGTGCGACTGCAGGGGTCTGTTGTATACAAATAGAAAGCTACACTTTTTTCCGTTTTCCGTCGACATTTTACAGTTTCACATAAAGATGAATCAACACGACGGGCAGGTTTCATCCTTGGCTCTTGGGTCGCTCGCTGGCTTTTGAAGATGTTGACGGCGACAACAGATCCTCCTTCTGATACAGCTCCTCTGGCTCAGGCCCCACGTGGCCTCTTCTCGTGGACGCCCGGTCACGCTGTACTGCTTGGGCTCTATAACCGCTGCCGCCCTCCTGATCTTTGCTCTCCATCGCTTGTCTTTTCACCTTGAACACGTCCTGAGGCTGGCAGAGGTGGGTCTTGCTTGATCTTATGACTTCTATTTCATCTCACGGGAAAAACCCCGGGTCTGTCTCCCCGCGCCCGGGACCCAGACCATGCTGCCCAAATGCCTGCTCCGTGTCTCCACTCGGGGTCCCGCAGGCACCTTGAACTTGTCCCAGACTGAACGACGCAGCCCATTACAGCAAGACCTCCCTCAAATTCCAGCTTTTCTACTGTTGGCTCCCTCGGATGGGACGACAAAACTCCCAGCTTCCCGGGTCAGGAGCCGGCTTGTCCCCGGCACCCCCTGTTGCCCGGCCTGCCCACCTCCGCCCCTGCCTGCGCCCCGTGTACCTTGACATAATTTTCAGAAGCTCTGCTCCTTGTCCCCCACCCCCAGAGCATAACTGAGGCAGGTTTGTGGGGACCCCATTCACCCGGATGGAATTATCCTATGGCTGGTGCCAGACACCGATTTTTTGGCCAAAAACTCCGAGTTTGATTTCGCTTCACACAACCCTCCCAGTCCATCGAGCCTGGCCACGGAAACCCTGAGCACCAGGCCCCGCAAAGCCTGGCGGCCCAGAGACGGCGGGCATTTCCTGGCCCTGGGCACAGACGGCGTCCTTGCTGAATGGCTCAGCGAAACTCTTTTTGGTGGTTTTACTTCAGCTTTCAAAAAAGAGAAAAGCGTATACATTACTGAGGAAATGCAACACACTGAAAAAATATGATGCTTAGGAGGTAGAAAGATGGTTGATGATTATTTTCTTTTTAAAAGCTTTCTGTGTTGTATCTATTTGTTTAGCAATAAATACATCTGACTTTTATGATGCAAAAAAATGTCCCCTAAAGGGCGCTTTGGAAAAGTGCCCAGGGAGACACAGGAAAGAGTGTGGCCCCTCAGCCTGCCTGCACCCCCCGCCCCTGCAGCTCTGCCCCGAGACAAGCCCCTTGACAGGTGGCAGCTCCTCCCTGAGTTGCGGGGACAGTGCCATCTGGTACCGGGGGTGGTGCCACTGCACAGGCCACCAGGAGCAGCAGCCTCTGCAGCCCCCGCCCCTAAGCTCCAGCTGGACCACCCAGCTGGCCGCCTCCCTCCACAGAACGGGGGAGGGGGCAGCTGTCTCTGGAACCTCGGGGTTCCCAGTCTGGAGACACAGCTCGGGAAGCGGTTCTGGACCGGCCCCTCTGCTGGAGGAGCCTGCAGCCCTGGTCCCCATTTGAGTCCGTGGTACAGGTGGAAAAGCACCGCATTCTGCCCTTGGTGTCGCCTCCTCCGCGTGGGACCCGGACGGAGTCAGGCAGCCCCCAGGAGCCCACCACCCACTGAAAGCCGGTGAGACTGCCTGCAGGGCACGGGTTCCAGCGCTGTGACCGCGGTGCTTGGCTGTTCTGCACGCGGACGCCAGGCAGGGGCTGCTCTCAGCCTCACCCGCTTCCACCCGGGGAGTGCGACTTGGGCCACACGCCCCCTCCGAAGGAGTCCCTTTCACCCCTCGCGTCTGGACTGTGAAGGGGGGTGGGTGCTGCTCAGAGGAGGGTGGGGGCTGCCGAGACCACCCCAGCTCCCCCACAGCTCTCAGGGGGCCCCTCCCTGTGCCCCGCGTGCACGGGGTGGGGCAGCTGGGCTTCGCCGTCTGTGCTGTGACCCGCGGGGTCGGGCTCAGCCTCCCGTGATGAAGAAGAGCCCCCCACGGAAGCCCCCTCCCCCTGCCGCTGCCCCCTCCCCATCCGAGCAGGTCCTGGAGGCAGCCTGTCCTGGCTCCGCTGCCCGCTGCGCCCTGACTGGAGGTCTGGTCCAGCAGCATCTGCTTGGCTGCAGCTCCACGAAGCGTCAGGAGGGGCGAGGCCGGGAGCCGCCTGGCCAGCAGCCCCGGGAGCCACCCGCGGAGCCGGCACCGGCTGGATGTCAGCATCTGAGCGCCGGCCGGGATGCGCAGCCTGCGGCGCCTGCTGCACGGCTGGCCCGGGCGCAGAGGGTGCTGGCCCGCGTGTGGTCTGCTCCTCGCCCACCCAGGCGCTGGGGTGCAGGGCACAGGCCCCACCCAACTCTTGCACTGCAGGTCTCAGGGACCAGAGGTGGCCGCTCGGGGTCAGGCCTGCCGCCCAGCACACAGTCCCAGGCTTTGCGGCCTGGGGAGGGTCTGCTCTGGGGGCCGATTCCTTCCGGGAGGTGTGCAGACCCTCGCAGGCCTCCATCGGTCGCCGCCCCTGCCCCCCGGCCCAGACAGCACCCCGCGCTGCTGTGGCCCAGCCTCGCTCCACCCTACACAGGAACCCGGGTCATCTCGGAAGCAGGGGGCCCTCCGAGCTCGCCTTCCCTGTCACCTCCCCGGACTGACACCTCCTGGGGTGGGCAGGCTGGCAGAGGCTGTGAGGGGGGCACCCAGGCTCTTCCAGGCCCCCTTGGACAGGCTGCCCAAGAGGACAGGAGCTGGTTTTTAATCGTAAGGGGCCGACTCATGTTCAGAGTCATTCTACGGATAAAAAGCAAAGTCTATATGGGGAAACGTGTATGTACACTTTTTGTGAACACAGAGAGAAGCGAGGAAGGGTGAGCAATGAAAACGAAATTTGTTTTTCTCTGGAGCGGATGGGAGGCAGGGAGGAGAGGGCTGACTTTTACTTCGAATATTGCTGAATTATTTTACTTTTTAAAATGTTCAATAATGGAGTTCCCGTCGTGGCTCTGTGGTTAATGAATCCGACTAGGAACCACGGGGTTGCGGGTTCAATTCCTGCCCTTGCTCAGTGGGTTAAGGATCCGGTGTTGCCGTGAGCTGTGGTGTAGGTTGCAGACGTGGCTCGGACCCCGCGTTGCCGCGGCTGTGGCGAAGGCCGGCGGCTACAGCTCCTGTTAGACCCCTAGCCTGGGAACCTCCATATGCGGCGGGTGCGGCCCTAGATAAGGCAAAAAGATAAAAATAAAATAAAATATTTAATAAAATAAGGAACAACAAAACACCCATATTTTCACTTCCTCCCTTTGAGAGGAGTGCAATTATTTCCCCAGCGTTATGTGGCACCATCCATCTTCCACTTTGCTGACTGTGTTTACTGAGGTCCTACTGTGTGCCCGTCCCAGAGTAGGGTGCCAGAGACACCCCATCCTCAACAGCCGAGATGCAGCCAGGACACACATGTGATCTTGAAGGCTCTCCAGAGAGCCCCCCGCCCCCGATTTGCCCTCCTCTCATAATAGTTGCCCGCTGTCTTGCACACAGCGGAAACGCAGTAAACACTCAGACCCCACTTTACAGATTTGTTTATTCTTCATTTACTTATTTATTCAGCTAACATTTATTGAGCACCTACCATGTGCTGAGCTTTGTCTGCAGAGCAGACAAATAATTAAGAGGCTGCAGACCCGCATGGTCGAGGCTACGGTGCCGTGGGACCGCTGAGGACAGTAACCTGGTCTGGCCAGGGGTCCCAGAAGCCCTCTGGCAGACGCGCAGAGTTGTACAGACCAGAAGGAAACAGCCCATAAAGGCCATCTGCGAGGTGGGTGGGGGGGGCTGGTTTGAGAAGCCGTGGCCTGGGCCTGGTCCCCCAGGGCTCTCACAGGGGTGGGTCTCGGGGGCTGGGCCTGGCTGTCCACACAGAGCCAGACCTGCTTCCCACACTCCCGGCACGACTGATGGCAGGTGTTTTAGCCTGGATGCGAAATGGCACTGACATGCAGCTCTTTTTCCATAATATCACCCAGATATGGTTCTTTCAGTATTAAGAAAGAAATACTGAAAAATACCACTTTTTTTTCTTGGACATTCAACCCAAGTGTGGATTCGGTTTAAGGAAAAGGGGAGGGTGTCTCAGGGCCTCCAGGGGTGTTTGAGGAAAGCAGCCTCGGCCGAAGGAGTTGGGAATCTCTTAGAGTTCATGCGCAAAGGGAAGCTGGAGGCCAGGCCACCTGACCTTCTCCGGAATGCCTTGCTTGAGACCAGACTCCCTGGCAGAGGCAGAAAGTTCTAGGGCAAAGGCAGGTGTGGGCAGGATGCCCTGAGAGGTTCCTACCTTCTCATTCAATCGGCTTAACATTCTCGCCTCCGCAAAGTCCAGTCGCTGAAGGAAAGAAAGAATGAACGAAAGGCTTTCCTACTTTGCTGGGAAAGAAACAGGCTCAGAGAGGAGTGGACATTTTGTGGTTATTGAGGGTGGAAAAAGGCCTTTGAACCAGGCGTGTCTGGCTCCAAACCACGCCCTGCCTCCCTCACCTGCCGAGGCTGGAGGCCAGCAAGCCTGCGTGGGTCCAGACTCACCTGGGAGGGAGACTGCACTTTCCCTGAAGCCGAGGTGTGCCTGGCAACACACTTTCACTTTTCTAGGATTTAAAAAAAAATAAAACTCAAAAGAACGTCTGCTCTAATTTCGCGTTTTGGCGGCAAGGTAGGAATTTAGCGCGGTGCTCTCCCTCCGCCCTGGGTTCCCCGCCCGCGGAGCTGAATGCAGCCCGGAGCTGGTGGGTTAGAGTCACCGGGGCTCAAAAGCAGGACAGAGAGGAAAAGCTGGTGCAAACATTCCAGCCTGAGGACCCTGCGCTTCTTCCTGCAACTCAGTTTTTATGTAGTAGAGGAAATTGCTGGTTATCTCGACCGTGTGGTTTTGATCCGGGGCCTCAGACTCCAAGGTCGGTGTCCGCCTGAACACACGGGGAAATGAACCATAAACTTTTGCAAGGTACAGATTTTTCAACAGAACAGGGTAGAGGTGAGCGCACACAGAGGGTCTGGAAGCACAGCTATGCCAGAAACCACGTGGGCAGCCAATGCGACTTACCGCCCCGCTGGGGCCCTTGCCCTCAGATGGCGGTTCCCAGCGCCCGTGGTCCCCCCACCATGCTGTCATCATTGGGGTCTCAGAGACCTGACGGAGCTGCAGCCTCAGAAAAAACCTGGCAGGTGGACCAAACCACCTGGGCGCAGAATGGGTGGCCGCTCTGAGCCCCGCCGCCGGCGCCCGTGCCAGACAACACTGATCAACCCGGGGCATCGCTAGTGGATTCTGGGTCTGAACGCAGTCTCCGCTGCGCACTGGCGGCAGCCCCGCGGGCTGGTAAAGACAGGCTCTGGCTCTGGCACGAGGCAGAGCCGTGAACCCTTTCATCAAGGACGTCTTTCAGGGCCTTGGCCATGACCCCATTACCTGGAATCAAACCTCACCAGTCCTGGGGGCCCCTAAGGACTCGCCAGACCCGCGCTGCCCGTGGCCCCACGGGGTCCTCACTGGGGTGGGTAGGAAGGCGACAAGCAAGCCGGTGTTTTCCCTTCTGGGACAGACCCAGCACCTCTCCTCCGTGGCCCGGGGCGCGCGCTCCTCCCCTCCGCATAGGCCAGGATGGCTCTGCGGGGACCCTTCTGGGCGCAGCCCGGCCCTGCGGCCCTGCAGCCTCGGACGAGCAGCTGAGGGAAAGGAGGAGGGGCCGGTGCGCTCCTCCCCCGCGGTCGGAGTGCGGGTGGGGGACCCGGACAGGTGCTCCAGGCCCTTCTTCATCTGCCAGGGCCGCACAGCAGCGGGGGGCAGGCGGGGTCTCCCCGAAGCCTTCCTGCCCCTCCCACAGCGGTCGGCCCCGCGCAGGGGCTGCCCGCGTCCCTCCTCTGAAGTCACTTTTATCTCAAGGATCATACGCCGTCCTGCAGCATTTCCTGTGTTCTCAGCATCCAGCAGGATCTTCAGACGGTGACGACACCTCGTGGGAATTCTGACCCCTTTCCGGGGTCCTGACGTGCCTGAGGCTGTCCAAGAATAGCTGCCCCCCGCTGCAGAGACGGCCGCGAGGAGCTGCGGGCCAGGCTCCCACCCTCCCGCACAGACTCGTGACGGGAGGAGCGAACCCCTGCTGTGCGGGCGGCCATCCAGACAGGTCAGGCTGCAGCCATGTCCTGGCTGTCCCCAGCCTGCTGTGCGGGGCCCTCCCTGCTCGTCCTTCAGAGCGCTTCACTCAGGGCAGCTGCTCCAAGCGCCTGCCGGGCGGCCGTGCTCATCGCGGGAAGGGCGGGCAGCGTCCTGGCGGAGGCGACCCAGCCTCTCCCGTGAAGGGCGTGGACCAGCAGGGGCTCAGGGCGCCTGGCCTCCAGCCTGACAGGCCCAGAGATGGCCAGGAACTCGTGTTGTGCACTGAATGTGCCCCCAGTTCATACACCGAGGCCCGGATCCCGAGAGCGACGGTGTTTGCAGGTGTGGCTTTGGGAGGTGACTGTGGTTAGATGAGGTCATGGCGAGGCGTGCTGGGCTTAGAGTCCTTGTGAGAACTTCTGTCTCATCCTCTGTCTCTTCACCTCGTGAGGACATGGTGAGAAAGCAGCCGTCAGCAAGCCAGGAACCGAATCTGCAGGTGCCCTGAGCTTAGGCGTCCAAGCTCCTGATCGTGAGACATAAATGTCTGTGTTTAAGCCCCCAGCCCGTGACGTGCAGTCGTGGCAGCTGGAGAGAACCGAACAGACAGAGCCAGTGACAGGGGTCGGGGGGCTCTGCGAGGACGGACAGGGCCCCGAGAAGCCCAGGAGGCTCCTGGAGAGAAAGCCGTTTGCCTCTTTGCTAAGGAACCCACTGGGGACGGCTGCCGCACTCACTGCCTGGGGCTGGGACCTGGACCCCACGATGAGCAGTGTGTGGGGACAGGGCACCGTGGAGCACCTGCCGCCCAGCCCTGCGCGCCCAGGACAGCCATCCCTTCGGACCTCCTGCTTGCTGCTGGAAGTGGACTGTGGGGCAGAGCTGTCCCCTGGCCTCCTCCTGGTCCCTGGCCCCCTGGGCCCTCTCCTTGCCGGGCCGGGGCTGCCTTGGCTGGAGCCTCCCTCTCGGCTGGACCCCCTGGCCCAGCATCCCGCGTCTCCAGGTCCTTGTCTGCACGGGCCCTGGCCTCTGCCCTTCGCTTGGCAGGGACCCCTCGAACCTCTAGGCCGCCAGCCGCCCTCCGCGTGAGCACACACGTGCCTGGCCCTGGAGCCCCTCCACGCCGGGCTTCCCCGACCAGCCCTCTCCCGCCACCCCCAGCATCGCCCCTCGGGCCCCGCCCCCCAGTGCAGGACACCGGCTCCCCTCTGTGAGCGGTGCTTGACCCAGCCGACTGCAGCGTCCCCACCCTAAGGAGGGAGTGTGTGTGTTTCTGAGCCCCCCATCCCTCTGTGGCATCACCGTGAGGGGCACAGTGTCCCCAGCAGGGGTGTTCTCTGACGGCCCCCATCACGGGGCCCGGCCACTCACACAGCCTGTGCTGCGGCCACCTTGAGTCCTCAGAGGTCAGGCTGCCCAGTGGGCAGTGACCAAGAGAGGCGGCCGTCCCCTCCCAACTGGGCACGTCCCTGCACGTCCCGCCCTCCCCTCCTGGGCCCCCGCCCATAGCACTTGCCCACCGTGACCCTCCTCCTGAAGGCGGGGCCCGGGGTGTGTGGACGGGTGGCTGGCTGGGGACACGGGGCCCTCGTGAGGACAGCACGATTTTGCTGACTGTGGAGACGGGCCATCGCTGTTTGCCCATGGGCTGTGCCAAGCGCTGGGAGGTAGCAGGGAGGCTGGGTCTGCCCAAGACCTTGGCTTCCTGAAGGCCAGGCAGGCAGGTCTCGGGGGACAAGGGGCGGCCACCTGGATCGCCGCCTGGCCCAGCACCATTGGAGTGGCATGAGGTGGAGACGGGAAACAGAAATCACGGCGCCTGGCGTCACGTGAAACAGAATCTGTGTTCAGATGTGAGAGCCTCGTTCCGGAAGCAGGCTTCGTGATCGTGATGCAGCAAGGCGGTGGACCCAGCGGCCGCCGCGCTGAGCCGTGACGGCCGCCACCCACGGGGCGGGGAGGGGCGGCGTGTGTCAGACATCTCTCTAGCGCCTGGGCGCTTGTCACTCTGCGCTCGTCAGGGAGCAATTCAAGTGAAAAGCGGTAATATTCTGAGTGATTGCTCTGCCTTCTGGGAGCACAGGGGTCGGTGATGGATTTCAGGCTTTTGCGTGTGTTACGATTCAGATCCTAAGTGGCGTTTCACCCCCACCGGCCTCGGGCTGGGTCCGCTCGCTCACGACTCCTCCCTGGCCCCGGTCAGGTGCCTCTCTGCCCAGCACCGCCCGGAGCCACGGCCCGTCCAGCTGTGCGTTTTGCTCTCAGCCTGCGGCTGGGGTGGCCAGGACGGTGGGGTCCGCGGGGCCCTGGAGTCCCGGAGGAAGGGCCGCGGAGCGTTCCTGCACCTGCCCGCCGTGCAGATGCCCAGGTGTGGGGAACAGCTTTCCAGCCACTGTGCCCAGCGAGCCGGCTGGAGCCAGGCGCTGCGGGAGGACGAGCGGGTCCCTCGGAGCTGGCCGGCGAGGGCTGAGCACCCACACAGGCAGAGGCGGGCCGAGGGGGAGCTGCGGAGAGACCCGCCGAGCACCTTTCTGGGCAGCGGCTCGAGGCACCACTCCTGGAAGGACGGTACCTGGGAAGGCAGACAAGAGCTGGGCCCCCGGCCGGGGCGTCCGCGGTCCCTTTGCAGGACTCACCCCTTCCTTTAGGGCGAACGTCCCCTGGGGCCCGGGCCCTCCGTCCACCAGCCTCTGCCTTCTCTAAACGCCAGACCCACAGGCCCTCCTGGACCACAGCCGGGTGCCTGTCCTGGAATTCTCTACCACGTAGAAGGCCACCAGCGGCCTCCACACAGGCCCGGTCTCCCAGCCCGTGTGGCTCGGGGGGGCGGGGGGCGGGTCACTGCGGTAAGAATTTCCCTGGAAGGCTGCTGATGTCACCAACAGCCGGTCCCCCAGAGCTGATTCATTTTGGGGAAGGAAACAGAGGGGACTTTTGAACAGAGGGAGGCCTTGCTATTGTGTGTCCTTGGCTCTGTGGGGTCTGCCAGGAGCTCAGGACCGAAGGGGGAGCCCGGCTGACACGCGGGGCTGCCGGCCCGGTGGAAATAGCGACTTCGGGGCCCCAGGAACACCTTTCAACCAATAGACACGCTTCCTCCTTCCTCCGGCCCGGAGGACTTGGGCGGAGCCTCCAGCAGTCCGGGTGAGGCGGTCCAAGGAAGCTGCAGCTTGGGGTGCGGGGCGGAGAGGCCCGGCTCCTGCTCTGCCGCAGTGCTGAGCTGCCGCCTCCAGGGGGCGCCCTGCAGGGCAGCCCTTCTGCCGGGGGCGGGGACCACAGCACCCCCGACGGACAAGAGCAGATTCCCGTCCCCACCGGCTTGCATGTCCTGCTCAGAGGCCAGGGAACTAAGCGGCCGCGAACCCTGGGAGCTTAATGCACACACTGGCCGGGCGGCCCGGGATGGCTCCGGGAAGGAGGACGGGCAGCTGGCCAGGGAAGGCTTTCTGCCGGGGGTCCTGGCGTGCGTGCGTGCGTGCGTGTCAACTGAACTTTGTGTATAAACAATAAACGCAGCTTTCTTTTGTATTTCCAGGCTGTTGACGCCTGGAACATAAACGTTATATGTACACATAAATTATGCTTGTAAGTTACATCTCATATTATGTAACAACTGGTTGTGAATTATACATACACGACTTATATACATAAATTATACATCACATTTATACATGAATACAGGAAGTGTTTTGTCCATATTTAGTCTTCATGATTGATATAGTAATATACTCCTATGTCTTTTCTGCTTTCTATTTTTACTTAATAATTCATGTTGCATTTCCTCCCGTATGGACCTACGGATTTATCTAATCCTTTTAGACGGCTGCATAGCTGGCCACGGTGAGCATGGCCTATGGTTTATTCATCCACTCTACCTTTGATGGGTATTTGGTTCGTGTCCAGTTTTTCACCGTTGTACAGAGTGCTGCAACAAACGCATGATTTTCTCCTGTTATCTATTAATATGGGAAATTGATAGATTTCTTAGCATTGAACCAACCTTGCATTCTCTGAGTGAATAACACAGGCCCTGGGGTTTTCAGTTCACCAATAAATTCTGCTTCCTAATATTTTGTTTATGATGGTTATATGAAAAGTCTATAGGTTTCCTGCAATGCGCCTAACAGCTTTTAGTAGTGTGTTAGGCTGGCTGCAAAAAAAAGTGGTTTACCTATTTTACTAATTTTTTCAGAGTTAGCGCCTAGATCTAGTTATCAATTCTAATGCATGTCTTTTTTTTTTTTTCTTGTCTTTTTGCCTTATTTGGGCCGCACCCACGGCGTATGGAGGTTCCCAGGCTAGGGGTCTAACAGGAGCTGTAGCTGCCAGCCTTCACCACAGCCACAGCAACGCGGGATCCAAGCCGCGTCTGCAACCTATACCACAGCTCACGGCAACGCCGGATCCTTAACCCACTGAGCAAGGCCAGGGATCGAACCCGTAACCTCATGGTTTCTAGTCAGACTCGTTAAGCACTGAGCCACGATGGGAACTCCCTAATGCATGTTTTTAATTCCTTATTTTCTGGTTGTATAACTTCATTTTTCTTTAGGTTCATTTTTTTACTCTTTATCTAACTCTTTGAGTTGGAAGTTGGAGTTTATTTATTTTCATTATTCCTTTTGTCCACAGATGTGTGTATAATAGGATGCATTTCATTTCCACTACCGTGTCAGCTCCGTCTATGAGGTTTTCTTAGTGGTCCTTTTATAATTCATGTTCTCCATTTCTTCTCTAACTAGGCATTCTTTTTGACCTAGTATTGAGTTGAGAGAACATTGAAACATTTGTAAGTGGTTTTTTTTTTAGGCTTTGCTATTGTTGTGTTGCTTGGTTCTAATTTTGCTGTGATTTCCAGTTTGTTGTTGTTTCATTTTTATGTGGAGATCAAGGTGTGTGCATTTTGTCATTACTGGCTCCGGGGGGGGTCTACTGAGGTTCTGCCTGTTTATAAACCTCCAAGCTGGTCCCGGGAGGCGTGCAGGTGAATCCACAGGAGGGAGGCAACACGGAGGCTCCAGCTTCTACACACTCTTATCACAGCTTTGCCCAGCATCTGCTTCTGTGTGTGTTTTGCAATGGACACGATGAGTTAGATTTTTATATCACACATTGAGAATTACAATTCAGAAATAAATGATAGGCCTTCATATACTGGGGCACCTGATTAAAAGCTTTTTATCAATGGGGTGGATGGCTGAAAATGTTTAGACACCCCCGGTATAACACATTATCTATTTTTGTGAATATTTCCTGGTTACTTTAAACGAGTGCTTTTCTGTGCCCAGGGCAGATACTTAAAGTAAGATGTTGGTTTCTCATTAATTTCATCATGCTCACGCTCTAAATCCCCAATCATTTTCAAATCCACTTGATCTGTTAAAGATGCAAGGATACCTCCCACTCCGGGTGGGTTTTTGTCGGCTTGTCTTTGCATAGCTTCCACCTGTTTTGGATTAATACCATTAATTTGTTGTATTTTGTTTGCGAATAACACTGAAGTGGGTTGTATTCTTGGTCATTATAAAGTGACCTCTTCTGCTGAGTGCTTTTCCTTTTCTCTCTCGAGGCCCAGCAGCCCGAAGTCCCCATCCGGGCTGCCCCCTCTCGCCGTGAAGGGCGGTTCGCTTTGCCTGCTGTTTGGGAACAACCACGGTGGCATATTCACGTCTCTGATGCCAGATGGAGGATCGTCCTCGCGGATGGTAAATTTAGTCCCCAAACAGGCGGACGTTTGGGATCTGAGGGCCACCGGCAAGGTCCTCCTGGTGGGAACTGTCCTTGTTCAGAACGACGCCCGGTGCGTCCGAGTTGCTGTGGGCCCACCGCAGAGGTGCGGGGCACGTGGGGGATGGCCTGGGACTCCGCCCCCAGTTCTGCCTGGTGATGCCCACCGGCTCACTTACAGCCTGGAGTGCCCTTTGGGTTTGCGGAACCAGAGGTGCTCAGACGAAGGTGGGGGTTGACGCCGGGTAAACCGCAGGGTGCGCCCTCCCCTGTCGCTGTCCCCCCCCATCTCCCCTTCCTCCAACCCTCCACCCCCCAGCCACGCACAGCAGCTCCGGAGCTGGCGCGGGCCGAGGCCGCCTCCCCACGGGCACGGCTGAAATGCGCTGTTCTGAGCCAGGACGCGCCCTCCTTCAGTGGCGGGGGGCACCTCGGCTTCCTGAACACCCGCTGAGGGGCAGTGTCCACCACGGAGCGTGGAGGGTGGATGCGCCCCACCCACTACTGGGGGGCTGGCTGCCCTGGAACCCCGCAGCCCCCGCCTCCCCCCAGGTCACCACGCCGGCGGGGGCGGGAGTCAGGCGGGGCTCTGGCCAGTCTGGGGCTTCTGCAGAAAGGGCCGGAACGACACCTCGTGCCAAGGGGACCCTGTCCTAGTCCTGAGGCAATGCGAGGCCCTGGCGGCGGTGAGCAGGACAAGTGCATGATGGCATTTCTAGAAAGCTTCCTGGCCGCGAGGTCAGAGCCGGGGCAGAGTGCGCTGTGGGAGGGGCGAGAAGGGGTGACGGCAGACCCACCTGGGAGCTGGGACTGGCCACCCCGGGGCCAGAGGCTGGGGGGCGAATCCAAGGCCGGGCAGCTGGAGGCTGGTGTCTGAGCCCTCCTGAGGAAGGCAGGCGGAGAGGCCCTGCTGGTTTCTGTGTGGAGGGGTCTGTAGGCAGCCGACCCCACCAGGACGTGCTGGCGCCCGTCATGCCCGGTTCAGAGGCAGGTCTGGGCACCGATGGAGACGGGACCTGTCACCACCCAGGTGTCCCGGGAGTGCAGTTCAGGCGGGCGTGCTCAGTGAGCTGAGGATGCGGGCCAGGCCCAGAGGACGGGCGTGGAGGGTGAGGCAGAGCCGGCAGACAGAGGCCGCGGGCCCTGGGTCCCGGGCATGAAGCGCCCGGCCACGCCTGAGTCCAAAAGACCTAACGCAGTCAGAACTCGCATGGCATCTGCCCAGCTGTCACTTAATTATTCAGGGCAAGTTCCATTAACGCTGACCAAGTGACCTTCTACGGAGCCGGCTGGGCACAAAGGGAGCTCTGGCTTCTAAGCATCAAACCGAAAAGCCAAAGGTGGGCCAGGGTGACCCCCACCTGCAGCGGCAGAAAGAGCTCCAGACAGCCCCCCGCCGTCTCTCCCTGGGAGCGCTGAGGGTGCCTGGGAGTGGGCACGCGGGGCTGGGGACTGAGCCCGGGCCACTCCCCGGGCTCCGGGGCCTCTGAGTCCAGGAGCCCTAGGCTAGCATGGCCTGGACAGAAGCGTACTCAGCGCTGTCAGACGGCCGCCTCCAGATGCCACTCGGAGGCACCTGGCCAGGTGAGGTGCTCCTGGACAAGGCGCAGGGAATATTCCAGAACTCCCCCAGGACCCAGGCTGGCTCCCAAGGGGAGGACTTTCTCTGCCCTCCAAGCACCACCCCACGGCTCCCGCTGAGGCGCGTTTCTGCCCCTTCTCCTGTGTGGCCTGGATCTCGTCCTCTGAGGTCCCAGGATTTCCAGGTTTGGCTGGACTTTGAAGATGCAGTTTTCGGGCCTGACTCCTCGGGACGAGGGAGCCTGGGGGCTGGACGGGGCTGGAGCACAGGCAGAGCCGGAGTGGCGGGCTGGGACGGGAAGGGCCGAGAACATAGGATCGAGGCGGCTCCTCGGCGGGGAAGCAGCCGAGGTGTCAAACGAAGTTTCTGCCGAGTTCCTGCCGATGTCATTGTTGTGTCACGAACGGCAGCGCGGGCGCGATTAACAGGACTCCTGGCACGCGTCTCCGGCTCTCACCTCCTCGCAGCACCTCTCCCTCCAGTACTTCCGTTCAGTCCTGACAGGCTCGAGGACCGCGTGTGAGACAGAAACGGATGGCCATCCGGGACCCTCGGGCCGTCTGCCGGGCGGGGAGAGCCCCGTGCTCCCGGCCGCCCCGCTCACGGCTGGACGCTCCCCGCCTGCAGCCGCCAAGATCAGCCGGGTGCTGAGGGTGCTGTGGCGTGTCACTCTGCTGTGGCGCGACAGCCCAGCGAGGGGCGCGGAGGCCTGGCACGGCGTGGGCTCTGGGTGAGTATCGGGTGCCCAAGGTGGGCAGGCGGCCCCCAGGGAACTCTCAGGCGGCCTCTGCCCGACGCGCCACCTGCCGCACTCCTGGCTTTACCCTCTGGCCACACCCCACCCTGGTCCCAATCTGCACCCCCTGGGTATCCTTCCTGCACCCCGTGACCACGTCTGTCCCTCGATCCTTCCCCACCAGGGGTCCACGCACGGCTCCCAGGGGACCCGAGGCTGCCCTGACCTCACGGTGCTGGCCGTCGGTACAGGGTTATTGGCCAGAGGCCCGGTGAGGGCAGACGAGGCCACAGGGCGAGGATGGACTCGGGGGCTGTGTGGGGCACATGTGAAGGGGGTGCTCTCCAGAGTTCCCGTCGTGGCTCAGCAGAGACGATTCTGACTAGGAACCATGAGGTTGCGTGTTCGATCCCTGGCCTTGCTCAGTGGGTTAAGGATCCGGCGTTGCCGTGAGCTGTGGTGTAGGTCGCAGATGCAGCTTGGATCCTGTGTTACTGTGGCTGTGGCGTAGGCCAGCGGCTGTAGCTTCGATTAGTCCCCTAGCCTGGGAACCTCCACATGCCACGTGTGTGGCCCTAAAAAGACCAAAAAAAAAAAAAAAAGGGAGGTGGTCCCCATTGGCACTTCACGCCCAGTCTTCCGTTCTCAGCCGTCCAGGGTCACGGCAGCAGTGCTGAGGGACAGACAGACTGAGGCCAGCTCCCTCTGGAGAGGCCGGGGGACCCGGCCCAGCAGGGTGACCGTCCGTGTGTCTCCTGCTGCGGGGACGCTGCTCCTCTCTGACGAGGAATAAAATGCTTTGCTTGGTGTCTGTCACCTCTCGTTACTCTGGTTTGTAATTTAGTAGCTCCTTTCAGAAAGCTGTGTTGCTTTCATCAAAAAAAAAAAAAAAAGAACCTTGCTCATCGCAATTTTTAAAAAGTCACAAATTCAGAGATTATAAAGAAAAAAGCGGAAAAAAAATCACTGGAAATCTCACCAGCCACGGAGAAGAGTTTGGTGCATGTCCTTTCAGACTCTGCACAGAATAGATGAAGACATAATTTTTAAAGAGCACACTGATGTCGTTCGTGCTGTTGTCTCACTGTGTGCACAGAGACACTGAGATAATTTTCACGTTGATAAATACAGATGCAGCTCATACACACCTATCAACTATACATTTAAATTTACATCATATAAAATGTTATGCTTTTGCATACACAACATATAAAAATGTGTATGCAAACACACATACATATATATTTCCATGGACTTTAAGAGCTGCGTTAAATTATGGAAGTGCAGTGGTGTATTTAACCCACTTCATTTTGAGGGACACTTGGCTTGGTTTTACTTATTTAGAATCAAAAATAATGCAGCAATGAGCATCTTTGTATTCTGGTGTGAGTGTTTCTGGAGATAAATTTTTGGAAGTGGCATTGCTGGGTCAGAAGCACGCATAAATTAAAGTTGATGGGCACAGTCAAGTCGTGTTTCCAGCCAGAGTGCAGACGCGTGTGGGGCCTCTCACCTTGTCAGCACCGGGTGGCAGCAGCCTCTGTCACCCAGCCAAGGAGATGCCTGCTCATTACTTCAGCCTGAGTTTTTAAAATTATTGGGAGACGAAAACGTTTCCATATGTTTATTGGCTATATTAAAAGGCTAAAGAAATAACACATTTACATGTTTAAGATTTACATATTTAAAAAAATTCATAAAAGTAAAGTTATATCGTGGAACGTTAAGGCGGAAGACTTTTCTTAGCCTGACAAGGCAGAAAGCATTTTTTTTCTCTTCTTTTTTTTTTTGGCTGAAGTGTGCAGCAGCTTGATGTGGGATCTCAGTTCCCAGACCTGGGATTGAGCCTGGGGCCGCTGCGGTCAAAGTGCTGAGTCCTAAACGCTAGACCGCCAGGGTGCTCCCCCAGGAAGTGCTTTTTAAAGGCACAGATATGACTGCATTTTAAGTTCGGTAAAGCAAAAGGCGTCATACAGAAGCTGCAGGTGACACTGCGAGTTCGGGGAAAGATTCTAATGTAAAAACAAACTAACGTGGATTTAAAAGTAAAGGAGGAAAAACAGCAAAAATCCAGCAGAACCTGTGGCTAGGCGGCATGAGCACGCCATGGGCGAAATAAAACCGTGCTGTGTCCCTTTCTCCGGCGGTTCCGGGAGAGGACCCATCCCCACGGGGAGGAATAAACCAGACGAAAACTGCACCGAGCAAACCGAGCGGAGGGAACTCCCGGGGGGCCTGGCGGTCGCGGCGGCTGCTGGGGCAGCACAGGGGGCCCGCGGGGCGGACGGCGGGTGCGGCCAGGACAGCGTCACGGGGAACCGGGGCGACTCCGCGGGCCGGTCCCCGGGGAGGGCTCTGCCCGAGCTGGGGAGGTTTGCGACACGGGAAAGCAGAGGCCACTAAGCCCACAAACGCCAAAAGGCCCACCTTCGGGTCGGGGACAACAGCGGGATCGTCACGTGGGCCCGGGGATCGGGAGCGCGGCGCGGGGCGGGGCCATCCGCGCGGGGCGGGGCGCGGTCGTGCGTCACTCGGTGGGCGGGGCGCGGCCTGGAAGCAGGATGGGCCCGGCGGCGTGCTTCGCAGTGTGCGACGCTGGAAACCGGACGGCGCGAATGTGGAAGCCACAACTGCCATCAGGCTGGAGGGCAGCCGGGAGCAGGCTGGGGGGGAGAGGCTGCCTGGTTCTTCCGTCTCCCTGGGCCTGCGAATCTACCCTCCACGCAGCGGCAGGAGCGCTCTTAACCAGAGTGTGGGCCTTGCCTCCCCGCCCACTGCTGGCCTCAGCGAGGACCCACGTGACCGGCAGGCGATGACAGGATGGAGGGTGACCAGGTGGAAGTGGGTCCTTCAGGGCGTGAAGCTCACCCAGGGCAAAACAGCTCTCAGTCCAGGAAACAGGGGGAACACTCCAGTCCCTGAATAGCATAAAGAGAACAAAAGCGGTATTTTAACAGCTGTTGCGAAGGCATTCGGTGAAATTTGACAGCTGCGTTAATCATCAATGGCTGCGAAACAATCACTCCCAACCTGACAGCTTAAAACAACAGGCATTCAGAGTCTCAGAGTCTGTGGCCAGGGTCTGGGTGAAGCCCAGCGGGGGCCCTGCCTCAAGTCCCACGAGGAGGCTGTGGTGCAGGTGTCAGCTGGGGCGCTGGGGGCACCCGCTTCCCCCCCGTGGCCGCCTGGGGGCCTCCTGCGCTCTGGGCCGGAGACCTTCCTCTGCTCCTCACCAGTGGGCCTCTCCAGACGCACGAGGCGGCAGCTGGCGCCTGGCAGGACCAGAGATGACGAAGGGAGCGGGAGAGGCAGCTGGGGGGCTCACATGGCCCTCCGGCCAGGACTTCCCTTTGCCTCCCAGGACACCGCTCGCTGGGCGTGAACCGGGGCACCCCCACACCAGGGGAGGGGTCTTGTCAGGGAAGAGGTGTAGACACACTTTAAAACCCCCACCACTGGGGAGTTTCCTTCGTGTCTCAGTGGTTAATGAATCCGACAAAGAACCATGAGGTTGTGGGTTCCATCCCTGGCCCTGCTAAGTGGGTTAAGGATCTGGTGTTGCCGTGAGCTGTGGTGTAGTTTGCAGACACGGCTCGGATCCCGTGTTGCTGTGGCTGTGGTGCAGGCCGGCGGCTGCAGCTCCTGTTAGACCCCTAGCCTGGGAACCTCCATATGCCGCAGGTGCGGCTCTACATAAAAGGCAAAAAGACAAAAAAAAACCCCCAAAAAAACAAAAACCCACCACTGGAGTTCCCTGGTGGGGCAGTGGGTTAAGGATCCAGCGTTTTCACTGCAGTGGCTTGGGTCACTGCTGCGGTGCGGGTTTGATCCCCGGCCTGGGAACTTCGACATGCCGTGGGCGTGACCAAGAAGTAAAATAAGACCCCCGCCACAGCTTTAGGTGCTAAAACTTCTTGTGAGAAGTCGGAAAGGAAGACATCTTTCTCAGTATACTATGGGTTATACGTTGTTTTATGAACAACCAGCAGCAAGTACCGCCCTAAAGGGCAAGGCTCAGACTGAAGTATGATGCGAGTTAAGACAAGGCCTTGGAACATTAATGGAGCTTCATCAAAGCTGTGGCTTAAGTGATATTAGAATGGCTTATGTGGTCACAGCAGAAGTGAAAATGAAAGAAGGCGGAGGGGGGCGTTCTGGGGGAAAAGGCCTGGCCTCACGGGGTGCCAGCTCTCGGGGTTGGGGTCTGCACCAGCTCCCCGCCACGGGGCTGAGACCCCACGTTCATGCCACGTCATTTGTCCAGCTGCCAAGCCCGCGCTCAGATTCTCCTTGTCAGTCCGTCAGAGTCTGGGGGCTGGGGTAGGGGGAGCCCAGAGGCCTGCGACCTGAGACCAGGGTGGGACGGGCCTGGATCTGGGCGGCTGTGACTGCCGTGAAGGGGCTTCCGCGCCTGGGCCGGTGGGCTTCCAGAGGGCTGCTCTTGGCTGGGGGGCTGTCCCGTGCCCCCCGTGTCCCCCGGCCCCTGCCCACCAGACGCCAAACACTCTCCCCCCGGTTGTGACAACCAGAGCAGTCTCCGGGTGCCACTGAAGGTTGCGAAGCGCTGCCCTGCCGTCGGGCAGAGTCTGCCTGGCTTGGACGTGAGCGAGGGGTTCTCCAAGGCCAGTGCTGGTTCAAGGCCACATTCCTGGGATGGCCAAAGGCCAGGATCAGGAAAAGCTGCACACCCAGAACCGG
Source organism: Catagonus wagneri (assembly GCA_004024745.2). Lineage (NCBI taxonomy): Eukaryota > Metazoa > Chordata > Mammalia > Artiodactyla > Tayassuidae > Catagonus > Catagonus wagneri. The sequence continues at coordinate 343,955 of PVHT020000050.1, forward strand.
AGCGGCCGTGCGTGACCTTTCCAGCTTACACTGAGGCGGCTCTGGGGCCGGTGAGCTCGGCGAGGGGCCAGGCTGTGTCCTCTCTGCGGTCAGCCGTGGCCGCCGCCTGGGCAGGGCTCTGGCGCAGTGAGCTGGGCCTGAGGGCCGCAGGGCACAGAGCAGAGAGCCCAGGAGCCCGGGCCCAGCTGGGGGTCGGCCCAGCCCCCCGGCTTTCCGGCGAGGCTCCGGGCAACAGCGCTGTGAGCGGGAAGGTCCCTTTCCTCCAAGACGTCGTTAGGGCAGAAGGTCCGAGGGAGCGCGAGGAACCGCTGCAGCCATCACATCGGCAGCCGCGTGGACGCCCGGCCACAGAAAATCCATTCTGAATCCCCTGAACGTGAGCTGTCGCACTCAGTGAGTTTCCAGGAGGCCAGACGCTGAGTGCTGACACCTTTTCCAGCCCGAACGAGCCCATCTTAATTAAATCTGCAGCACGCTGAATCGCTTTAACCAGGGCTTTCCAGCCAAAAGCACTGTGAAAAATGTTTTTTCCGCTCTTATTTTAATCAGATTTCATAATATCCGACGGACTGTGCTGGTGGAAGGGCTCTGCCTGCGGAGGGGGAAGGAGGCGGGGTGTCCCCAGTCCCTGTCTGGACCTCAGGTAAGAGGAGGGCCTTTAATGATAAGGCGAAAAGCCGCAGTAACCCAAAGCAGGGAGCAGACAGTGGCGATGCGTGTAACGCGAAGGATACAAAAAGCACAAATCAGTGGCAGAGGCAGACGTCTCAGCAGAAAAAGGGCAAAATAGTTGAGCAGCCGCCGCTCGGGAGAGCAGGCCCCGGGTGGGTGTCCTTTCATGGCAGCAGGGGTTGTAACTGCAGCAGCAGCTCCCGTGGTTCTCAGTTCAGGTCCCCTTTCCCGGCTGAGGTCGGTGACTGACTGGCACGAAGCAGGTCCCTGCGGGACTGCGGAGGGGCCGACGCCACCGAGACCCCTCCTACTCAGCTCTGGCTTCTGTCTCTCGCTTTCCTCACCCCCACCTTCCGGGAATCACAAGAGCACCCATCTCGGGCTCTGCTGTGGGGACGCCTGCCCCAGACACACACGGAAACTTCGACACACACATAAACTGAATGTCCATGTCCCCCTGAATTCACGTGTTCAGACCTGCTCCTCCGCGTGATGGTGTTGGGAGGTGGGGTCCTCCGAGGTCGTGAGGTCACGAGGGTGGGGCTACTCCTGAGTGTGTTAGTGCCCTTCTAACAGAGACCCTAGGGAGCCCCTGCCTCCCTGCCCCAGGTAGGGTCCTCGAGAGAAGACGGCCACCCATGTCCCCAGGGTCCTCACACAGTCGGGGGTCTGCAGGTGGCTGCAGCCTAGAACCACGTGGTGACCACAAAGAGGTCACCTCGTACAGCAGACCACACAAGCACCTCGACCTTGGGGGCTGAGAGAGGGTCTGGGGCAGGTAACAGGCGGGGTGACTGACTTGTCACGTCCTTGAGTGGGAAGTGCTCAGGTCCTGTCTCACAGTCTCGTGCAACAGAGCTCACTGTTTACCAAAGAGATCCACAGATCTTGCTCTTTTGCTAGCATCAGAAGGAATGTCTGAAACACGGGTTTTAAAGGTTTGCAGTTGCCACTGGGGTGACAGGGAACCACACACAGGCGCTGGGCGGCAGGTTCCAGGCAGAGGTCAGAGCCCAGCCCACCCTGGGCAGAGGGTGCTGCCTGCAGCAGGTGCACTGTGGGGAACGAGACATGAGAGGCTTGCCCTGGAGCCATCACGGGAAGAATTCTTTCAAATCCATCAGAAAACGTGAACTCTCCAGAGGGAAGTCGGAGAAGCAGTTTGTCATCTCTGTCCTGGAGCCGCGAGCTCTGCTCAAAGCACCATCCCGTGGTTCCTGTGGGCTCGAGGGCGTGCGCGAGGCGTGCGCTAGGCTGGGCTCAGGGTGGCTTTGCCCGCCGGTCTCAAGGCAAAGGGTCCTGGGGAGAAAGATGCAGGACATGAGGGTGGTGGGTGATGGGGCACCGTGCACAGGGCAGGTACCAGGATCCAGCGGGTCGTCTGAGCAGTGAGCATGGCACTGGGTGCCTTCTGGCCCGGCCGCGTTGGCACCCCCTGGCTCCACGGCAGGTGAGCAGGTCTTCGCAGGTGCAGGAGCCCCCCCACCCGACTCCAGTCCTCGCTGTGACTCTGCTGGAGCCGCTGTCTCCCCAGCCTGCAGCTGGCCTGGTGCCAGGAGGGTTTCCTTGTGTCCTGGGGCCGGGGCCCGAGACACAGGGTCACGCGCAGGCACTCCAGCCTCCTTACATTCTCCCCCAGCGCCCCTCCCACCGGGAGTAGACACCACACCCAGACGAGGATCCTGAGCAATACGCTGATGAACCCCGGGCCCTGATTTGGGGAGTGCAGTTTCCTGGGAACCCCCCAGCGCAGCCTGGCCTCCAGGACGTGTTCCCAGGGCACGCACAGAGTCCTGCCGGTTGATCCTCCCCGCGGCGGGAGGTGGCCGGGCTTGCTGCCCGCGCCGTGTGAGAGCCGGGGTGCTCTCCCAGGCCCAGGGCTGTCTGTGTGGCAGGGACACAGCTGCAGCTGTTAGAGGCAGAAGCACCCAGAAAGCTGGGGGTGGGGCTCCCTGACACCCTTCCCTGTCCTAAGGTCCCAGACCCTCCTAACCTGTTGCAGAACGCATTGCCCCCAAACCCACAGCTTGCAACAACAAGCAGCACGAGCCGTGTTCTGTGGGCCCCCACTCTGGACGCAGCTCCGTGGGTGCCTCTGGCCTTGGGTCCCTCATGAGGCCGCAGTCATGTTGTTGACAGCTGGGAGACGATCCACTTTAACAATCACTTGGGTGGTGGTGGTTGCCAGCATCCGGTTCTTTGTGGGCCGTCAGCCGGCGTCGTTGCCCGGTTCCCTCCGCCGGGCAGCTGACAGCAGGGCAGGTGGCTTCCCGAGAGTGAAGAGCCGGAGTCCTTTAGGCTTCACCTCGGAAGCCGGAGCCCGTTACTGGCACTGTCCTCTCTGGTGCAAAAGCAGCTCAGGGCCTGCACCCACGAGGGCAGGAATTAAACAGGGCCCGGGAGCTGCCAGGAGCCACCCCCAAACCGCCTTTGCAGCAGTGACACGCGGCGCAGCCTGAGGGGCCTGGGGGTTTCTGCTCAAGGGAGGCAGACACAGCACTTGGTGGCCCCTCATCTCTCTCTCACCCGCACCAAGATCCCAGCCCCGCAAGTCTCTGGCTGCAGGTCCCACGCCCTGAAAGGCTGTCTGCGTGAGGCTGAAAGTTACCAGGCTCACAGTCCTCATTATGAGGCAGAGGGTGTGAAGATTTTCAATTTTCCTTTTAATCAGGAGGCATCCGCTGGGGAAAGCCTGCCAGGTCACTCTGAAGAGCACTTGTCAGGTCCAAGGTCCTGGGGAGACTTAATTAAACCTGTGAAAACACGGCGGGGACCACACAGCGACGACGGGAACCGCGCGCAGCAGCTGCCAGGCGCGCCCGCCCGAGCCTCCGCACACACACCTGCCTTCCGGTCCTCAGGACCCCAGGCCCTGTCCCTCTTCCCCTCCCCGCCCGTCCCCCACCCACATTCCCAGCCGATTAGATGACCCTCCCTTTGAGCCCCCCACCCCCTCCACCGCCTGGACAGCCGCCCCTCTGGAAACGTCATCTTGGTTTGGAACTGCCCACCGGGTCTCCTCTGAAGCCCCAGCATGCCGTGCCAGGGCTCTGGTTTGTAGCCGAGGCAGGTTCAAGTTCAGGTTCAGGTTCAGGATGCAGCAGATGCAGGCGGAGGGGGATGTGTCAGCTCGCCTGGGGCAGAAGCAGCTCACGGGAGCAGAGCTGAGTTAAAGATGAGGGTGGCAGTGAGGGGCAGGTGCCCGGCCGGCAAAAGTGGCCAGGAAGTGCACTGCAAAGGCTGGCCTGCCTGGAGTGTGCGGGGGAGGGGGGGCCGGGGGCAGGGGCTGGCGATGAGGGGCAGCCCCAGCGGAGGTGGTGGGATGCAAAGCGGTGACTGCTGGGGGCACCAAATGTCGTTTCCCATCAGCCCCCAAATGGAGCGCCACATGGATGCTTCAGCCACCAACAAGGACCTTTCGGCCGCCCTCAGGGAAGCTGTATCCCCGAGGAATGAAGAGAAAAAAAAAAAACAAAACTACTTCCCAGCATTTGCCGAGAGTGTCCCACCTTCCTGGCCTGCAGAAACTGAAGGAGTTGCTCTCCCTGGATTAAAGAGCTCAGGACTCCCCCCGGGAACCAGCGGTGCAGGATTCGCCAGGCTTGGTTACCTTCCAGGTGGGGAGCACAGAGGCCCGGACTGTGCCCCGAGAAGGAGAAATGCGCCTGGACCCCCAGGGCCCCTGAGCAGCTGCATACCTCCTTGGGGCCTCAGACCAACACCCAGGGTCACCACGGACCCGAGGTCCCAAGTGTGTGCGGGAAGTCTACACCAACTTCTTGTCTACACCTCGCTGTGAACCCACTTGAAAAAAAAAAATCCCAACTTTATGGAGCACAAGACCTGCCCTGGGAAAGCTACTTAGGTGAGGCGGTGACCAGACGCCCCGCGCTTCAGCCCCCCCCAGACCCGGCCCTTCTCCCAGCAGAAGCCCCACCCGGTTCCCCACCAGGCTCTCTTCCCCTCACCCTCCTCTGTAGGCTTGTTCTCCAGGGAGGACCCGATACCCACCCGCACCCAGCATCTGAGCTCTGAGCTAGGGGTGGGGTGAGGGCACTGCCCCACTCCCCAGTCCCCAGACACTCTGCAGCACCGTGGGTGGCAGAACGCTCCCGTGTGTCTGGTGGGGTCTCTCCAGGTGACACAGCGCTTCAGGCTGAGTGTCCCTTGGCAAATCCGTCCTCAGGCAGGGACCGCAGCCAGGGCGCGACGTGATGACTTCCACACTGTGGGCAAGGAAGCTGAGGCTCGGGAAAGCAGACGACCGTCCCAAGGTCACAAAGACGAGGAGCAGAGAGTGGGTGTGAGCGCCAAGTCCCCAGAGCCACACCACGTCGCCTCCCACAGGGTCCCTCCCCTCTGCGCTCCCGTCTCCCCACCCGCGTGTCCACCCCGTCCCCTTCCAGCCCAGAGCCCAGCAAAGTCAGCTCACAAATGGCAACACCAGCTGAGAGCCTGGACCAGCGCTGGGAGGGGGCCAGCCGAGCCCTCCGAGAGGGCTTGGGGAGGCACAGGAAAGGCGTGTCCTATCTAAGGGAGAAGACTTTCCGCTTCTCAGAAAGCAAGGAAAAAATGAGAAACCACGTGGAGTAAAGAAAATCAATACAACTCTGCCTGCGATCTTATTTTTCCACTCAGTACGAGATGGATCCCTTTTCTCTGTGGCTTTCATAGATGTCTGTCTGGGCTTTCGGCCAGCGCTGGCTCCGAGGCGCAAAGATAAATGCTGGCACTGGTCGCGCGCACTCAGGGCGTCCACTCGGGTCACAGGGTTTGCGCCCGTGGGCAGGGCCGACCCTGCACTGGCTCCTCCCAGGCCGCAGGTGGCGCTGGAGAGAACTGCCCTCCTCAGCACATGCTCACCTTCCACTTCCGGTGCCTGCTGCTGCTTCCGGTGAGCCCTGCACGGCTGACCTCCGTGTCCCCAGGCACGGCGTGGGCAGCAGGCCCAGACAGACTTGTGCACGGTGCTCTTGGGGAGCTGCTGCGGCATCCAAGCCCACCCGGACGAGTCTAAACCCGACTCCTTCCAAAAGAAGGGCTTTCGCCGGCAAACGGCCAGATGGAATGTTCTGGTATTTCCCCAGTGGACCCGCAGGGCTGCCCCCGCGCTGCGTCACCACGTCCGCCGCCGACAAAGGAGGCCTCCGGAGGCCGGGCCTGCTCACACCGCCGGCAGCCTGCGTTTCACGTTTTCCCGAAGGGAGAGTCGGGCGCCCATGGGGGATGCTGGGCCCAGGGCTGCTCTAAAGGAGTGAGTGGCACCGAGGGGAAGGCCGCCGCCCGCACGCTCCGTGCTGCCCGCAGCGTCCACGTGCTGGCAGAGGAGGAAGACGGTGGCCGGTTCAGAACTGCCGGCCCGCTGCGTTGGGGCGCCCCGGAGTGACGGTCCCGCCGGGTGGGGGTCGATACCGTCCTGGGCCGCCCGTGGTGCCGACTCCGCTCCCGTCCGTGCTCTGCGTGGTCCGGACCCCGCACCCAGCTCCCTCGGGAGCACGGTTCTCCGGGCCACACGGCGCTTCGCGCCTCAGGGCTCCTCTGGGTGACGGTGGACATCTCCGCGGTCCCTCCTCGTGGCTGGAAACCCGGAGGGCAGGAGCCAGCGGTCCCAGGAGAGGGGCCGTTTTCAGCCCGTAGCGGGGATAAGGAAGATCAGTGCGAACACAGGCGCAGCCCCTGCTTTTCCCACCGCTTGTCAGGTGGGAGAATGAGGGCATCGTGCCTCTGGCCGTGAGGCTGAGAAATCCGGAAGGCCACCGTTTTGTGTCCCTGTGTGCATGTGAGTGTCTGTGTGGGTCTCTTTGCCGCAGCTGGGAGCACGGAATTTGTTCGAGTGACTTTCCAAAGGGCTGGGATGGAAAGCCCCACCTTCGCCCAGAGAGTCTCTCTCCTCGGCCTCCAGACCTTGGGCCCCTGGGGTGCCTCCTGATAACCTCTTCAGAGAGTGTCCCAGACATGAGCAGACTCTGGGGAAGGGCCTCGAGCACCTGATTCGTTGAAGAAGAGGAAGCCACTCTGTCACCGTAGGAACAGGTGGGGAGGGAGGAGGGGCAGAGCGGGAGTCCCGAGCCGGGCTGGACTGAGGTCCGCGGGGCCCCGCGCGAGTCCGGCCGTGACGGCGGACAGAAGCTGTGCAGCAGGAAGGCGTCTTCTCCTGACGGGGCAGGATGAGGCTGGGCTTCAAAGGGAGATGTGGGGGTGGCTGCTGTGGGGCCTCTAGGCCAGGGCACGAGGGGAGACCCTTTCACGTGAGGCCGTCTCTAACGATGCCAGGACCAGGGCACTCCTGCGACAAACTTCGCGGCACTGAAATGTCTCTGTCACGTGGGTCATTTCAAGCTGAAAGTAATCAAGACCCAGAAGGCTTTTCCCTAACTGCTTATAGGAGTTTAGATGAAGGGCCTTCTCTGGATTAAGAGCTGCCACCAGAGATGTTAGCAAAGAACAGGGGGTGAGGGGGTGGGGGAACTCGAGGCGGGGCCTGTGGACAGTCTGCTCTGGGCCCTACGGTCTGTGTCTGACCCAGCAAACGCTTCCTCACCGGTCGTTTGCTTTTCCGTCTGCACGTGAGCTGCCTCCCTCCCTTTGACGTCCCACAGCGCTGTCCCCACACTGCTTCTCCAGCGTCCTCCTTTGTCTTCAGCTAAAGGTGAGCGCTAAGGCACGAGCCTCAGCCGTTGTGCTGTGTCGCCCAGTTTGCCGGGTCTCCCGTGTGTGCGTGTCACTCAGAGTCTGTGTGACTTTCCCTTGTTAGTCTGTCTTGTGTCAGGGTGACTCGTAGACCAGCTAGAGGAGTCTGGACGGGCAGAGGGAGTTTCTTCCTTGCTGACACAGTGTTTTTCCAAAACCAAGTGAGAGGTTGCTGTTCAGGGACCTCACAGCCTGGGAGCACCACAGAGAGGTGGGGAAAGAAGAGTCTGGAAAACAAGGCCTGCTGTGACCGCAGAATCAAGAGAGGCTGGGGAAGTGGCTGTGCCCACAGGTGCGCGCAGAAACATGGGATGGCACAGGCTTTCTGGAAGACGATCTCCATGACCAAATGGAAAGACCTAGAGATGCACCTGGTGAAACAGACACCAGGCCACAGCAAGCGCATAATGTTGAAGGTAGCATTATTTAGAATACTGAAAAAGGGGGGGTGTCTAGTGTGTTTTTAATACCCCCTTCTTTCATTAATCAGAGAAACAAGTAAGTGGAAAACCAGGAGGACGTGGAGGACTTGAAAAGACCTCTCAAACAACTTGTCTTAACGAACGTTCCTAGAACACTCCATGCAAAAGCAGCAGAATACATATTCTTTTCGTCTGCGCATTTGAACCAGGATAAACTATATTCTGAACTATAAAAGGAGGCTCGGTAAAGTTAAAAAGATTCAAGAATTATAAAGTATGTTCACTCATAAAAGTGGAATCAGAGTAGAAACCAATAACAAAAGACACCTGAAAAATTCAATATTTGAAAAATAAATAGCAATGTAAAACAATCCGTGGTTCAAAGAAGAAATAAAAATGAGAAAAAGTTGAACTGAATTAAAGTGACAATATGGCGTGTCAAATTTTGCAGGATGTTGGAGTCCCGCTGTGGTGCAGTGCCTTAGGTTGTAGGCTGTAATGGAACAGGACTTCTTTAGGACTAAGTGCTGTATGACAAAAGCAGAAAGGTCTCACAGCAGTGACTGCAGCTTCCACCTGAGAAAAAACAGTGAACTCAGTGTAAATAGAAGAGAAAGAATCAAAATTGGAGTGAAAATCAATGACATGGAATACAGAAAAAAGAAAAATTGTGAGACCTGAAGCTAGTTCTTAGAGTCAGCCAGTAAAAGTGATGTATCTCTCATCAGACTGATCAGGAAAAAAGGGAGGAGACATAAATTACCAATATCAGGAATGAGGAGGGGACACATGATGGATTCTGCAGATATTAAAAGAATAATAGGGACTGTTAGGAGTAACTTCAGGTTATTAGATATGACGCCTTAGATGAACACATTCTCTGAAATTACCAAAGCTCACTCAAGTGGAAACGTGTATCTTAATAACCATATATCTGTTAAACAAACGGAATTTGTATCTAAAAACTTCCCTAGCAACGAAACCCCAAGTCCGGAGAGCTTTCAGCCAAAAGGGAAAGGAGGAAGTAATATTCCTACACAAACTCCCAGAAAATTGAAGAATATCACTCCCCAAGTTATTCTTGGAAGCCAAAACCAAAGATATTATGGGGAAACCACAGGCTAATATTTCTCATGAATGTAGAAGTAACTGTTTTTAACCAAGTTTTAGCCGATTAGATACAATAATATCCAAAAAAAAAAAAAAAAGATGACTAGGCATGGTTTATCCTAGGCGTGGTAGATTGGTTTAACATTTGAACATTAATATTAAACAAAAAAGGAAATAGTGATTGTCTCAGTAGCTGTTAAAACACATCTGACAAAACCCAGCATTCATTCCGGATAAAAACTAGACAAGTTGGTAATAAAGCAGTGTCCCTAGCTTGATAAAGGATGTTTATGAAAACATCTGCTAATACTGTTCTCAAAGGTGAAAAACAGAATGCTTTGTCTCCAAGATCAGAAACAAGGCAAGGACCAACTCTTGCCTCCTCAATTCTGGAAAGTACACTGGGGGGTTAGTTAATATAATAAGTCACAGAAGAGACAGGGAGCTAGACTGGAAAAGGAGCCAAACTGTCTCTCTCTGTGGCTACCATGATCATCCATGAGGAAGGCCCAGTGGAGTCCACAAAAATTTACTACAGCTGCACTTGAGTCCAGCAGGGTTTCAGGGCACAGAATCAATACATCAAAACTGCCTGTTTCTGTCTTGGAAACAACCAACTAGAAGTTGAAACTAAAAGAAAGTTCACAGGAGTTCCCATCATGGCTCAGTGGAAACGAATCCGACTAGGAACCATGAGGTTGCAGGTTCGATCCCTGGCCTTGCTCAGTGGGCTAAGGATCCGGCGTTGCCGTGAGCTGTGGTGTAGGTTGCAGACACAGCTCGGATCCCGCGTTGCTGTGGCTGTGGCAAAGGCCGGCAGCTACAGCTCCTGTTAGACCCCTAGCCTGGGAACCTCCACATGCTGCGGGTGTGGCCCTAAAATGACAAAAAGACCCCCCCAAAAAGTTCACAGTAGCATCAAAAATATGAATATTTAGGGACAGATCTAACTGCAAAACTCACTCTCTGAAAACTACCGAACATTGCTGAGAGAAATCACAGAACTGAGAACTAGCATGCTAGTCCACGTTCATGGGCTGCAGCCTCAGTGGTCAAGGCAACTGTTTTCCCCATTTTGATCTGTGTTTTCGGTGCAGTGCCATTCGGGAGTCCTGGCAGGATCTTTTGAGGAAATGGCAAGCCGATTCTAAAGTTCGTACGGAAACGTAAAGGCATTGGAAGAGCCAAGACGACTTTAAAGAGAACAACAAAGCCGGAGGACTGACACTTTCTAAGTTTCAAGACTTAGAGTGACCGAGACTGCGTGCGTGCGTGAAGGCGGCGGCGGGGTGAACGCGCGGGGCCGGAGGCGGGGAGGGAGTGCGGGCCAGGGCGGGTCTGTCCCGGTGACCCCCCCACCGAGGCGCGGAGACACCGCAGTGGTGAAAGGGAGGTTTTCCACCTGATCCAGGAACACTTGGATGTATTTCCATCTGGGAGAAAAAGGCACAGGTCTGTTCGAGCAGGGAGGGTGGGAGGGAAGGGTCGGGGCTGCTCTGAGCACAAGGAAGTTTTTAGTGGTGGCGGTTATGTCCTTATCTTGGTTGTGGTGGTGATTTTATGAGTTACATGGGTCAAAAATTATCAAGCTGTATTTTTAAAATCTATGTTTATTATGTGTTAAAAATTGCCCTTAAGGCCCTGTGTGGTCTGTTTACCCGCCGACCTTAACTCCTGCGGCTCTGCCCGTTGCTCTGAGGACTCTTGGCTGGATTTTGGCGACATCCTCACCTCAGGGCCTTGGCAGGGCCCCTCCTCCGTCTGGGATGCCTTTCTCCTAGGCCCTGCTGTCTCACTCTCCCACCGCAGCCTCCTCGGGTCTTGGCTCAAATTTGAGGCTTTCCCCACCCATCCAGCCTCCCTAAAATCAACACCCTCCACCTCGCCCGACACACAGACACACAGACACACACACAGACACACAGACACACACACACACACACACACACACTCCTGATTCACTTTGCTGCTTTATTATTTTTTTTTCAAGCCTGTGTCTGTGGCATGTGGAGGTTTCCAGGCTAGGGGTTGAATCGGAGCTGCAGCTGCCGGCCTACACCGCAGCTCACGGCAACTCCGAGTCCCTGACCCACTGAGTGAGGCCAGGGGTCGAACCCACATCCACATGGATACTCATCAGATTAGATTCCGCTGCACCACCACGAGAACTCCTGGCTGCTTCGTTCCTGCCTGTGACACCTGCCGATACTCCGCCTTCTGTTCATTCGTTCGTGGTCCCCTCCACACCTGGTGACATCTGTGTTGCACCAGGGCCCTGCTCTTTCCTGCGGCGTTCCCGGATCTTGAAAGGATTGCCACTTTTTAGACATGAATGAGCAACATAACAACTAACTGGCCCCTGGCCGGGTTTCCTAAAGACACGTTTGCGTGCAGTGGGACGTAACACGGCTGTTAAAAGGGCTGGAACGACTTACTCACATCACACCCGCCTGCGTGACGGGGGCCCTAGGGAGCCTCTATTCTAGCAGCTCCTCCTAGACTCTTCCACACGGGCTCCCAGCGGCCCCTCCCAAGAAGGCCTGGGGACATCCAGCCCACAGCTCTGCCGAGTCTCCACCTGCAGGGCTCAGCCTGCCCGTCCCGAGGCCAGTGCCGCGTCCTCAGTGCCGGACCCGCAAGCAGAGCCCGCCCGCCGCCCCGCTCCCCACGCTCCCGGAGCCCTCGGGCCCGGCGTGAGGGATGTGAGCGGAAAGTGGGGAGGGGCCCACTCATCATCGTTTCCAGCCCCACTGATTTTTTTAAAAAATCCCACGATCAGGTAAAAATTCACTTCCCTAATTTTTATTTCAACCCCAAGTTTAGTTAATGCCAAAATAGAACCTTAAAAAGCTGTCTCTGCAAATAGATGGCCGAGACGTAGGAAGTAATTTTTTTTTTTTTGTCCCCAGTTTGTGGGACAAATGCAGAGACGTTACAGTTACATAAAATTACACAGAAGAATACATTGACTGCTTGACTGGTGGTCAGCTAGAAAAGGGCGGGCTTGCGGCGGGCTTGCGTTTTTTATGTTTTACTCTTCTGTGAAGTTTGACCTTTTTTTTAGGGGCCGAACCTGCGGCACATGGAAGTTTCCAGGCTAGGGGTCAAATCGGAGCCTGCGCCACAGCTACTGCCACGCCAGATCTGAGCCGCGTCTGTGACCCACGCACAGCCTCAGCAACGCCAGATCCTTAACCCACTGAGCGGGGCCGGGGACTGAACCCTCGTCCTCGTGGATACTAGGCGGGTTCTTAACCCGCTGAACCGACCATTTTTGCTCAAGCATGTATTTATCTTCAAGAATGAAATGGATGAAGGAAAGATTTGCAGTTATTCTGGGTCTTGTAAATATTTCAAGGAGGCAACTTATAAGACTAAATAGAGAACTAGAAGATTCTGGTTTTTGTTCCTAAGACCTCTTTGTTATTTTAAGGGTGCTTGAAAAATAAGTCCTGGAATCATCTCAGTTTCCCTACCTCTCCCACTCGGTGCGCGTTCTTTTCCTCTTGGCAGATGCTGGTTTGCACTTGGCTCGCTCGTGGATAAGCATGTGTGTCAAAGATAAGCCTGGGATCAGGAACAAAGCCTGTTCTCTTCCCAACGGGGGCCCGGGAGAAAAGGAGAAACGCCAGCACCTCCCCAGGTGTGTCTCCCTGTGGCCGGAGTGGTTGATGGGCTGGTTGGTGGACGTGGTCCTTGAGAGCGAGGCCCAGCAGGGAACTGAGAGCCCCGGGCGGTAGAAGCGCTTCCTGGAAGCGCCCCGAGTCTGAACGCCTGCCCTGCAGCATGGAAGCCGGTGAAGGTTAGGGCCCTACCCCTGAGCCCAGACATTCAGCTGCCAGGGTCTGACTAGTGCCCCTGCCTAAGGTCTGGCCGGCCTGGGGCGGTGACTCAAAGTCGTGGGTCCTGCCCAGTGACGACTGCAGGAATGTGTCCAGGTCAGGACAGCCGAGGGAGCGCCGCCACTCTGGCCAGGGGTGGGGACCCCCTTTGGAGATCCCGTCAGCTGAGGAAGTCGGGCTTCCGGCCCAATCCCATCGTCCACCTACGTTCCTATGAACATCCAGAAAAGATGGGCTCTCGCTGTTTATGAGATGAAGGCAGGACCCTCAACCGGGCGCACTCATGTTGTCAGCGTCACTCACTGCCGCCCGCAGGCCCTTCCCCCAAGCTCCGGGCCCCGCCCCCCCCGGCTGGAAACACCCCACCCAACCCACTTCCCTTCCCTGCGTCACACGGTCTGATGTGACCCCAGTAGGTCACACCCTTGCACGACCCCACCCCCCCGCCCTCCGCTGAGTGTGGCCGCAGCTGTGACTGGCTTCCAGCTGTAGGTCTGGCAGCTGAGACCACCTGTGTGGTTTGCACAGGACAGACACCTGCCGCAGTCACCCTCCCTCTGCCGAATAAAAAAGGACTTAACTGTTCCATGTACAATTAATAGCGTAGTTTTCCCCTTAGTAACCCAGACAAAGCTCCATGGTTTTATTTACGTGGCGTGATTAAAGGAACTGCAACCAGAAACTAACCCAGCAACCAAAACATAATTTGATCATTATTGGGTCATTAATCTATTAATAAAAACTCAGTGAATGAAAATAACGTGAATAGCCAGTTCACCTTTGTCACGATTAACTTTGTCGTCTAAACAAGATTCTGCCTCAGCCCCGAAGATCAAATTCTCAGTTGACTCAATCATGTTGACTTAATAAAGCAGCAAAATAGATCTCAATTTAATAAACAACCCTGTAATCACATTTTTTAACCACTTGCCACTTGAGACTGAAGAAAATGAGGCGTTTGGCTTCTTCAGACCATGTCTGTGGTCTCCGGTCTGTCTCCTCCGAGCAGAGGGCGTGGGGCCTGCAGAGACGAGCTTGGGGCGAGAGCCCTGGTCCCTCTGTTGCTGGCGTGCAGCCCCAGGGCTCCTCTGAGAAATCGGAGCTTGATCTGGGGGAGGGGGGAGGGGGAAGGGGGCCTTCGGGGGGAGGGGAGGGGGCAGCTGGGCGGGGGGAGTCTGCGCAGGAATCACGAGGCCGCTGGGTTCCCTCCTGGCCTCTCACGGCAGGTTCTCATGGGGTCAGTGGATTTAAATTTCTCGTCCCAAGTGCCCAGCAACTTTGTTTGCCAGCGCGAATCGCAGGCCAAGCGGTGAGGGAGCACAGGAGGCCCACCTCACGGGACAGACAGGGATCGGACCGCGGTTCCGTGGCCACGAGCCCTGGCGCCAGGTGGGCTCTTGGCCGGGGGAGGGGTCACTGCAGTCCCTCCAGGGCATGAGGTCACCAGGGGTCAGCTGCCTTGGAGCCTGGAGCCCGAGGCCACAGGGGGCCCGCACCAGCAGGCGTCAGAAAGGAGGGAGCAGGGCCACAGGGCGGCGGCCGGGGGCTGGAGACAGCTGGCTGCCTGCGGGTGGGGAGCCCGCACCCGGGCCCGTGAGCTGTCCTGACCGCCTCGCCCAGTCCCATCAGAGGCAGCTTGCCCCGCACCTCCGCGGGGGCCAGGGTGCTCCAGGGCCCCACCAGCCACGAGTTCACCCCGGGCCCCGTCAGAGGCGCTGTCTGGACGTGCCTGAGAGCCGGCGAGGGCGCTGCTCAGGGGCCGTGCTCTTCCTCCTTGCCTGGTGGCGCCGTTTCGAGGCTCAGTGTCGTGAACTGAAGCAGCTCATTTGGATTCGCAGTGCGCCGTGGGACTTGGTGGCGTTGGTCTTCAAGGCGCTGACGGGGCATCGTGGGTCTTGTGTTGCTCGGCCCCCTGTTGTGGTCCCTGAAGCCGGAAGGAGCTGTCCCCTCCACAGACCCTCCCACACTCGCCAGAGGCTCGCGGGCTCACCTCCCACCGGACGAGGGCAGTGAGGTCAGGGCTCAGAGCGCTTGGCCGCAGCGACGGAAGGGGTGAGCGCCTGAACTTGGGCCAGCGCGGAGGCCGCACAGAAGTTCCCGAGTGGAGTCAGACAGGGGGGCCGAGGCCCCGGGAGGGCCACCCGGCGGGGGCAGCCGTCCTGAAATCCCGCCTCCTGCCTCGCGGTCCAGGTGCCCGTGGCTCTAGAGGAAACATCGCCTCTCCCCCCAGCCCTTCACTGCCAGCTCTGCCCTGTGTCCCCTCAGGGCCGTGGCGAGGACATGTCCACGGCAGCCTCCCAGCCAGGGCGGTTACGTTGACACTTCGCTGCCACACAGCTATGCAGTTTGCTGCTGTCCCCACGACGTCCCTATGGCCCAGGGACCCCATCACATCATGTGTTACCTCCAAAGGTCACATCCTGCAGTGTCCTTCCTCCTGCCCAAGCTTCTCAGTCTTGTCTGCACTTGGGCGACCTTTCCGGGCGCTGGGCAGTCACGGCAGAGCTGTCCTCCATGCAGGCGTGTCTGCCGTTCCCTCCCGCCAGGCCAGGCACTGCCCGCCCTAGGGCAGGACCCACAGCCCCGACCCGGCCTCGCGGTGTCCCGCCGCTGGCACGCGGCTCTGCTCCCTGCATCACCGACGGCGCACAGCTCAGGCTGTCGTGTCGAGTCCACAGGCTTCCAGCGGTCCACCCGCCGCCTTACTGTGGGACTGTGCGTCGTCCCGTGCGGTGAGCACATGCTTTGCGGGAGGGTCTCTGACGCTCTGCAAATACCCCTCCTCTCAGCAGACTTGCCAAGAGCTCACATTTATATGGGGTTAGACCCACAGTTTCCTGCCTTCCATGAGCTCTAATCTGCTGCTGCTCATCTGGGTGCAAAGAGCCAGGGGGACTTCCTGGAGGAGAAAGCTTGAGTGACTCTCGAGGGAGGAACCCTCTTCCAGACGGACAGACGATGCGGGGGCAGCCAGGGGACAGAGGGAGCAGTGTGGCTCCTGGGAAGACCGTGGGCACCGCGGCGCCCCAAGCGGGTGGAATTTTGGAGGGGAAGGGGTAGGGGCCGGGGAAGAGCCACCAGTGCTCCCGAGGGCCCCGGGGGACATCACTTCTGGAACGTAGTCCCCTCCCGTCAGAGGAGGGGAAGCAGCAGTGTCTGGTGGCAGCTCCTCCGCCCCCAATGGCTGGGCCTGCTGTGTTACTGTGGAGACGGCTGAGCCCCGTCAGGCCCCAGGGGCCACCTCGGAGCCCCTGGCCCATCTCAGGGGATAATCTGGCCACCCGAGAGTCACTTCGAAGGCCGTGAAGCTCTCCTGAAAGCTGGATGCGCCTGGGCGAAGGGGGCACCTTAGCCTCCTGGGGCCACAGCGACGCGCCCCGCAGCCTGGGGGGCTCAGAGCACCCGAAAGACGGTCCCTCCCAGGTCCGAGGCCAGAAGTAGGAAGCCCCGGTGTTGGCAGGAACGTGCTCTCTCTCAGGGCTCCGGGGGGGGGGGGTTCTTCCTGCCGCTTCCAGCTTTAGGAGGACCCCGCCGGCCCATCTCGGCCCCTTGCACGCGGCCTCTCCCCTGCGGTCCGAGTCCAGATGTCCCTCTTCTTATAAAGACACGCTCGCAGTCCATTTGGGCCACTCTCCTCCAGGGGGAGCCCGTCCTCCTTCACGAACCCGCCTGTACCGACCTATTCCCAGGGAAAGTCCCATGCTGGGCGCTGGGGGCCGGGACCCCAACATCCGGCCTGGGGCCTTGCCCGGTTACTGCACAGGGTCAGGCAGGCCCTTGGACCTGGCAGCAGAGGGAGGCCCAGCCCCGCCGCCCTTCCACCAGGGTGTGCTCCCCTCACCCTCCCAGGCCGGCCTCCTGCCTTGGGATCCGGGTCCCCCAGCGGCAGGCCCTCCTCTCTGCTGCCTCTCCCGGCCACGCCCGGGAGGTCCCGCTCCGATGCCTTAAAGGCCAGTGGCCGTCTCTGCAAACTTTCCTGTTTCCAGCGCGCAGTCCGTCTGCCCTGCGGCTGCTCTGGGCTCGGCCTGGCCCTCAGCGGGCCCCTCTGGCTCCCGCCCCCCAGCCTGGACTCCGTGGTTGACCATCTGCGACAGATGCATAGAATCCCTGGGTGGGTCTGGGCACAGGGTGCTGATGGCGGCGGGGCAGGGACCCTCAGCCGCGGGCGCCCCCGCCCCAGGCCCTTCCCCCGCGCCTGCCCGCTCCGTCTGGTGCTTCGTCAAGAAACGAGGCCATCAGTCACCATGCCACCGGGCCACTCTGGGAAATTCACCAAAAATCAGTTCCTTGAATTGCAGTCGGCAGATGGCCAAGCGAGTGACTGACCGCTGAGAGCGGCCAAGGCCCCGCCCCCGCGAAGGCGGGGCAAGCGGCGAGAGAGCGGCGCTCTGCACGCCCACACCCACACACGTGGGCGAGGCGGGAGCTCCCTGTGCGCTGGGTGGCGGTGTGCTCGGCCGGGAGGGGACGCTGGGGGAGCACAGGCCCTCAGCGGAGCAGAGCCTGGCTCCCCGGAGGAGGCCCTTGGGATCCAGGAAACCCGCAGCCCCAGGGAAGCGCTGCTTTCCCGTCCGGGAGGCCCGGCTCCGTCCTGAGCGCTGGCTTCTTCTGGAATCTCCCCTGGAGATGTAGCCCCCTCTTGAGGCCCCTTAGGGACCACGCGCTCTCCCTCCCACCCCCTCTGCCCCGGACCGAGGCCCATCGCTTAATCGCACCCTCAGGGCCCTCCTGGCTGGCGCTGTCCCTCCTTCCCCTCCCCACAGGCTGATGCCCCGACCCCTCCCCAGTCCAGGACCCAGACCCTCCTCTGCAGCGGCCAAGGCCAGTCGTCCCTTGGGGAGCCCCCACCTGCCACGGCCCCGGGGGGCCTCGGCGCCTCCCCCACGCGCTGCGGGGCCCGGAAGCAGCCGCTTCGCCTGAGAACAGAGCCGGCCTGGGATCACCCGCTCTGCTCGGGACTCAGGAGCGGCGTTCTGCCTCCGGTTGTCTGTCAGTCCGTCCATCGGCAGGGAGGGCCAGAGGCCGGGCTGGCACACCCGCAGGCAGCTGGGCGCTAGGCAGGGCACAGAGAGGCCTCAGTGCCCAGACCCCGGGCTGCCCCGGGCTTAACGTCGGCTCCAGGGAGGAAGCTGTGCTCTCTGCTGCTCAGGAGACAGTTTTCGAGAAGAGCTGCCTGAGGGCGCAGAAGGCTGCCTGTCGGGCCCTGAGCCTCTGTGACCCTAGACCAGCTCCTGCTGCCAGGCCGGGCAGGGGGTGCCAGGGAGGCGGCCACCCGGAAGACGGTCTGGCTTCGCCCCAGCCGGGCAGCCAGAGCCAGCACCGTCCCCCCCGGCACTTGCATCCTCTGCAGAAATGTCCCCAAGCCCCTGAGGAGGCCCACGTTCGCGCTGAGACCCTCAGATCTCCAGTCACACAAATTCGTCTTTCTGCATCGAAACTGAATCAGAATCTTGAAGCCTCCCAGGTACAGGATCGGGCCATGCGGCCAGCAGAACGGGGGCCCTGCAGGCGTCCAGGTCCTGAGACCGAGTATGTTGTGTGGCAAAAGGGACTTCGCAGCTGGGTTAAGTTAAGGCTCCCCGGGGAGACTGTCCTGGATTGTCCTGTGGGTCCAACGTCCTCACGAAGCTCCTGTGGGAGTGGGGCAGGGGGCCGGCAGGAGTCAGTCGGAGAAGGGGCTCCGAGGGGAAGCAGGTCGGAGTCCAGACCCATGTCACCCCTTTGAAGGTGGGGGAGGGAGGGAGCCGGAAAAGGCAGAGAACGGGTCCTCCGGAAGGAAGCTGTCTGGTCTACACTTTGGTTTTAGCCCTGAGTCTGACTTCTGAACCCCAAACTGCAAAACAATAAATGTGTTGCTTTAAAGCCACCGAGTTCGAAGGCCGAAGGAAGGGAATCCAGGCCTCTTAGAACAGGGCTGACGCCAGCTCGGAGGGGGGCGGCTGGGCTGCGGGGCCGTGCTGCTCCCCATGGAGGCGTCTGCATCGGGCCAGGCAGGTTCTGGCCCAGAATTCCCACCCCGCACCGCCTCCATCACCCGCTTCTCCTGTGGTGTTAAAACAGTGCAGGGAATCCCCGTGGATGGGCCCCGTGTGGGCGAGGCAGGGAGGCGGGGAGGTGGCCTGGGGCGGGGCTGGGTTTCTGTGCCCAGGGGTGACCTGGGCGAGAAGGTCTGAGCACACCTGTTTTCCCTCCGACCTGGATCAGAGGCGCGTGGTTAATCCACACTGCAGCATCTGCCTGGCCTGGCCGCTCCAGGCTGCTCGCCACAGGACCGTGGCCAGGTGACGAGACTGCAGGGCTCTCCCCGCTCTGCTCCGGCTTGGGCTGTCCCCCAGGAGGCGCGGTGGGACAGGGGCCGCAGTCGTCTGAATGCTGAGGCTCCTCCATGTCTTCTGGGATGCACACACACAGGCCTCTGGATGGGAGCCGAGGCCCGGAGCTGACCCCGGGGGCCCTTAGGGCGTGAGGGGAGCAGCGTGCCTGCAACTGCCCCACAGGGGGACGACCCCACTGACCAGGCACCCGGTCGGGACCAGTCTCCCGGGGACAGCAGGCCACTGGCGTCCACGGAGGACCCTCCATGCAGGGAGGGCCGGGCGCAGAGCAGGGCCATCTCATCTCTGGGGGCCTGCTGCCCGGACTGGTCACAGCTTTATGATCGACTTAGCCATGTGTCTGCTCTAAGCGCCCTTCCGGCTTTTCACGCGCTGCGCCTCGGCTCTGCGCCCTCTGCACCAGGCGTTGGAGGATGTGCCTGCGAGACGTCCGGCCACCGCTGGCCCTGCCCACTTGCCGGGATTCCAGGGGAACCGGCCCGGCGGGGTGGGGGCAGGACTGCTTCAAGCTCGCCCCTTCCAGGGTGGCCACGATGATGCATCTCCACCCAGAGGGATTGCGGCCCCCTGAACAGGTCCCAAGAGACCCGGGCTGGAGACCCCCACGGGCCCCCAGTGCCCACGGCCAGCACACCGCCCAGAACCCACGCAGCAGGGCAAAGACAACGGGCTATACTGGTTGTTGGTAAAACATCAGCGTTTGGTTGTTTCTCGTTTTTTGCAAAATTTCTGAAGCCCTGTGACTGCTGCGCCCAGAGCTCCAGCGCAGGTCCACACGCGCCCTGCGCTCCTGCTGCCTGGACTGAAGCAGGGCTGCCTTCGGGGATCCCATTCGGGGATTCAGTCGGATCCGGGAAAACCGTGGCTCGAAGTTACAACTCAGACCGAAGGGGCCAGGTCGGGGTGGAGGGACGGGTGGGCTGGCACACGCACAACGAGGCGCACGGAATGAGCGGCCAGTGGGGATTCTACGCAATGTCCTGCATAACTTATGTGGGAAAAGAACCCGCGAGAGAGTGGAAGCGCACGCGTGGAACTGAATCCCTTTGCTGGACAACCTTGTAAACCAGCTAGATTTCAGTAAAGCTTTAAAAAGTGCGGGTGTTTTACAGGTCAGGCTGTTTCCCACACGGCTGGTGGGGGGGCAGGGTCCTGGGACACCCAGGAGGTGGCTGAACAGACGTGGCTTTGGGCTCACGGGAGAGCAAGGGTCTCCACCCCTCGGAGTTTGTCCACCAGGGATGCACAACAAAGTCTGGAGCCATTCTGGGCTGTCCTGACTGGGGGCGCTGCTGGCACCTGCGGGTGGAGGCTAGTCCTCCCGCGGCATGCAGGATGGCTTCTCCCGCCACCCCGGGGTCCACATTGCTAGCCTCTGGTGCTCCCTGCTACACCGTGTCTGCTGTTGGGGAGAAGGGGTGAGTCTGAGCCTCAGAGGCCTAGCACAGGTCCAGAATGTGTCATCCGGGAGCAGACGCAGCCATGGGGACCGTGCACGGTCGAGGCATGTTTAGGCAGCTGGACAGACACCCGCAGCGCCCGGGGCTCAGAGCGGCCGGGTGGGGGTCTGTCCACACTGCCCGTCAGCACCGAGGATCCGCTCAGAGAACTGGTGGAGGGCGTAAGCCCCCGTCTCTCACTGGAGCCCTGTTTCTCTCCGTGCGCCCCGTGTGCTCACTGTCTCATCTCCCGGGACAAAGCGGGCAGTGAGGCTGCGCTCTCAGGGCTGGGCTGCCTCTCCGCCGTCCAAGAGCTGGATTTAGCGCTCTTCAAAAGGCCATCCCAGCCTTTCAATTCCGGCCGCTGCCTGGCCCAGCGCGGCCCCGGCTCCCCACGTCGCAGGCGCACAATACCTGCTTGGCGGTGAGTCACCAAATCTAGGACAACGGGGCTGGGCCACCTGCTCTGTTATCAACCTGTTTCCACCGACATCAGGGAGGAAGAGCCAGCGTCAGAGGGAGGGGCCGCCGGGGCGCGGGGGCGGGGGGCCCGCCAGAGCCCCTCAAAGGCAGGGAAGGCTGGAGCTGGCGGGACCGGCCCTGCTGCCGGGGCGCCTCAGCCAGGCTGAGAAACACGCCGAGCCCCGGTTCCCATAAATCCGGCTTTTATGTGGCCTTGAATAGGGGTGAACAATGGACCTTTTTTAGGCCGCAGAGAAGCTGGCCCAGCCTGGGTCTCGCTCCTGCAATTAGGAGCCTCAACGTGGCGGGGCCTGAATCCCTGAATCCCTCACAAAGGCGGCTGCCTGCGCGGGTTCTGGGAGGAGACCCGAGTCCCTCGAGTCCCTCGGGGTCTGTGGCCGGCAGGGCCCCGCCCACGCCGGGAGGAAGTGCTGCGGGCAGCCCAGTTGCCAGCAGGGCCCGGCCGGCGGCTACTGTTCCGTCGCCCTCGGCCCCATCCCCAGAGCACAGAGCAGGCCCTGGGCCTTGGACGGTGTCCCCCGACGGCCCCCAGAGCTGGGAGCCCCTCCCACACTGGGGCCAGCCTCGGCCCCACCTCTCCAGTCCTGCTGACGCAAGCCCATCTCAGAAGCGACACCGGCTCCCATGGGCGCCTGCACCGCCTCTGTCCACCCGCGGATGCTCAGCCCGTCCCGGGGTGCATGGTGTGTGCTGGGTGCAGCCAAGAGGAGCAAATCGGCCGCTACTATGCTACACCCTCCCTCCCGCAGCCGCGGTCCGAGGCCACCCAGGACTCGCCCCCCAGGCCTTCCCCCCGAGGCAAGTGTCCCTATAAAGTGCGTGTTCTCCAGACCTTCATCACCCTGCCCCAGCCCCCATCCCCAGGTGAGGACGGCAGAGGGACAGGCACTGCAGAGGGACACTGTATTTCTGAGAACACGTGGGGAGGGTGGGGCCGTGAGAGTGGGTAAAAGCCTGGGGCTTGTTCAATAGATCCTCCCTTTAGACTCAACCCGGCACCGGGGGCCCCCGAAAGGAGAAGCATTTGTCACATAACCCTCAGTTACCCGCCTGCAGTGCCACCCCCGTCCCTCGCCTCCCTGTCCTGGGACGACGTTTCTGGCTGAGGGCTGGTGCCAGGCCTGGAGTCCAGGGAGGAAACCACTGAGGCCAGTTTCTTCTGGGGCCCCACCTGCTGGGCATGGACTTGGCCCTGAGCCCCACGTGACACCTAGTGACACGGCAGGCCCTGCTCACTGGAGAGGAGCCGGCCAGAGGCCTGTCCACGAGCCTGACTCCCCTGTACCCCGAACTCCAGGGTTCCCTGGGGTGAGTCAAGGATCCCCTGCCCCCCACTTTGCAGGACCCCAGCCTGCCTCAGACCACTCTCTCCCTGCCCTGCCCAGCCGCCTTCCGGGCCGCCCTCGCGGCCCCACCCCTGGCACAGCAGCCCCAAATTCCCGGGAGAATCCTTCTCTGTTCCAGCCCCTGGAGCCAGGGCCCCCGCGTCCCACCCTCCCGCCTGCAGAGCCCAGCAGCACGGGAGGGGACGAGATGAGCGGCCACACGTGGCCTGTGGGGGACCGGAGCCGCCCCTCCCCCGGAAGTGCAAGTGCAGGGACAGCAGATGTGCACTTTGAGGGCGAGGCGTCGGGCTGCGTCCACCTCTGGCTGCTAAGGAGCCTGGCCCGCGGCTTTGCTGACCCTGAGGGGGGCCGAACGCCTGGAGGAGGGGAGCAGGGGGGCGGGCGGGCACCGGCGGGGTCAGAGCCCTGGGCCTCCTCTGGCCGAGGACCTCACCGGGTCGTCCCTGCCCTGGGTGAGTCTGGCACCCTGGCCGCGGGGCCTACACGCCCCATCACTGGACACATTCAGGCTGAGTAACTGTCCGATAATAAGCTGCTGTCCGTCTGCTCTGGTCCATCTCGGGCGCCCTCGGGCCGTCCTCCAGAAGCCAGGGGCTACAAAGCCCTCTGGGGGGTGGACAGAGGTCTGGCCGGGGGACCCGGGCTGCTGCAGGGAGCGTGCAGCCCCGCTGCCTCCCAGGACGGGCTGGGTGGTTCTGTCTGGGAACCCTGCTGGACGGCTCAGCTGCTCGCCACCCTGGGGCCCTCGGAAGGCCGGTGGCGTCTCGGTGCCTGGGAGCGTGGCTGGAATGCCGAGGCCCAGGCGGCCAGGTCCTCTGAGCGAGACGGCGAAGGGGACGGGCGGGCACAGCGGGTCAGGCTGTGGGAGGACACCGGAAGGAGGGTGGCCTGACCCCCGATGCGGGGGCTGCTCCCCGGCCTCCGCTTTTTTCTGAGGGCTCCGGCAGTAAACGGACCCCGAGGGCCTGGTTTTCCTCCCCGGGTAGCTGGGGCCGGAGGGCGGCTGGCACGGAGGACGCCCTGAGGACGCCGGGCCCCCAGCAGGTGAAGGGGGAGGAAAGCTCCACCGGGGACGGGGATGCCCGAGTCAGCGCTGGGGTCCGGTCACACCAGGATGTGACCCGGGTGTTCTCGAGGCTGACACTTCACTGTGTCTGACTTTGGCACAAAGGGGGTGCGACCCGGGCTCGGCTCTGGCCTGGCCTCGGGGGGCTGCACTGTGTCCCCCCAACCGGACTCAGGCGCAACCTTGCTCCCACCCCGCCCGTGCTGCACCTGCCCCGTGCGCCCTCACCCGCAGCTCCCACCCCCTGCCTGCCTCGTGCTGCTCCGAGACCCCAGCGTCGGTGCCTGTGCCCGTGCAGGGCACTGCACCTGGAGGGGTTAGCCCCTGGGGACCTCGGATCAGTGCTTCTTCAGGCCTGAGGTCTCGGAAGATCGGGGGGCGGGCAGCCACGCGCCCCTGCTCCAGCTGCCCCCTTCTGTTCACAGCCCCACCCAGACTCCCGCCCGCTCCCCAGGACCACGGTGAAGCGAGGGCACGGCGCACGCTCACGCCAGGACGTTGCTGCCAGAGCCCCCGGAGCTCTCGGCCCAGAGAGCAGGAGGGGCCCTCGCCCCCGTCCCCCTCGCTCTGCTCTCAAGGGCAAGGACCGCAGCCTGCCGCTCCGGGTCCCTTTCTCCCACACAGCCCGGCCCCGCCTGCGGCCCGGACAGGATTCCTGCACCGCCAGGGAGCAGAGCCAGGCTGCGTTCTCCGCTCCGGCCAGAGCCTGGGTTTGGCGCTGCGGGCAGGGCCAGGCAGGGCCAGGCGGCCCTGAGATGCCAGGATTGCGATTCACAAACACAGATGCAGGCCCAGTTCGATCAGAATTTGAAATCGTCAGTGGATGCTTTTCAGTACCAGGGCCTCCCGCGCTCTTCCTGTGCACCCCAGCTCCTGGCGAGCCCCCACAGCCTGGCCTCACTCCACCCCAGGCCAGGGTCCCCTCGGCCCGGAGGAAGCCCTCTCGTGCCCTGGTCGGCATCTCACGAGTGAGTTAAATCAGAAAGGATTTGCAGGAGGACTCACAGGAGCCTCAGGCATTTAACTTCCAGATCTCGAGGGGGGGGCCTTGGCCGCTTGGACGGGCTGTTCTCAGATACCAGTGAGCCTGGCGCCCCCTGGAGCCCGACCCCGGATGTGCACCGAGGTGTCAGGTGTGGGACTCCTCAGACCCGCCGGGCGGCCGGGTCCCAGCACACCTCCAGCTGGGACAGCAGCTTCCCGCCACGTTTTCCGTGAGTGGCCTCCCCGAGGCCACTGAGTTTGCGCCCACAAAACACTGCTCACATTCATGAGATTTCATGATATTTAATTACATTCTTCTCTTAAAATGACGAACACTATTTGAGCCTGAAGTTTTGGGAACAAGTATGTGGTTGTTTGCGGCGGCCCCTCCCCCTCGGGAGCAGAAGGGCGGTGCTTCTCGAGGGGACCTGGGTCGCGGGGGGACTGAGGGAGCACAGCCGGGGGTCAGCCGAGTGGGGTAGCCTGCGGCCTCTCCCAGCCCCGCCCATCAGGGCCCTGGACGAGCGATGCTGGGGGGGCGCTGCTCAGAAAGGAAGTGAGCGGAACACCTGCTGGGACCGCGGGCGTGGGACAGAGTGACCGTGGGCTGGGAGATGGCGAAGACCGGAGGGGGCGGAGCTCCTGGGCTGGGGAGGGACAGTGAGCCAGGCGCCCCCTGGGAAGCCGAGGGCACATTCCGGGGGCAGAAAGCGGGCTGGCCAGAGCGGGCCCTGGGGGCCGGCCAGCAGCCAGGGTGAGGCTCCCAGGCCGGACTGGGTGAGCAGTGTGGACTCTCCCAGAATCGGATCAAAATCGCGGGTGCGGGCCTGAGCAGATGGAGGCCGCGGGAGGGGCTGGGGAGGAGGCGGCTCCGGGAAGCAGAGTGCCGGGAGCCTGGGTCCCGGAGGACCTGTGGCTTCAGGACTCACTAGCGATCTAGGGCCTGGCTTGCCTTGGACCGGCAGGAGGGACTGTGACCCACGCGCCCGGCGCCGGGTTCCAGGAGACCCAAGGCGGCCGGGGCGGGGCTCGCACGCCTTAGCGGGAGGCCACGCCTGGTGCTCCCGAGCCGGGCAGCAGGGGGCGCCCCGAGCCCTCCTAACGGGAGCAACCGCGGCGCAGCCCGGGGACCGGCCCGGCCTCACCTGGAGCAGGCGGAGCAGCGGAGGAGGAAGGCTCGCCAGTCAACGCCCTGGCTCCCTCCTCCCCGCTCTGCGGCCCCGCTCCGTGGCCCGCCCCTTCTCTCCGCCCAGTTAGCACCGACCGGGAGCCTGACCCGGGACAGCAATCAGATGTGAAGTAACAGGGACCTATCGGTGGTGGGTTTTGTTTTTTTTTGTCTTTTTGCCTTTTTTTTTATGTAGAGCCACACCCGCGGCATGTGGAGGTTCCCAGGCTAGGGGTCTAACAGGAGCTGTAGCCGCCGGCCTTCACCACAGCCCCAGCAACGCGGGATCCGATCCGCATCTGCAACCTACACCACAGCTCACGGCAACGCCAGATCCTTAACCCACTGAGCCAGGCCAGGGATCGAACCCGCAACCTCATGGTTCTGGTCGGATTCGTTAACCACTGAGCCACGAAGGGAACTCCTCGGTGGTGGTTTTTTAAAAAGATTTTTTCCCCTACGTCAAGTAATAAATTAAGGAAAATATGTATACAGCTAGAAAGAAGAAAAAACATGGCTCCCAAGACCATCACTGCTCACTAGTCATAGACTTGCTCTAGGTAGAGCTGATTTCTGTGAATAGTTATAAAATGCGGTGTTTGTGACTTGATTTCATCGTCCCTAACGCCATGGGACACTTGTACCTCACCCTCGGACATGGAAGAGTTCATGACGGACACTCTGTGGCGGTGACTCTGGCCGGTCCCCTCCTCTCTGCCCCC
Organism: Catagonus wagneri; assembly: GCA_004024745.2. Lineage (NCBI taxonomy): Eukaryota > Metazoa > Chordata > Mammalia > Artiodactyla > Tayassuidae > Catagonus > Catagonus wagneri. The sequence continues at coordinate 370,234 of PVHT020000050.1, forward strand.
GCCAAGGTCACCTCCTCAGCTCCACCCACACCGCACCAGCTCTGTCCCCACACAGACGCGGCGTCCCATTACGCTCCCAGTGGCCCCGTCTTGTAGCGTATTGGAGCCGGGGGCCCAGGGCATTAGAGCGACTGGGATGGCACAGGAATTGGTGTCAAGGGTGCCGTTCACAGTGATCGAGGGCCCTGTCGTCCACGGCACCAAATGTGAAATCTAGGCCCGAAGCCAAGTGCCTTCAGGAGGTGCAGCCGAGGGTGACCAGCCCTTAGTGGAATAAGGGGCAACGACCGTGGGCTTGGCTGACAGCTTAAGTATGCTGGAGAGTTTGGGAAATGAAAATGATGAGAGTTTAAATTTTCTGGCTCGGGGGGGGGGGGGATAAGGAGCCTGAAAGCTTCTGTGCTGTGCAGAAAAAGGTTAACAGGCAGCCCCGCCTCCCCCGAAAGGCCCGCCTGTGAGGCGGGCTCAGGGCTGCAAGCTCCTGGGAGGACCCCCGGCCCCCTCGTGGATGAGGGGGCCTCGCTGCCCCTAAGTGTGTGTGCCCAGTGTGGCTCGTGCCGGGCTCCGCTTCCTCCTTCACCAGGCACAGGTGCCCGCCACCAGCCCCCAGCACAAGCTTTGGGTGCTGCGTCTCTAAAGGGGCCTCTCGGGTGGACAGCCCCTCTCGGGGCGTCACAGCGGGTGGCGGGGAGCTAAGCCTGCCGGGTGCCTGGTCCCCGCCTTGTCCCCACGCACCTCTTCCTTCTGCTGGAACCGCTTTGTATCCATTCTCTGTCCTGAGTGCATCCGTGAGCACGGCCTCTGCTGAGTCCCGGGGGTCCCCTGGTGACCCCGGAGGCGGTGTTGGGGACCCTGACACGTGTACCAAGTGCCAACTTAAGGACCCCGTAGCTTCCCTAAAAGAATTTATCTCTTGTAAGCACAGGGTCTGGATTTCTGGAAACAAAACCTGAAGTTAGTCTGGCGCGCGGCCCGTCCCAAGTGGGGGGGGGCGCCGAGCACCGTCCTAAAGTTGGCCAGTTGTTTGGGGAAGATGGCCCAGCACCACTAGGCTGGGGACATGCGAGCAGATTCTGGTGCTGCTGGGGTCTTGGACCCCTAAATTCTGCCGGAAGACACCCTTCCTCCCCATCCGCGGTGAGCGCCCCCCCGCCTGAAGCAGCTGCAGCAGTCACCCCATGAGAGCTGCCTGGCCTGCAGCCGGACTTCTCCGCACATGGAAGCGGGAAGGTGCTGGTCTGGAGACAGGAAGTGGGGCTGAACCCCCCACCGCCTGTCACTGCCCCGCGGCCACCTGTCGGTGGGGGCCTCTGACCCTGGGAGGGGTGGCTCCCCGCTGGCCGTCCTGCCTGCCTGTGCCCAGGGCAGCTCTGCGTTACCCTGGTCCTGTCAGGGGGCGGCTCAGCCCAGCGTAGACGTGCAAGGTCTCTCGGGTAGGACGGAACCGGGTTTGTGTTGAGTTCAGTCCTGAAGGCCCCTCCCCTTCTGATCTCCGGCTCCGGCTCCCAGGAGCTGACCGGCTGCCAGGGTCGCAGCAGCCCTCAAGCGCCTGGGCGGGGATGAAGTCCCGTTTGACGGTTCAGGGAGGTGACGTCCCGTCTTGTCCCCCGCCTTTTATAAAGAGGAGCTGCGAGCTGGCAGCAGAGCTGGCAGGCTGCGGGCTGAGGCTGCGGGACAGCGGCTGCAAGGTAACCACGGGGGCGGGGGCCGGACGCTTCTTAGTTAAACGAGGCAGTGGTGGCCACGGCGCGGGCGTAGCGTCAGAAGAACGGTTTCAAGCCCCTGAGGTTGAAATTGTCATGGAAACACTGAGGTTTGTCTTTTACAGGAGCTGTTTTCCCAGGAGTTGCCCGCTTGGGGTGCAGGGTGCGGGGTGCGGTGTGGGCTGAGCGCGGCCCCGAGGGGCGGGTGGTCTCACCTGTCACTGCTCTTCCTGCTGCAGGTGGACCCGAGCGCCACGGGCCACTGGGGGTCAGGCCAGAGGAAGATGAAGGCCTGTCTGGTACCCGGGCTGGCCCTCTGCCTCCTGCTGGGGCCTCTGGCAGGTGAGGGGCTGCTCTGTCCCCTTGGCTGTCCCCTCTGCTCTCCTGTCCTCCCCGTGGGCGGTGGGGTCCTGCCCGGGGGGCCCTCCGGGGTGACGGCTGTCCCCTTCCCTCGCAGGGGCCAAGCCTGTGCAGGAAGACAGAGGTACTGTCCTGCTTCCCCTCATTCCTGGTCTGGCGCGTGTCCGGGTTGGGGGGACGGTGCTGGCCTCCTGACCAGAGCGGCGAAGAGGGAACAGCTGGCGGCACTGGGGCCTCTGTCCGGGGCCTGTCCTCCAGCCCCCGGGGACACAGCTCTGCCCCCGAGGACCCTGGCATTCCCGGCTCAGACCCCGGCCCCCCTCGGCGCAGAGCGTCCGGGCTCCAAGGCCGGGGGCTGTGGTCTCCGCCCCCTCCCCGAGGCCCCGCCTCCTCCGTGGTGTCTCGTCCTGCCCCTTCCTCTGACCCCGGACCGGAGTCCTGAGTGGCAGGGCCTGGGGCAGGGATGCCCGGGCTCAGGCTCCCCCGGGCGGGCGGGACCCCGCGGCCCAGCCCCTGAGCCGGGTGGTCTCCCTCCAGACCCCTACGCCGAGCTGCCGGCCCTGCCCTACTGGCCTTTCTCCACCTCCGACTTCTGGAACTACATGCAGCACCTCCAGGCCCTGGGGGCCTTCCCGCAGCTGGAGGACATGGCCCGCACCTTCTTCGCCCACTTCCCCCTGGGGACCACCCTGGGCTTCGATGTCCCCTACCGGGAGGAGTGACGTCCGGGGCAGGGAGTCGGGCTGGCCTCACACTCAGTAAACTCCTAAGTGCATGACAGTGAGGTGGTTTTCGTGATTTTCTTTCGAGAAAGGGCTCCACTCCAGCTGCTCTCGCATTTGATGAGCAGCCGCCCTCCTGCCTGCAGGGAGCGCGTCTCGAATAGGCCTGTGCATGGTTTCTGTCCCCAGGGCACCTGCTTTGGCTCTTCCCTGACCCCAGGGCCCTGGGAGGGCGCCCCAGACTGGCGGGGGGGGCCCTTCCCGGGCGTCACCCCCACGCTCAGCTCGCACCAGGGCACCAGGAGCTCGTCTGTGATGACCACCAGGCCTGGGTCTGTGAGCAGATGACCCCTGAAACCGGAGGGCCAGGGCGGCAGGCTTGGGGACCTGGCCCCCGGGAGAGGGAGGAGAGGCGCCGGCAGCACGGACAGGGTCTCGGGCACTGTGCTCCCGCCCTGGGAGGGTGCTCCGCAGTGGGGACCCCCACAGCCAGGGCGTGCGAGATGCAGGTCACCTCCCCATCAGATGGTGGTTTAATGAGCTGCAACCAGCTTTTCTTTGAAAATAAAATAATAGATCATGGCTCCTATTTAACTCTTGACACTAGCATTTGTATTTATTTAATTTATTTATTTTTGCTTTTTAGGGCTGCACCATATGGAAGTTCCTAGGCTAGGGGTCCAATCAGAGCTACAGCTACCGGCCTACACCACAGCCACAGGCACAGCCACAGTAACGTGGGATCTGAGCCGAGTCTGCAACCTACACCACAACTCACGGCAACGCCAGATCCTTAACCCATTGAGTGAGGCCAGGGGTTGAACCCACATCCTCATGGTTCCTGGTTGGATCCATCTCCGCTGCGCCCGACGCTAGTATCTACCCACGCTGTTACACACAATGCGAAATGCGTCGGGCTCTGTGAAAGGCGTTTGCCCCTCATCCTTGCTGGAGCTCGTGATGGGCACGGATGTGCTCCAAGGGCCTGCGGACTGGCCTCGAGCTGGGGGGAGGCAGTTTCTGCTGCTGCGGCCAGCTCACACAAGTTATCTCAAGCAATAGTGGGGTTACTCTGAGAGTTCTTAGAGCAGGGACAGGGGACTCTGCTGGGACTCTGGTGAGACACCGGCACCGCTGCAGGAACTTGGAGGGGGCCGTGGTGCCAGGCGGTGTCCCTCGTGCCTCCCGCGGCTGCGCGCCAGCCCCAGCCGTCCGGCTGGGCTTCCCGCCCTCCCCTCCGCCTCCTCTTGCGGCCGGCGGGCTGGGACCCGCGGGCTGGGACCCGCGCTGCCCGTTAGGTTCGCAGGAGGAAGGATCTGTTGGCCCAGCCAGTGGCTCAGGGGAGACCAGTGCCCCCTCTGTCTCTTTTCCCTGTGAATTTGGTTGCTGTATGAATTAACCGCAAAAATAAGTTCCGACTCCCACGGCAGCCTCTGGAGGCAGCTGGGCCTCAATCTAATGTACCAGACAGAGGCGCCCTCACCCCCAGGCAGTGGGCTTTCGTGGCGCTGACCCTCGTGTTAATTCGTGTGTGTGTGTGTGTGTGTGTGTGTGTGTGTGTGTGTGTGTGGCGGGGGTGTTTCCATGTCATGCGGATCTTCAAGCTCACAGTTATGGAGATCGGCAGCCCCCCTCCCCTCTGCCTCCTAGGCCGCCTGAGGGACCACAGCCCCTGAAAGCCCCTGGGGTGCCCTGGCCGGAGCTGGGTCCCTTTCGGACCCACCCACAGCTGCCCGGACACACAGCTGCATTGTGTGTCTTCAAAGGTCTAGCTGCCCTCCCTCTTTTCTCAAAAAAGCCCCCACCCCAAGCACCCTCTGCAGACATACTACCTACCTGCCCCGGAGCCCTGGGGGCATCTGGCGTTGTGTTTGCGACTCATACCTGGCTGAGAGCCTCCCGTTCACCTGAGCTGAGATCTTGTCTATGAGCCCCTCCTGGTCCCCCTCCCAGCCAGAGCCGGCGGGGGGACCCCTCCGCTTCCTGTCCCACGTCCTCAGCCCGCTGCACCCCGCTGGGCTCCACTCTGGGGTCCGCCACCGTCAAGCACCACCCGAGTGACTGCTTGGGTCACTGAAGGCCCGGGGGACCGCAGTCCAGCCACACCTGGCAGTCGGTGCCCCTGCCTTCTCGACTGGAAAAAGTGCACAACCCGAAAGTTGAGGCTTCCGTTTTATTCTGCAGACCTAAGAGGGACTCAAGACCTGGACGCAGCCCCTCAGACACCTCCAGGGACGGCTCCGAAGAGGTCAGGAGCGGCCAGGATTTTAGAAAAACAAAAAAGCAACTCCCCCCCCCCCCCCCCCCCCCCCGCCCCCGCACACCCCAGGTAGTCAGAACATTAAAAGATTACTGCTGGGGAGTTCCCACTGTGCCTCAGTGGAAACAACCCGACTAGTATCCCTGGGGACGAGGGTTTGGCCCCTGGCCTCACCCTGTGGGTTAAGGATCCGCATTGCCGTGAGCTGCAGGAGGCTTGGATCCCCTGTGGCCGTGGCAGTGGTGTAGGCCGGCAGCTGTAGGTCCAATTCAACCCCTTTGCTTGGGAACTTCCATATGATGTGGCTGCGGCCCTCAAAAGAGAAAAAAAAAATATTACTCATAATTAAAGAAAACCGGACATTCAAGTGAGTGAATTTAGTGTTTTCTGTGTATGGGAAGGTGCCAGAGTCTGGGCTCACCGAGATCATTCCTTTGACGTGCACCTCAGCTCTCCGGGGCCAGCATCCTGTTTTTCCCCCAGTCCCCTAAGGGCGCACAGCGGGCGGCTGCAGTGGCTGACGGACACGGCATCCTTTGTCTACTGAGCAGAAGGGTTCAGTAAACAAAGGATGTCCTTCCCGCAGGCTCCTCTGACTCTCTGGGGTCGCGGGCTGGATGTGGCCCCCGCGGACAGCCCCATCCCCAGCCCGGTCCTTCCCCTGGTCCTGCCTGTCTTGGCTACCCCACCCCTCCATGGGAATGGGGGCCCCAGGCTTTGAAACCACTCAGAGAGGAGCCTGATGGTGGCAGGGACTCTGGCTTCATTGGTCTGACTTTCCCTTGTGACTCGTGTCACAGTGACATCAGAAGCTCACCCACACGTTCACTCAGTTTTCCCTTCTCCCTGGGCCCCGTGCTGTCCACCCGCACCCCCACCCTGGCCACAGTCCCGCTCAGTTCCTCTCTCCCAGGAGCCCCGTTCCGCTCCCCCACCCCCGCCTCTCTGGCAGCCCTGCCCCCAGGCCACCTACTTCTACAAAGTCTGGCTCAAACGTCTCCTGCTCCCTTCCCCCGCCCCCTCCCTCCGGTCTTCCGTTCTCTCATTCACAGTGTTTCTAGAAAACTTACGCTAAAATACATATAACCTAAAACGTACTGTCTTTGTATTTTTGAGAGGCAGTAAGTGTATCCGTCATCACCGTGGGTGCATAACCAACTCCAGACTATTTCACCCTCCTCACCTGAAATTCCGTCCCCATTAAAAACTAACTCCCATCCCTCACCCATTTTACTTCCTACGAATTTGATTAGTCTGGGTACCTCGTGCAGGTGGAGTCATGCGGTGTTTTTCTTCTGCTGATTTCTCCAGCGTAGTGTCTTCCGGGTTCGTCCACACTGAGCACTGGGCAGAACTCCCTTCCTTTTAAAGGCCGTGTAATATTCCCTAGCAAGGACGGACCACACTTTGTTCAACCATTCAGACGCTGATGGACACCTACCCTAGTCGTTTCCGCATCATGAAACACCCTGCTGTGGACATGGGTCTACAAATATCTCCTGGAGAACCTGGTTTCAATTCTTTTGGGTACTTGGGTACGGGCCCAGAATCTATGCTTCTATAAGCTTATTTACTAGAATCTGTAAGTAAATCTGAGGCAGAATACAAACTCAGGTAGTCGGGGTGTAGTCGTGGGCTTCTATGCCTTCTTTTGATATGGCTGTTGATTAACATTTGTGGCTCAAGGGCTCCAGGGAATAACACTCCACAGGCCTTGTTTTATTATAGGAAATGCGCATTCCGCACAGGCTTGGTTTACCATAGGAAATGCAAATCTCTAGCCCACTCCTCACTGATAAAAAAGAAAGGAGAGGAATGGTGACCTAACCTAAGGAAAGAAAAGGACAAAAAAAAAAAGAAAAACATAAAATTGACGGGACATTTCCAACCCTAAACCCCCTATTGGACAGGGACTGATAAAGGTAATTGAACAAGGCCAGTGGGAAGGAAACCACATCTTTCTGGACCCCACGTGGGCATCCCTCCCGTCTTTAAGGAGCAAAACCCCTACAGGACAATAGAGAAGGGGGCTCTTCTCCCCCCTCCCAGCAGCCCTGGGAGCTGTTTGCTTTCCCGTAATAAAGACTTGCTTGCTGCCTCTGTGTTCGCGGGTGAAGAACCCAGATTCCGGTATCATCTTTCCGGTATCAAATCGACGCTTTGATACCGTGGTCAACAACAGCTGCACCATTTTACAGTCCAGCCAGCAAGCACAGGGCTTCCAGCCGCCCCATGTCCTTGCCAATGCTTGATACTCTGTGGTGTTTGGACAGTGGCTGTCCTGATGGATGTGGGCGGTGTCTCCCTGCTGTTTGGTTTGCATCCCTTTAGGGTCAGCAATGTTGAGCATCTATTCATGGGTTTATTGGCCATTTATGTGTCTGCTTTGAGAAACGTCTCTTCAAGTCCTTTGCTGATTTTTCAATCAGACTCCCTGTTTTTTCGTTGTTTGAACTTTAGGAATTCTCTATACATTCTGGATATTAACTCCTTATTAGACATATGGTTTACAAATATTTTCTCCCATCCTGCGAGTTGCCTTTTCACTCTGTTAGCCACTCACATTCTTTAATAAGTACTTCTTGGGCACCTGTCTGTTCCAGGACCTTAGGGCCAAACTGTGGCCACCGGCCGCCGTAAAGTCCTAGAGCAGCTTCCCTCGTGTGCAGACAGGCAGGCGGAGAACCTTTCCCCACCGGCCCGGACCGGGGCCAGCTCCTCCGGTAAAGAACGGCAGAGGGAACCATAGAGTTGAAAGTCCTCCGGCGTCTAGACGAACCAGAGGATGGGGGGGGGGGAAAACCATAGAGTCGGCGGCCCTCCTGCGTCTAGACATGCCATGCAAGGCGTGCGCCGGAAGAGGCGGTCGGCGGGCCGGAAGTGGGTCGGGAACGCCGGGGCTGCAGGAGGAGATGAAGCCGGCGGTGGACGAGATGTTTCCCGAGGGTGCCGGTCCCTACGTGGACCTGGACGAGGTGAGCCGGGCCGGGCGGGGCGGAGCGGAGCCGAGCCAGGGCCGGGTCTCGGGGCGCCGGGTCTCGGGGCGCCGGGTCTGGGGCGAGAGAAGGAGGCTGCCTGCGCGGCCCGCTCGCCCTCCCGGCGGTTCCTCCCTCAAACGGGAGAACGGGGCCGGGCTGTATCAGGCCGGGGTTGCGGTGACGACCACAGGGGCGCCCGGTGGAGACCCCTGGGGACGCGGTTGAGTTCCTGTCGCGTGGTGGAGGCGGAGGTGGGCTTGCTCGGGGTTGCGAGCCCCAGGTTGGGCGTCTGGGAGGAGGGGAGACAGAGTCCGGCCGGCCAACGGCGCTTGGAGGGAGAAGCGGCCGCCAGCCCGCGGGGCGGAGAGAGGGCCGTTTGGCAGGTGCGTGCCCCTCGCGGCGCCCGCTCTTATCCCGCAGCTGAACGACGCTGTGAAGCGGCCTGCGTTTTCGACTTACCCCAGCCTGTGGTCCCGGGGCGCTCCTGTCTGGTGTTGGTGCTCAGTGAGCTCGGAGTGTCCGGCCAGCTGCGCGGTGTCAGGACCTCTGTTTCTCTCTCAAAGCTCAGGGGGTCAGACCCAGCCTGTGTTCCCCTGGAGCTCGTGGTGGGACAGAGAAAGACTGCCTGCAAATACTAAGTATGTTAGAAGGTTGGCGGTGTAGGTTGACGGAAGCCCCCGGGGGCTTTGGGGTGGTCCAGCAAGGGCTAAGGAGAGCAGCTGATTGCAGCTGGATGTTGAAGGCCGTGCTACGGGGAGAGGGCGTGGCAGGAGCGACCCTGAAGGGGTCTGAGAGAAGGAAGGGCCTTCAGGTGCCGGGATGGAGCTGGAGAAGGTGGCAGGGGTGGCCGTGCCCAGCTGGGCGGGCTCTCCTCTCCACGCCCTACTTCTCAGTCCTGTGTTACAGTCCCTGTCCTGTAACCCTGGGGTCACTCCGGGTCTTTACGGTGGGGCGTGATGAGCTCTGAGGGTTTGTAGGACAGTCACTCCGGAGAGTTTGGGGGCGGGAGAGTGGAACCACGCAGACAGAACTTGAAGAAGGTCTGAATGAAAGCAGGTGACACCTCAGGTGGGAGTGGGGACGAGCTCCAGCAGCTCTCTCCGGCAGGGTCTGCGGGGCTTGCTGTGGGGATGGGCAGGGGAGGGAGGCTCAGAGTAGCTGTGAAAGGGGACCCAGAGGTGCTCAGCTGTTGGAGCCAGGAAGAGGCGGAGCACCAGCCTTGGGGATGCCGGGGGACACAGTAGCAGCAGGGATCTGTGGGCCAGGTGTCCAGGGTGCTCCCACCAGAGGGCCCTGATCACCCATCACCCAGTGGTGCCTCAAATCCCTCATCACATCGCCTGTGTCTGGGTGTGGCATTGTTTTATGGCCACCAGAGCTCCAGGTCAGCAGGGTGGTTTCTCAAGGGAAGTGGTTTAATTCTCACAGATAGGGAAGAGCTTAGAGCAGATAAATTGTGCAGCTCGGTTTTGCACATGGCTGGGCCTCTGTGACATCGCCCAGTGGGGAGTGGAGGCCTCTTCTCAAGGTTTACGGGGAGGTGGTGCCGTTTAGGGCAGTGGCTTCTATTTAAAAGGTGAGGGGGAACCTAGGAGCATGAGACTGAGCAGCCCTTCACAGTAGTCCCTGCGGGTGCCGTCTCCCCACCCCTACTCCCCCCACCTCCTCCCCGGAACTAAATTTTGACTCTGACCTGGAGGCTTTCTGCAGGGGAGTGTGGCTTGTGAGCCACTGGTCACTCGACTGCTGACCTAACCTTTCTTTCTTTCCCTCCGCAGGCAGGAGGCAGCACTGGGCTCCTGATGGACTTGGCAGCCAATGAGAAAGCAGTCCATGCAGACTTCTTTAACGGTAAGGAGGCGGGGTTGGGCTGCCGGTTTTAGTCCGTGTGTCTGTGGCAAGGTATGCAGAGGAGCAGCTTTGTGACACGAGTGACTTGGGCACAGACCGGAAAGCCCAGGTCCCATGCCATTCTGGGAACTCGGCACAGTCTCTATAAAGTGGGCAGCTGTTTTTCAGGAGGAAAAGCTCCCGCTCTTACGGTCCATCTGTTGGCTTTGAGCCGTGAGCACCCGTTTGGACACCTGAGACTGTAGCGGGGTCTGGTCCGTCTGGCTTTCCCGTCTCTGCTCCCCAGTGGCTGGTTTGCCGTTAGTCTCATCCCCTCGGCCGCCTGTGTGCACAGGGACAGCCCCCTCCTGCTCCTTGCCGCCCTCTCCTCTGAACCAGGAGCCATTCGCACTTAAGCCTGGTTCCAAGGACACGCGTGGGTTGTACCAAATAAACGGTGAAGAACTGACTCTGTAGGAAGTCTTCGTGCACGTTCGAGGGGCCCTTCCTCTAACTCCTTTCTTATCTTTGAGCTCTTGTTCCTGTGGTTGTACTAATCCTTACCAAGGGTTTAATCGTAAGTGGGAGCACAGGGTCACCTCTTTCCTGCAGGCTCCCTGTGCCACAGAGAACACTTGTCGCTGGTTGGTGGCACCTAGGGTGTTCTCCGGCCCCTCTGAAGCCTGAGCCCGTGCTGTTCTTTCCGGCTTCTTTTCAGTCACTTGTTGCCCAAAGGCGAGGCCGCTTACTGAGTAGCAGCCTTCACAGGGAACCTGGCCGCCCCTGTCGCGAGTCAGAGCTGAGGGAGGTGACACTTGAGCCCCGGGACTGAGGGTGTTTCTTAGGTTCTCCGGGGCGGGAGTGGGGTGCGCAGGGTGCCCAGGGCGGGGGCTGCTCCCATTTTGAGGGTCTCCTCAAAGCCCCTTGGGCTCTGACCCCGCGCCCAGAGACCGTGGGTTGGTTTCCAACAGCAGCCCGTTAATTCTGACGGAAGCATCTGAGAGAGGGACCCCGGCCACCTGCCGGGCGCGGTTAGGGCCTTTCTCACTCAAGCTGCCGGACCGGAAGGCACCTGGGCAGCCGGCCTCCAGCTGTGAGGGCCCAGTGTGCAGGGAGCTGCTCCCTCGAGGAAGCCAGGGGCCTTGGACGGGGCCTCTCCTGACGCTTCTGCCCCTTGAACAGGTAGGTTTGATGGCTTCTCGTCCCCTAGGCTGCGGGGTTCCTCCGGGGAGCGAGGCCCGCTCTCTGCCCTCACTGTTTTGCAGCACAGTGGACGTTGCCAGGGGCACGGTGGGGACAGCGCTGGGCTGGGGCCCTGACGGAGTGGGCGCCCTGTTTCCAGGGGCGCATCAGTGGGCAGTTCTCAGGGGAGCTGTGGGGCCACAGGCAGAGCATGGTGAGGGGGCAGGGTTTGGGGGGGACAGGGCCCTCTTCGGGGCACATGGTGCTGGGGGCTGCCGCCCGCCCCAGGAAAGCAGGGGTGTGGGGCGCGGGCGGGGACCCTCCTCCTCCTGGCTGGTTGATGCTGCACGTTTAGTACCAGTGCGCAGGAGCGGGTTCTTGATGTTTTTTCCTCAGTGTTAAAGTAACACATGCCGGTGGTGAGAATTTAGAAAGTGTAGAAGTAAACAGAAGGACTAATGACCGTGAATTTGGCTTTGACAAACCGCCCCCCCATCTCCCAGGATTCAGCAGGCTGTGCGTCTCTGGCGTTTCTTTTAGTGGGAACGGGGCCCAGGCTTAGCTGGGGCTCATTCTGCCTTCTAGGGGGTCCTTCTCCCCTGCCCCCCGCCCCGCATTTTCATTCTCGGGGCTGCCGGAGCGGGTGGCCTCAGCTCACCTCGCCTTCCCGGCAGCGTGGCTAAGCACAGCCTCGGCTGTGGCGCTGACCCTTCACGTGGTGCCCGGTCCCGGCGGCGTCGGGGGGTGGGGAGGGACCTAAGGTCGCCCCCGGCTGGGAGAGGCTGGGAGACGCTGGGAGACCGAGAGCGCCCGACCGCCCCGTGCCGCTCCCCGCGCTGGGTGGGGAGCCGCGCGTCGCGGGCTCTGCGCTTCACTGGAGGCTCGGGTTTCCCTAGCGTGGACCGCCGCCCAGCGTGTGGCGGAGCCGGCTGCTCGGGCCTCACCAGGTGTTCGTTTCCGTAGATTTTGAAGACCTCTTCGATGACGATGACATCCAGTGAGGCGCGTTGGGCGGCGGAGCGGTAGCTGTCCGCGGAGACGCTTCGCGGGAGACCGAGGGGCGCGGAGGCCCCTTCATCCCTGCGCGCGGCCGCCTTTGTCCGGAACCCCAATTAAAAATGCCGTTGGTACTTGCGGGGTCGTTTCAACTCTTGCATTTCTGGGTGCGCGCAGAGCCCCGGCCGCCGCCTCGTGCGTGCGCACACGGGCTGCTGACAGACACGTCGCCGGGAGAGGGACCCGGGGCACTTCGCGGCCCCGACAGGCAGTGCAGGTCGCTCCTGGGGCGCCCGCGGGGCCTCACTGGGGCCCGCCCTCCTGGGTGGGGGTGGGTGCAGGGCCGCGCCGCGTCTCCCCGCCTCGGAGGAGCCTCTCCTGTCGGCAGCTGAAGGGGGAAGACGGAAGACGTGGGCGTAGCGGCCGAGGGGCTGCCGCCCAGCGCGAAGCCCGCGGAGGCAGGAGCAGCTGATTGCTGCTGGCATCGCCCGCAGGGGAAGACCGCGCCTTGGGCCAGGAAGCGCTGCGGCCCCACGGCCCAGGGTCAGGAGAGCCACCCGCGGGGTGACCGATGGGCCCGCCTTCCCGGAGAATGTGCTGGGCGGAGGGCCCAGCGGCCAGTTAGGAAGGAGGTGAGATTTCCAGCAGCAGAACGAGGTGTTACCTCCGCCCGCCCGTGTGCTCTGAGTGGGAGGGGTTTGCGCCTCGATGCGCCCCTCCTGCTGGGCTCGGCCCAGGAGGGAGGAGCAGCCGTCCAGGTCGCTGGGAGAGGCCGCAGGCCCCGGGTTCTCGGACAGACACGGAGCAGCTGGGCTAGGGGCGCTTCCAAAACAGGTGCATCTGTAAGAACACAATTCTGACTGAAGAATGTTCACTGCTGTGAATCCTGCTTGGAGCCAAGATTAGGAAGTGCTAAGAAAAGGGAGCTAAAGTAACAAGCCCTTTGTCCCTTGGGGCCTGGAGCTGGGCCTTCGGGTCCGGCCCTTCCTCTGGCGGCTGGAACCCAGGAGTCCCACAGGGTGCGGGCTCGGCAGAGGGCGGAGGGTCCGAGTGCCCTGAGCGCCCTGCGCAGGTGCGTCCGGGCGGGCTTCCCCATCCTGACGCCTGGTGTCCGCAGAGCCCGGGCCCTCACTGGCTTGTCACAGCCTTGCCGGGAGGCCTTAGGGCCTGTGTTGTGTGGGGTTGTTATCTGATGATTCACGAAACACACTGCTCGGAGGTCCCCTTGTGGCTCAGAGGAAATGAGCCCGACTCCATGAGGATGAGGATTCGATCCCTGGCCTTGCTCAGTGGGTTAAGGATCCGGCGTTGCCGTGAGCTGTGGTGTAGGTTGCAGACGCGGCTCGGATCTGACATTGCTGTGGCTGTGGTGTAGGCTGGCGGCTGCAGCTCTGATTCAGTCCCTAGCCTGGGAACCTCCACATGCTGCAGTTGCAGCTATAAAAAACCAATAAAACAGCAAAATGAAATGCACTGCTCCTAAGGTGGGCTTGAAGGTTTTTATGACGACTGGATGCAGTGAGTGCTTTGCAGTCAGAGTGTTTTGGAGGAAGGGTGGCCTGGTGACATCACGGACAGTCAGCTGGCCTATAGGGTGGCCAGGCTAGAGAGGCAGCCCAGTAGGGTGTCCAACCCACGGGAGGGGCTCAGTGCATGTCTATCAAATGTAAACAGACGGTGGTGTACCTGCTGTGCCAGGACTTAGAAAGTCACCGGGTCCTGGGGCTGCGGGGCTGGGGGTGGAGAGTCAGAGCAGGGGGGCCCTGGCTGGCAGGGCAGGCCAGATATCAGGAGCCACTGGAGCACGGGGAGGGGGGGAGGCTGGGACGCTGCTCGCACGGATGTGTTCTCAGGTTGCACCTGCCGAGAGAGGTGCTGCTCTGTGAGACCCTCAGTTCAGAGACCCCGACATGGGCCAGGTCAGGCCTCACTCGGCCAAACAGGCCCCTCTCCCAAATATCTGCTCTGCAGCAAGGGCCCCGATGGGCGGGGGGAGGGACGAGGGAGCCCCACGGCCCCGCCTGTGGTCCTGGGACCCCAGAAGTCTCCGAGCCTGTGCAGTGGGGGCGCCATCAACGCCTTCCCCTGGGGCGGTGGGGTCACGCCAGAGCAGCCCCGCCCGCCGTGCCCGTGCCGGGGCACGTCCCCGAGTCCCGGGGTGGCTGGGCTCGTGTGCTGCCCACTCGGCCGTCCCCTCTTCCCAAGTTCCCGTCCCCGAAGAAGCGCCGTCTTCCTGTCGCACAGGTGCTCTGTCCCAGTTAGGCGTTTGGCGGAGGTGCCGGCCTGGCCCCCGGTTGAGGCCGCTCTTTCTCTGCGGAGGCGGCAGGTGGAGCTGGCGGCGAGCAGCGGGCCGGGAAGGAGCACGGCACCCTGGGCCTCGGGCAGAGGGCCTCAGGGCTTGCTGGTGTGGAGGACTGTCAGCAAGCGGCACCCAGGAAGGGACGGGCGGGAAACCGGGCTCAGGGTGCTGAAGAGACGTCTACAGGGGGACCAGTTCGAGTGGCCAGTGAACACTTAAAGTGCTCGGCGTCACAAGAAGCCGGTCAGCTGTCTGCTGGGGCAGCATCTTTACTCCTGGAGGCCGAGGCTTTAGGGGGTGAGAGACCGCGCTGGGGAACGGGGCCGTCAGGGTCTTTTTGAAAGAAATGCTGAAACTGTGGACAGCGAGACCCGGCAGAACCGGCACAGGAGCTTGGTTCCAGCGTTTTGCCTCTTGGCCAAAACCCGTGCGTGCATACCTCCAGGAGCCCTGTGCCCTCGGCGGGGCGGCCTTCGACCTGGAGGGGCTTCCATGAGGCCCTGTGGGTGGGGAAGCTGACGGAGGCGGCTGTTACCTGGCACATTTATTCCTGTTCGTCTGATGTATAGAATATGCATTTTGTTGAGTGTGTAAGGGTATGTTTTTGTGGGTGAGTGTGTGTGCATGTGTGAATGTGCGTACACACCCTGTACACCCGCCTAACCCACAGGCTGTGTTGATAACACGCGTGTATGTGATCATGTGTGTTTGTGAATGTTTCAAGCTCCCAGCCTCAAGGGGAAGGACAGTAAATGAAGAGCCTGTGAAAACACAGTGTAGAAGTGTGGGGGCACGTGTGGGGGCAGGTGTGGGGGTAGGTGTGGGCAGGTGTGGGCGCAGGTGAAGGCAGGTGTGGGCACAGGTGGGGCAGGTGTGAAGGCAGGTGTGGGCGCAGGTGTGGAGGCAGTTATGGGTGCAGGTGGGGCAGGTGTGGGGGCAGGTGTGGGCGCAGGTGGGGCAGGTGTGGGCGCAGATGAAGGCAGGTGTGGGCACAGGTGTGGGGGCAGGAGAGAAGGCAGGCGTGGGCACTGGCATGAAGGGTGCAGGGCAGTCAGCGCTGGCTCCACTTTGGAGGAAGCCCTTGAGCTGAGCCCATACGGAGTAGGAGAGGGAGCATCAGGTGAGGGAGG
The DNA here is from genome assembly GCA_004024745.2 of Catagonus wagneri. NCBI lineage: Eukaryota > Metazoa > Chordata > Mammalia > Artiodactyla > Tayassuidae > Catagonus > Catagonus wagneri. The sequence continues at coordinate 385,694 of PVHT020000050.1, forward strand.
GAGAGGGCCCAGGTCCCAGAGGTGGGAGGGTGGGTGGCCGGCAGGGTGGCGAGGGGTCCCAGCAGCAGTGAGGGGTGCTGGGGTGGAGGGCCTCGCTCGACAACTTTTCTTCTGCCTCCTGGGCCTGCCCTGAGTGGGGTCCCACTGCTTTTTCTTTGGTTCCCTGTTTGCAGCTGAAGCAGGGAGCGGGGCTCGGACCTTGGAGGTCAAGGACTGTTCGGTCTAAAGGAGGGACTGGTGGTGAGCTTGGGGAGACCCACGGGTGGGGTTGGCGTCGGCCTGGGGGCAGGTGTGCTGGGCTGTCAGAGACGGCCTGTCTTGTCGGCTGGGATCTGCCCTGGATGCGCATGCCGGCCGCACAGAGTGGACCCTGTTCCACTGAGGGTTACTTGGGGTCAGTTCCTGGAGGCTTCCTGTAGCAGGGGTCTGGGTGGGGACCCAGAATGTGGCTCCAGCTGGCAGTCCTTGGACGGTGCTGATGGTTTGGTCTTTATTTTTATTTTTTCCTTTGACTCTTTCATCTTTATTTTGCTGAGACTTCATTTATCTGTCACTTGGAAGGCCTACTTCTGTCCCCAGCTGTGCCCAGTACAGTTAAGTAAATGTTGAAAGAACCTGCTGGAACTTCTGCTGAGACAGGAAAACCACAAAACTTGCCATGAAAAGAACATTTGGAACAGCTAGCTGTGTTTTTTCTTTCTTTAGCGTCTTTCTGATGATCAGAGCCCAAAAGATGCCTTTCACTGAAAGCCAACACTGAGCCCAGGATTTGTATCCATTCAAGTCCTCAGAATGTTCCAGCGGGCGAGTCATGTGCAGTTTTCAGGTGAATAAGCCAAGCTCGTGGAGGTGGCATACACGTTAAAGACGGTTTTGTCTTCTTAGAGGAGCCACTCCTTTATTTATACATATTTTATATAATTTTAAGTAAGGACTGGTAGCACATTTATATGTGTAAATACGTATACAGCCATATATATAGTGAATGTGTATGTAAGGGGGCAGGGAGAGAGTTGTTCCGTTTTTTCTTCCAGTGTGTGGTGTGCGTGGTCGGTAGGCAGCCTCCAGGATGGTCCTGAGCGCTCCGCCTCCTGGTGTCACGTTGTTGTTGGTCCTCGTCCCTTGGAGGGGAGGCGTGACAGTGGCTTCCTGCTAATGAGTACAACGTGGCAGAAGTGGTGATAGGATTCTCTCGTTTTTAGGTTAGTAATGTGAAGGCTGGCTTCTCATTTGATATCTCTCCCTCTCTCTCCATCTCTCCCTCTCTCTCCCTCTCTCTCTCTCTCTCTCTCTCCCTCCCTCTCCCTCTCTCTCCGCCTCCTTCCCCCTCCTTCTCCGTCTCTCTCACGTTTTCTATGAGGTACAACAGCGTTTACATTTTAAGAACACTCAGCATCATATAGAGACATCCACTTGGCAAGAAAGTGACTTACCCAGCGAGGAACTGACCTCTGTCCGCAGCCACTTGAGAGAGCTTAGAGGTGGATCTTGCCATTGATTGCAGCTGCAGTCAGTCCTTTGACTGAATTCTTAGGAGCGACCCTCGAAAGTATCCCCAGATAAACTGTTCCCACACTGAAGACCCTTAGTCAGTTGTGAGATAGTAGATTTGTTGGTTTGAATCTGCTAAATTTGGGGGTAGTTTGTCGTGCATTAAGGGACAACTAGAACAGATTTTGGTACCTGGAAGTGCTTCCATAACAAAATGCCAAAATGTGGGAGTGGCCTTGGAACCAGGTGGTGAGCTTTGATGATGGTTTTTGTGAAAGTCTAGAGTGTCTTGAGGAAGCTATTTATAGAAGCTTCATGGTCTTTGATAAGAGCTTCCAGGAAAGTGAGGTGAGTTTTATTGGAAACTGGTTAGATGTAGATACTATGTGTTTTTGTTTTGTTTTGTCTTTTTAGGGCCGTACCTGTGGCGTATGGAAGTTCCCAGGCTAGGGGTTGAATCAGAGCTGTGGCCTCCAGCCTATGCCACAGCCACAGCTACAGCAATGCTGAATCTGAGCTACATCTGCAACCTACACCACAGCTTGTGTCAACACCATATTCTTAACCCACTGAGGGAGGCCGGGATCAAACCTGCATCCTCATGGATGCTAGTCGGTTTCTCACCCCACTGAGTCACAATGTGAACTCCCAGATAGACTAGTTTTGTAATGGCAGAAAGTTTTGTAATGCTATTTCCCATGTTAATGAAGAAAGTAGCATTGTAACTAATGAACTGAGAAGTCCAGCTGAGATTTCCAAGCAGTGTTGGCAGTACCGCCTGTTGTCTTTTTGCTACTTACAGTAAAATGCAAGAGGATAAACGTAAACTAGATACTGTTAAACACAAAGGAGCAAGGAATTTGTGGTTTTGAAAATTCTCAGCTTCTGGAGAAATGATAAATGATGCCAAAATTAAGAGATGGTCTCAGAAAAATCTAAAATCCAGGGTGCTGCTAGGTAAACTAGCAGAAATCAAGCCAAGGGTGTGACTGTGAAATCTTTTGTTAAGACCTTAGAAAGATCAAAAGTGGTGCCTTAGTCGTAGAAACCCCTTCAGAAGAGAATAGGGATTGTCTCAAGGCTCCTTTTACTCGTATAGGAGCACCTCTGTGGCGTGAGGACGTTGTCCCTCAGCAGGACGCCAGAGTGTTCTGCTGACCCTCGAGGAGCCCCAAGATTTGCAGGGGACCTTCCAGGTTCTTAAAATCATTAAATATGCAGAAGCATCAGCAGCTAGCTGTGAGGAGAACGGTGATAAATAAGAATGAGGAGAGGCCTTCTGGACCCAGAATTATATTGGCAGAAATCAGAGTGAGAGCTGTTTCGCCGAAAACATTTTACACTGTTCATGTAACAGGAAAGATGGCTCAAATAACAGAACCAAGGACCCAGAGGGCAGAGCAGAGAGCCAGAGAGAATGATTCCCTGGCCATCCAACGTAATTAGGGAACTTCCAGGGCCTCCCAGCTGGATTTCAAAGTTGCTGTGGCCCAGTGACACCTTCCTACCTGCCGTGCCCTCCTTTTCAGCAGGGCTGTCTGTCACATCATCTTAGCCTTTTCCACCGCTGCATGCCTGGTGTGCAGGGTGCAAATAAGTTCTCTCTAGTTTTGCACATCTACAGATTGAGAAAACCTGTACTCAACCAGCCATAGTTAAGCAACTGCATCTGAGGAGCCTCATCCACTCTTGGTCCTAACAGAAATGGAAAGATGCAAAACTGAGCTGATGCAGTAATGGGAAGAGACCTGGGGGGACCCTGGAATAGAATGAGGAGTGTATTATTCTCGTGGAATGGAGATGAATCATGTGAATAGAACACAGTGGGGTGTTATTCCTGACATGAGATTATAAAACAACTCGAGCTTCCATCTTGGGTATTTCTTCTCAGCGCCTGTCTCTCTCTGTGTCTCCGTGTCTCTCTCTTCTTGCTTATCCTGCAGTGCCATTGGTCCCTGGAAGTAGATCTTTTGAGCCCTGTCTGTGGACACAGGAGGGATCTTGTGAGTGGACATGCCCCCGGGTGAGCCTTTCGATGACCACATGCCAAAATGACCTTTTGAGTCCTGCCTCGTGAGAGACCTTGAGCTAGAACAACCCTACGAAGCCGCTTCCACATTTCTTACTTTATTTTATTTTTTTATAACTTAAATGAATTTTATTTCAATTATAGGTGTACAAAAAATCATCACAAGTCAATTTGATAGATTTTGTGTCCCAAACCCACCCCACCCCCCAGATTGTCTTATTTGAAAAACCTAGGTTTTCCAAAGTCTGTGAGTCATTGTCTGTTCTGCAAAGAATTTCATTATGTCTTTTTAATTTTCACATGTAAGTGGTAGCATTGGGTGTTGCTGTCTAATTGTCTGACTGGTTTCACTTCGCATGATAATTTCTAGGTCCATCCATGTTGCTATAAATGTTCGTATTTCGTTCCTTTTAATGGCTGAATAATATTCCATTGTGTGTATGTACCATATCTTCCCTATCCACTCCTCTGTCGATGGGCATTTAGGTTGTTTCCATGACCTGGCTATTGCATAGAGTGCTGCAATAAACACTGGAGTACATGTGTCTTTTCGAGTCATGGTTTTCTCTGGATAGATGCCCAGGAGTGGGATTTCTGGATCAAATGGTAATTCTATTTTGAGTTTTCTGAGAAACCTCCATACTGTTTTCCACAGTGGCTGCACCAATTTGCATTCCCACAAACAGTGTAATAGGGTTCCTTTTTCTCCACAGCCTCTCCAGCACTTATTGTTTGTAGACTTTTGGATGATGGCCATTCTGGCCAGTGTAAGGTGGTACCTCATAGTGGTTTTGATTTGCATTTCTCTAATGAGGAGCGATGTTGAACATCTTTTCATGTGTTTATTTGCCATCTGCATGTCTTCTTTGGAGAATTGTCTGCCTAGATCCTCTGCCCATTTTTTGATGCGGTTGTTTGTTTCTTTGGTATTGAGCTGTAGGAGGTGTTTGTAAATTTTGGAGATTAATCCCTTGTCAGTGGATTCATTTGCAAATATGTTCTCCGATTCTGTGGGCTGTCTTTTCGTTTTGTTTACGATTTCCTTAGCTGTGCAGAAACTTTGAAGTTTAATTAAGTCCCATTTGTTTATTTCTCTTTTTATTGTCCTTACTCTGACGCATGGATCTGAGAAGATGTTGCTATCATTTATGTCAGAGAGTGTTTGGCCTATGCTTCCACATTCCTGACCCATAGAAACTATAAGATGATAAACTTGTTGTCTTGTCTTGTGTTTGTTCTTGTTTAGTCTCTATTTTGGAGGGTAATTTATTCATCAACAATAGATAACTAATAGAGCTATTCTAGTTCCTTTGCCTTCCTATGTAAATTTTAGAATTAACTCATAAGTATGTACCACCAAAATACTATGCGGATTTTGGATTTGCATTGATTGAGTCTAGAGATCAAATTTAGGTGAATTGATTTCTCTCTCTATCTTTTTGAGACTAGGGAAGAATGTATTAAGATATATAAATAAAATTCATAAGAGAAAACAATGTTTTTTGGATATATTAATATAAGGAAAATTCTCTCTGACAGGTTATACTACATAAAAATGCCTCAAACTAGAGCAGATACTTGCGATGCATATAACCTGCAAAGAACTGGCATCTTCTATAATACATTCGCTGTAATAACTCCCATATAATAAGTAAGAAAAAGACAAATGCCGCAATTTTAAAAAATGGCAAAAGATATGAACAAGCAGTTCTCAGAGGAAGAACCCGTGGAAGACAGGCAAATGAAACAAAGCTCAAGGGAATGCAGAACAAAAGAATCGTAAGCAACCTGATATGATTTACAGAGGCTGATAACACCAGAAGTTGGTGAGGCTGTAGAGAAAGAGGGCCTTACATACGTTACTAGATGGGGCACAAATTACAAAAATATACCAAATTGCTAATATCTTGCAGATTAGTTTGACAGCGTCCTAACAAAAACATGAATATGTTCAAACCCCATGGAACCGATTCTAGTTCTAGACAAGCTACCCTTAGAAACTCTCTTGCATTTGTGCACAAAATGGTGTGTCCTAGAAAGCCGATTGCCGCACTCTATGTAATTGAGGAAAAGTTCCGATTCTTCTCAGGAGGGCATGGCATATCATCTTAGACGTTAAAATGAATAACAGATTTACATGGATCAGTATGAATAACACCCAGAAATGTAACATCTATTTTTTTAATGTAATCAGTTTTATTGAAACTACCCTGTCATTGCCTACTTTTTCTTATTTTTGTGGATGGTAAAAATAAATGTTAAACGTTGCCTTTCTAACAGCTCTTCTACTGCTTCACATCTGCCTTGTGAGGGCTTAATCATCTCGGTTTTACACAAGAGGGTTTTCTCCCCTGCTTCCCTAAGTCCCATAGAGTTCTTGTTCATATTCAGATCTCTAGCCTTCTTGGCTCCACTGGACCCTGGTAGATTAGTGCAAGTCTAAAAACTCAACTCTTCAGACAGCCCCAGAACCAATTCAGTTTTACAGTTCATCCCTAATATTACAATATTTTTTGCTTCAAATATCTTTCTACTTCTGCTTATTTTGTTAGATTCATACTGAAGCATTTCATTTCTTTGGTGCGACTGTACAATTCCAATTGCTTATTGCTAGAACATACAAATATTATTGATTCTGTATGCCTACATTGTATCCTGAAACCTTGCTAAAATTATTTTTCTATGAGACTCTTGTAGATTCTTTGCAGTTTTCTGTATAAACAATCATGAAGCCTTATCTGGCATTGCCTACTAAAGTTACACATGTGAGCCAGCAGTCTTAGTTTGCTTGGTGTAATTGTAATGTAAATCAGTGCTTACAACTGCCAAAAGGTACACAAAAGGTTGCTCATAGCATCTTGAGTTATAATAGCCCAAATGGTCAGAGAAAATACTTGAAATAATTTCAATTTTTCTTAATTTATTGAGGCTTGATCTGTGACCCTGGATGTGATCTGTCCTGGACATCTGTCTGTCTCATGTGCACTTGAGAAGAATGTGTATTCTGCTGCTTTGGGGTGGAATGTGCTGTAAATATCAGTTAAGTCTGTCTGATCTAGGGTGTATAAAATCCTAAAGACACTATCAGGAAACTGTTAGGGTTCAACAATGAATTTGGTAAATTCTCAGGACACACAGTTAATACACAGAAACCTGTTGCATTTCTATGTATTACCAATGAAAGATCAGGAATAGATTAGGGAAACCATCCTATTTACCATCGTATCAAAATGCATATAATGTCTAGGAATAAAGCTACTTAAAGAGACAAAAGATCTGCACTCTGAAAACTATAAGACACTGAGGAAAGAAACCAAAGAGGAGACAAACAGATGGAAAGATATCATTCTCTTGGATCAGAAGAATCAATATTGTCAAAATGACTATATTATCCAAGGCAATCTACAGATTCAGTGTAATCCCAATCAAATTGCCAATGACATTCTTTACAGAACTGAAACAAAATATTTTAAAATTTGTATGGAAACATAAAAGACCCTTGGGGAGAGTGTGGAGAAGAGAGAACCCTCCTTCAGTGTGGGTGGGAATGTAAGTTGGTACAACCACTATGGAAAACTAAATATAGAACTACCACATTATCCGGCAGTTTTACTCCTGGGCATACATCCAGACAAAACTTTCCTTGAAAAAGACATGTGCACCCATATGTTCGTTGCAGCATCATTCACAATAGCCAAGACATGGAAACAACCTAAATGCCCCTCAACAGATGAATGGATTAAGAAGATGTGGTACATATACACAATGGAATACTACTCAGCCATTAAGAAGAACAAAATAATGCCATTTGCAGCAACATGGTTGGAACTAGAGATTCTCATACTAAGTCAAGTAAGTCAGAAAAAGAAAGGCAAATACCATATGGTATCACTTCAATATGGAATCTGAAGTATGGCACAAATGAACCTATCTACAGACAGACTCACAGACATGGAGAACAGACTTGTGGTTGACAAGGGGGAGGGGGAGGGAGAGGAAGTGGGATGGACGGGGAGTTTGGGGTTAGTAGATGCAAACTGTTACATTTAGAATGGATGAGCAGTGAGACCCTGCTGTTCAGCACAGGGAACTATGTCCAGTCTCTTGGGATAGACCATGATGGAAGATAGTATGAGAAAAAAAAAGTATATATGTATGACTGGGTCACTGTGCTGTACAGCAGAAATTGACAGAACACTGAATCATCTTTATTAAGTCACTTTAATAAAAAATAAATAATACACGAACATGGTATATCTCTGTTTATTCAGTTCTTTCATGTCTTTCGGCAGCATTTAAAATTTTATTATAAAGATATTGTACATCATTGGAGTTCCTGCTGTGGCACAGTAGGTAAGGAGGCACCTGCAGTGGCTTGGGTTGCTGTGGAGGCATGGGTTCCATCGCTGGCCTGGTGCAGCGGGTTAAAGGATCCGGCATTGCCATAGCTATGGCTCAGATTCAGTCCCTGACTGAGAACTTATATATGCCACGGGTGCAGCCACAAAATAATATTGTCTGTTATTCATTGTATTTATTCATATTTACTGAAAAGTTTATATTATGGTATTTTACTTTTTCAGCATTCAACAATATATTCTAAAATAGCACAAGAATTGACAAGTAGCCCAGTGGGGCAGAGTAATACTTTAGAAAGAGACCTACACATACAGAGACAGTTGATTTATGATAAAGGTGACACTACACAGCAGTAGGAGGGAAAAATCTTTAAAAAACAGTAGAATAAGCATATGGAAAAATGAATCTGTACATCAAAAAAGCCAAAAAAATTAATTCTATGTGAATTATAGATTCTAACACAGAAGACTAAGCAAAAAACAAAATAACCAAACAAAACTCAAAAAACACTTCTACAGGATAACATAAAAGGGGTATTTTTGGATCCAGCATAGGCAGTGTTTCTTTGAGCATGCCGCAGAGCAAAGTGGCTGTGAAAAAAGTGACTGATAACACACCTTATTAAGTTTAAGAACTTCTATTAACCAACAAAAAGTTAAAAATCTACACAGGTGTAAATGTGGAAGCTGCAAAGTGAGAGAAAATATTTGCAAATCATCTGACAAAGGGCTCATAAAAATATTTTGAGAATTCCTATGATCATTGTGAAAGAGAAAAAATTGTCAAAACATGCATATCTTGGAGTTCCCGTCGTGGCTCAGTGGTTAACAAATCCGACTAGGAACTATGAGGTTGCGGGTTCGATCCCTGGCCTTGCTCAGTGGGTTAAGGATCCGGCGTTGCCGTGAGCTGTGGTGAAGGTTGCAGACGCGGCTCGGATCCCATGTTGCTGTGGCTGTGGCAAAGGCCGGCGGCTACAGCTCCTGTTAGACCCCTAGCCTGGGAGCCTCCATATGCCACGAGTGTGGCCCTAGAGAAGGCAAAAAGACAAAAAAAAAAAAAATATATATATATATATACATTTTTTTTCTCTCAACTCACTGTGGAGAGCACCTTGGCCGTTATCATTTTGGTGGTAAGATATATATATCTTACCTTTACTTCATAAGGTACATTCAAAATTCTGCTAAATATATGAAAATATAGTCAAGTTCATTAGCCATAAGGGAAGGGGAAAAATAACTTTGTCAATTAAATGCAACGTGATTCCTTAAAAAAGGATTGTAACTTTTCCCATTGGTAGACCTGTATTACAAAAAACTGCATTCATTTATTATTACTATATTTTGAATTTTGTGAAAAAATTGTGGAAATTTGTTTTCTTTTTTTGTTGTGTAAGTAACTGAAATATACTTAATACACAGTGCCTAAAATATTTATGCAAAAAAATAAAAATGAATAAAAATGAAAGTTGGAATGATGTATGACTGCATACCCACCAGAATGGCTAAAGTTGACCGAACAGACGACATGGCTGGTCCATGACGCTGCACAGCAACAGGACTCTCACACACTGTTCACTGGGGCAAAAATTGCTATTCAATTTTGATAAAATTCTTTAGAATTAATCAGAAGGGTCAACACTCAACTCATAAGAATGCCAACAGAAATCCACTCACAGCAAGACATGTAGAAGAATTTCAGAGAGGCTTTATTTTAAAACCCAGTAACTGGAGACAAACCAAATGTCCATCAATGGTACTCTGGATAAATTGTGGTACCTCCATATAATGGATTCTTAGAGAGTGATGAAAAATTTAAAACTATCATATGCAGTCACATGGATTAAGCTCACAAAAAGTCACAAAAGAAGACAAACCGTATGGTTCTAGTCACTGGAAGTTCAGAGCAAGCAAAGCTAAACTGTAAGTTGGAGGCGGGATGTGGGTTGACTTTGGAAAGCAATGCCCAGAGTGAGGGAGGAGGATGTTGTGGGAACTGGGTGAATTTCTCATTCTTGACCTGGGTGGTGGTGAACTCCCCAAATGGACACGATTTGAGTTTTTTCCTTAGATACACAGAATTGTCTATGTGCTCATTCTTCATGTCTTCCATCCTGGGACCAGGAAGGTGGATGCTGTGTCCGGAGGTCTGGGTCGTCCTCTCTCATGAAAATGGCATCCATGTCCTTGATGTGGTGGAGCTGGAGCCCAAGGGTGCTCCTGCCCCCTAGGGGAACCTGCAGTTACCTCAGACCACTGACCTGGCTGCTCCGTGAAAGGCACTGTCAGGCCGGAGCCACTCAAGCTGAGCCTGTTCCTACTGACCCCAACTCACCGTGGAAAGCACCTTGGCCATTATCATTTTGGTGATGGTGTTGAAGACAGACTGAAAAGAGGCCGAGCAGAGGGAGGAGCCCTGTCTGGTGATGCCCGTGTCTGGCCAGCAGGAGAAGGCAAAGCCCAGCACGCGGGTGGGGCTGGGCGATGGAGGTAAATGACATGCAGGCATGTTTTTCTTCTGCGTTTCATCAGTACACCTGTATCTGACCTCTTTCCTACTAAAACCCATGGAATGGTCCAGAGAACCGTGACACATTAGGGGTAGAAGAACCGCCCCTGCCTTCTGCTCTGTTTAGTCAGGGTTCAGATGCTGCGAATCACGGACCCTCTTTGAACACAAAGAGTTCTGGGTGCAGAACACTCTTGATCTCAGCATCTCACAGTTAGTGAGCGTCTGCTTCATAAACACTTTCAGGCAGCATTGAATACATGGATGAGAGTCCCCAACACACACCATTCCATTTGGAAATGGAAGGGGTTCGGGGACCTTGAGGTCCTTTGTCTCGCTCAGCCCTCCATCCTACCCCAAGGACACTGTGTCTCCCTGAAGCACATCAGGGGGCTCTGTGCTTGCAGCCCAGTCTCCGCAGGGCGTCCTTCACCTCCTTGTTCCGCAGACTGTAGATGAGGGGGTTGAGCATGGGGATGACCAGGGTGTAGAAGACAGAGACCACCTTGCCCTGCTGCATGGACTCCACAGCTCCCGGCTGGGCGTACATGACGAAAAGGGTCCCATAAAAGAGGGACACGGCTGTCATGTGGGAGCCACAGGTGGAGAAGAGCTTGTGTCTCCCTGCTCCTGAGCTCATCCTCAGGATGGTCACTGTGATGTAGGCATAGGAGACAAAGACCACGAGTGTGGTGCCCACGATGATGAGCCCACAGATCCCGAACAAGACCAGCTCATTGATGGCCGTGTCGGTACAAGCAAGCTGGAGAAGAGGGGGCACGTCACAGAAGAAGTGGTCGATGTGGTAGGAGCGGCAGAAGGGAAGGCGGAAAGTGAAGCTGGTCTGCAGGATGGCATTGAGGCAGCCTCCAGAGTAGGAGCCCAGCACCAGGCGGGCACAGGCTGAGGGGCACATGGTGATAGTGTAGTGCAGGGGGCTGCAGATGGCCAGGAAGCGGTCATAGGCCATCACGGCCAAGAGGAGAGTCTCCATAGTAGCCATCATGGAGAAGAAGAAGAACTGGGTGGCACAGCCCCCAAAGGAGATGGCCTTGGACGAGGACAGGAAGTTGACCAGGGCCTTGGGGTAGATGACAGATGAGTAGCACAAGTCCAGGAAGGACAGGTTCTTGAGGAAGAAGTACATTGGGGAGTGCAGACGGGCATCCAGGGTGATGACCACGATCATGGTGAGGTTCCCCAGGACGGCCACCGTGTACAGGGCCAGGAACAGAGCAAAGAGCAGGGCCTGGGTCTGCAGCCCACCCTGAAATCCCTCCAGCACAAACTGCAGCACAGGCACCACTGAGAGGTTTCCATTTCCGTGGGGAGACATGGCCCTGATTTGGGTGACACTGCTAAGATCAGGTGGGAGTGAGGAAGAGGGACCAGGTCAAGCTCACAAGGTCATCCTTCCCTGGAGAACGACGACTGTCAGGGCCTCATTGTACACTGACTGAGAGACCACCAGCTATGCAGTCTTATTCCAAATGAGCTCAGACAGACCTGAAATGGTAAACATT
>PVHT020000050.1:506260-520417 GCA_004024745.2 Catagonus wagneri
GGAGATCAGGCACAGTCCCTCACCAGTCTAATGTGGGTGTTCTGTGTGTCCCTCATGCAGACCCTGAAACATATCTCTACTTCTTTGACCCTGAGGTTGCTCCATGGTAGCAGAGCTCTCTTCATCTTCAAGAATCTAAGGTTCTTTCCTCCAATATCCAGATGTTGGATAGTTTTCAGAGAGAGAAAATTCTGTCTCCATGGTCTGAGAAGCAGCAGGACAGAGTCAGTGACACTTGCAGAAAATGGATATGCTACATTCTTACCAGTTCTTTCTTCCAAGCCTCTGGTTCCTCAAAAAACCCTGTGGGGTTAATGGCTTCCAGCAGTGGGAGCCACCAGCACCATCTGTCACATCTCCTTCAGTGTCTGAGTCTTCCTGTTTGGTGCTGCCTCCTGAGCCTGTCCCAGCCCAGACCTAATTGTCTGCCCTGAGCAGGGCCGACTACACACTCACATGGGACACTGGATCACCTGTCTGCTGGTCAGCGGAACGGTTGCAGGTGACCCAGCCTGAAGAGGGAGGAGTTGGGAAGGAAGCTGGACACTGAGACTTCATGCCCTGCAGGGTGGGGAGAGTTGTTGATTTCACAGCAGATTTCATATTTTCTGGAGGTCAGATTTGCAGCATCAGGGAGCTCGCTGTCGTTGAGGAAGTGAGCTGACCGGGGAGTGGGGGCATGCAGGCAGAGGCTGGTGGGTCAGTGGTGCCTGTGGAGGAGCAATGCCCCCACGTTCCCTCTCAGCCTGAAGTTCTCTTAAAGCTGGTCTGTGACAGTTCCTAACTTCCAAAGAAAAAACAAGTGGGTGAAAGAGTGAGATGTCCAGTTTCCTGCTTCTGGGAGACTTGATTCCAACTCTCAAAGGAGAGCAGAAGGGCACAGATTCACCTCACATGCTCAGGGAGTGTCTCTTGAAATTCAGGGTCATTGCTGGTGCCAAGAATGGAGCTGGAGGAGGCCAGACCTACTTTGATCCACACCCCTGTACCCACAGCCCCATCCATGCACAGACACTCACATTCATACTGGCCGCAACCTTGCCAGCCATCTGTGCCCAAACTCCTGCTCATCCATACTGTGACCTAGTACCATTTTCCATTGAACATTCCTAGTTGCTTCCTAAGTCCCCTGATATACCCAGCTTCATACACTGTGACTGTTTCCCAGGACACTGTGTCCACCTCAGGTGCCTTGGGCCAGCACAACAGTGACCCCAAAGAAGACTAGGGAGCACTGGAGGAGACCTTGGTATTTTCATCTCTGAATCCAAGCTCTTGGATTGGTTTTGTGAAAAAAACCTTACACACTCCCCCATCTTTCTGAGATTGTCTGTGGCTTTTGGTGGCAGCTTCAGTGAGCCTGTATTTGAGTTGAGCCTATGAAATACCTTCCCAGGTGAAGCAATAGATCCCAGGCTCTCTGTGGGCCTCTTTGTATTGCCTGTGTCTCAGTCCTTCATTGTAACCTCTTGTTACTCAGGTGTGGTCTGAGGTTCTAGAGCACCAGCATCACTTGGAGACTGAAGTTTGAAGTGCAAAGTTTCAGACCACTCAGTTTGAGCTCACGTTTATATGAGACCACCTAATTCTTTCTACCGTCATGAAAGTTCAGACCTGCTACTATAACTGACCCTGTCCAGTGGCGTGGGGAGGTGAGGATAGTGTGGTGTACACTACAAGCTCCCAGGCCTCACGTGTCAGTGACTTGTGGCCAACATCTGGCTGAGTGATGGCTACACTGCTCCTGGGATGTCAGGAGGGGTCTGAGTCACTCAAGACTCCTGTGCTATCGGGTGGACAGGACTCCTGAGCTGGTCTGTGCTAATAAAAATGAGGTGCCACCACAGACAACATCCCAGTCTCTGCTCAGCTCTGACTTCCTTTGCAGTGAAGAGGAGTGGGATGGAGGCAGAGGATGGCAATGGGGTCCCAGTAAAAGTCAGGGCAAATCTTTGAGTTCTTGCATCAGGAACCTCATGGGTCTTGGTTGAAGCATGAAATGTGTGGAATATACTCACCTGCCCCTCTAAGACTTGTCCCATCATCTGGCTAGTATTCCTGGGACATGCACCTTTGGTTCACTCTGCTTTGAAGATACTCTCCAATTGTCACAGCTGGGACTCAAACCCTCAAGTGACCAATTAGTAGAGATCCTGTCTCTGAGTGTAGTGGGACTCCCAACTTCCTGGGATCCATGAAGATGGGGTCCTGTGACCAGTATTCCTCTGATACATCTCAGTCCAAGACAAAGGAGGCAGGGAGCCTGAAATCCCTCTGCAAGCCTGAGGTCCAACAGGAGAGAAGCAAGACCACTCAGAGGGACCCAGTGCCCATCCTTGCAAAGACATTCCCAGTGTAGCACCTGTGACCGATTGGCCCTCGGTTCCTCCTCCTCTGCTTCATCTATCCCTGTGGTTGTGAGAAAGTGTGACATGCAGGAGTCTGTGCCTGGGGAAGCAGTACAGCCCTGTCTCAGCCCTAATGTGGCCCTTCCCTCAGCGCAGACTGAGTGAATATATGTGGTAAAGAAAATATTTTAATCCTGGACCGAAATCCAAAATCAAAGTATAAAGTTGATTCGTATTTATTGTCAAATTTAGAAAGTAGAAAAGCAAAAAGCTGCAGAAATTTGTGTCATGAACTTCGTAAGAAAAACAAGGCTGGTATGGTTCAATAATTATTAGACAGAGTAGATTTCAGGTGATCTCAGGAGAAAAGAGTTTATTTATAAATGGACATTTCATAATTAAAACATTTAATTCAACTGGATGATGTGAAAATTTTAAAGGTGTACACAACTTATTAAGATTTAAAATATGTAAATTTAAAACTGACAGAATGGAAGTTCCCATTGTGGCACAGTGGAAATGAATCTGACTAGGAACTATGAAGTTGTGGGTTCAATTCCTGGCCTTGTTCAGTGGGTTAAGAATCTGGCATTGCCGTGAGCTGTGATGTAGGCTGCAGACGTGGCTTGGATCTGGCATTGCTGTGGCTGTGACATAGGCTGGGAGCCATAGCTTGGATTAGACCCCTAGCCTGGGAACCTACATATGCCATTGGTGTGGCCCTCAAAAGACAAAAAAAAACTGACAGAATGAAAACAAAATGCAAACATCCAAATCATGGCTGATATTCTACCATGCTTCTCTTGGTAACTGATAAACACACAAAAAAGGAAATATTGGGTCTTATGTTAGAATCGACTCAAAATATGAATTGCATGGACCCCCTTGGCACAGATGGACACTACACTCAGCAACCACTGAACATAAATCCCCTTGGAGCACATGGAGCACCACTGGAGGAAGGTGAATATGTTCCTACCCAGAAGCTCAGAAGGTGACCTTCTTTGCAAATAGGGTCTTCCTTAGTGAGTTAGTTAAGATGAGTTCATACGAGATTTGCTGGACCATAAATCCAATGACTAGTGTTACTTATAAGAAGAGAAAAGGGCACAAAGAAATAAAGACACAAGATTGAAAGGCATGTAAATACTGTGCCGAGGTTGGAGTGATGCAGCAATAGGAAAAGAAATGCTCAGGGATTTCCCTTTGTGGCTCAGCTGCTAATGAACCTGAGTAGGATCCATGAATATGTGGGTTGGGTCTCTGGCCTCACTCATGGGGTCAAGGATCTGGCATTGCTCTGAGCTGTGGTGTAGGCTGGCATCTATAGCTCTGATATGACCCCTAACCTGAGAACTTCAATATGCTGCAGATGTGGCCTTAAAAAAAAAGAAAAAAATCAGATTACCAAGTGCTTCCAGAAGCAAGGAATAGATTTTTTTCTAGAGCTTTCAAGGCCATCAGGTCTGCTGACAATTTGATTTTGTATACCTATGCCCCAGATCTCTGAGAGTGTAACTTGCTGCTGTTATGAGTCATCAGGTTTGTGTTAATTAGCTATGGTAGCCCTTGTGCCTGACACAGGAAGTTGGTGAGGCAGTTTGTTTTCCCCTGGCAATGTCAGAAATACACCTTCACTTTCAAGTTATTTTTTGATTTCCTCTTTGATTATGTCAGTGACCAACTAGTTGTTTAGAAACATGCGTAGAGTCTATTTGTTAGTGTTTTTGTTGATTATTTTCTTCTATTGATTTCTAGTTTCACACTATTTTCTTTTATTCCTTTTTAGGGCCACACCCAGGGCATATGGAGGTTTCCAGTCTAGGAGTCAAATCAGAGCTTCAGCTGCCAGCCTACACCACAGCCACAGCAACTCTGAATCCTTAGCCCACTGAACGAGGCCAGGGATCAAGCCCACAACCACATGCTTGCTAGTTGGATCTGTTTCCATTGCGCCATGATGGGAACTACAAGAAAAATTTCTTAATGAAAGTTTAATTCTCTTGAAGTTATTGAGACTTGTTTAGTGGCCTAGTATGTGATCTCTCCTGGAGAAGGTGCTATATGCACCTGAAAAAAAAAAGTGTGTTCTTCTGTTTCTGGATAAAATATTATGTAAAAATCAATTAACTCCATCTGTCCCAATGTATCATTTACTTTTTTCCCATTGCTTAATGAATTTTATTACAATTATAAGTGTACAAAAATCATTACAATTCAATTTGATAGCATTTCCATCCCAAACCTTCAGTGCATCTCCCCACCCCCACCCCCCAGATTGTCTTATTTGGAAACCATAGGTTTTCCAAAGTCTGTGAGTCATTGTCTGTTCTGCAAAGAAGTTCATTGTGTCTTTTTAGTTTCCACATATAAGCGGTAGCGTTGGATGTTGCTGTCTAATTGTCTGACTCGTTTCACTTCGCATGATAATTTCTAGGTCCATCCATATTGCTATAAATACTGGTATTTCGTTCCTTTTAATGGCTCAGTAATATTCCATTGTGTGTATGTACCATATCTTCCCTATCCAATCCTCTGTCGATGGGCATTTAGGTTGTTTCCATGACTTGGTTATTGCATAGAGTGCTGCAATGAACACTGGAGTACATGTGTCTTTTTGAGTCATGGTTTCCTCTGGATAGATGCCCAGGAGTGGGATTGCTGGATCAAATGGTAATTCTATCTTTGGTTTTCTGAGGAATCTCCATACTGTTTTCCACAGCGGTTGCACCAATTTGCATTCCCACCAACAGTGTAATAGGGTTCCTTTTTCTCCATGCCCTCTCCAGCACTTATTGTTTGTAGACTTTTGGATGATGGCCATTCTGGCTGGTGTAAGGTGGTACCTTATAGTGGTTTTGATTTGCATTTCTCTAATGAGGAGTGATGTTGAACATCTTTTCATGTGTTTTTTGCCATCTTTGGAGAATTGTCCGCCTAGATCCTCCACCCATTTTTTGGTGGGGTTGTTTTGGAGATTAATCCCTTGTCAGTCGATTCATTTGCAAATATTGTTTCCCATTCTGTGTGTTGTCTTTTCATTTTGTTTAGGGTTTCTTTTGCTGTGCAGAAACTTTGAAGTTTAATTAAGTCCCATTTGTTAATTTCTCTTTTATTGTCATTACTCTTACAGATGGATCTGAGATGTTGCTATCATTTATGTCAGAGAGTGTTTGGCCTATGTTTTCCTCTGAGAGTTTTATAGTATCTGATATTATATCTAGATCTTTAGTTCATTTCAAGTTTATTTTTGTTCATGGTGTTAGGAAGTGTTCTAGTTACATTTTTTTACATGTGGCTGTCCAGTTTTCCCAGCACCACTTACTGAAGAGTCTGTCTTTTGTCCAATGTATATTCTTGCCTCCTTTGTCATAGATCAGTTGACTAGAGATGCATGGATTTAATTATGGACTTTCTATCCTGTTCCACTGATCTATATTTCTGTCTCTGAGCCAGTACCATACGGTTTTGATGACTGAAGCTTTGTAGTAGAGTCTGAAGTCAGGGAGCCTGATTCCTCCAGCTCCATTTTTCTTTTTCAGGATGTCTTTGTCTATTCTGGATTTTTGTGTTTCCAAACAAATTTTAAAATACTTTGTTCTAGTTCTGTGAAAAATATCCTTGGTAATTTGATAGGGATTGCATTGAATCTGTAGATTGCCTTGGCTAGTATAGTCATTTTAATAATATTGACTCTTCCAATCCAAGAGCATGGTGTGTCTTTCCATCTGTTCATGTCATCCTTGATTGCTTCCATCAGCATCTTATAGTTTTCAGAGTACAGATCTTTCGTCTCTTTAGGTACATTTATTCCTAAGTATTTGATTCTTTTTGATGCAATGGTAAATGGGATTGCTTCTCTAATTTCTCTTTCTGATCTTTCATTGTTATTATATAGAAATGCAGTTGATTTCTGTGCATTAATTTTATATCCTGCAACTTTGCCAAATTCATTGATGAGCTCTAACAGTTTTCTGGTAGAGTCTGTAGGATTCTCTATGTATAGTATCATGTCATCTGCAAAAAATGATAGTTTTACTTCTTCCTTTTCAATTTGAATTCCTTTTATTTCTTGTACTTCTCTGATTACTGTGTCTAGGACTTCCAAAACTATGTTGAATAGTAGTGGTGAGAGTGGACATCCCTGTCTTGTTCCTGATCTCAGTGGGAATTCTTTCAGCTTTTCACCATTGAGAATGATGTGAGCTCTGGGTTTGTCATAAATGGCCTTGATTATGTTGAGGTGGTTTCCCTCTATGCCCACTTTCTGAAGGGCTTTTATCAGAAATGGATGTTGGATTTTGTCAAAGGCTTTCTATGCATCTATTGAGAGGATCATATGGTTTTTATTCTTCAGTTTGTTAACGTGGTGTGTCACACTGATTGATTTGTGGATACTGAAGAATCTTTATATCCCTGGGATAAATCCCACTTGATCGTGATGTACAATCCTTTTAACGTATTGCTGGATTCAGTTGGCTAGTATTTTGTTGAGGATTTTTGCCTATGTTCATCGGTGAGATTGGCCTGTAGTTTTCTTTTTTTGTGGTGTCTATTTGGTTTTGGTATCAGGGTGATTTTTGGCTCATAGAATGAGTTTCAGAGTGTCCCTTCCTCTGCAGTTTTTTGGAAGAGTTTCAGAAGGATAGGTGTTAGCTCTTCTCTAAATGCTTGATAGAATTCACCTGTGAAACCATCTGGTCCTGGACTTTTGTTTGTTGGAAGTTTTTTAATCACAGTTTCAATTTCAGAACTTGTGATCAGTCTATTCATATTTTCTATTTCATCTTGGTTTAGTCTTGGAAGATTGTACTTTTCTAAGAATTTTTCTATTCTTCTAGGTTTTCCATTTTATTGCCATATAGTTGCATATAGTAACCTCTTATGATCCTTTGTATTTCTGTGATGTCTGTTGTGACTTCTCCTTTTTCATTTCTAATTTTATTGATTTGTGTCCTCTCTCTTTTTTTCTTGATAAGTCTGGCTAAGGGTTTATCAATTTTGTTGATCTTTTCAAAGAAACAGCTTTTAGTTTCATTGATCTTTTCTTGGTTTTCTTCATTTCTATTTCATTGATTTCTGCTCTGATCTTTGTGATTTCCTTTCGTCTACTAACTTTAGGTCTTGTCTGTTCTCCCCTCTCTAGCTGCTTTAGATGTAATGTTAGGTTGTTTATTTGAGCTTTTTCTTGTTTCCTGAGGTAGGCTTGTATTGTTATAAACTTTCCTCTTAGAACTGCTTTTGCTGCATCCCAGAGGTTTTGGAGTGTCGTATCGGTGTTGTCATTTGCTTCTAGGTATTTTTTAATTTCCTCTTTGATTTCTTCAGTGATCCATTGGTTATTTAGTAGCATGTTGTTTAGTCTCCACGTGTTTGTATTTTTTGGCATTTTTTTCTTGTTGTTGATTTCCAGTCGTATAGCACTGTGGTCAAAGATGCTTGATATGATTTCAATTTTCTTAAAGTTACCAAGGTTTGATTTACAGCCCAGGATGTTATCAATCTTAGAGAATGTTCCGTGCACACTTGAGAAGAATGTGCATTCTTTTGCTTTTGGATGGAATGTCCTATAAATATCTATTAAGTCCATCTGATCTAATGCTTCATTCAGGGCTTGTGTTTCCTTGTTGATTTTCTGTATGGATGATATATCCATTGCTGTAAGTGGGGTGTTAAAGTCCCCCACTGTGACTGTGTTATTGTTGATTTCTCCTTTTCAGGTTGTTAGCAGTTGCCTTATATATTGTGGTGATCCTATGTTGGGTGCATAGATATTTAAAATTGTTATATCTTCTTCTTGGATTGATCCTTTGATCATTATGTAGTGCCCTTCCTTGTCTCTTAAAATGTTCTTCATTTTAAAGCCTATTTTTCTGATATGAGTATTGCTACTCCAGCTTTCTTTAGATTCCCGATTGCATGAAATACTTTCTTCCATCATCTCACTTTCAACTTGTATGTGTCCCTAGAAGTGAAGTGTGCCTCTTGAAGACAGCATATATATGGGTCTTGTTTTTGTATCCATTCAGCTAGTCTATGTCTTTTGGTTGGGGCATTCAGTCCATTAACATTTAAGGTAATTATTGATATGTATTTTCTTATTGCCATTTTATTAACCGTTTCAGGGTTTTGTTGCTCTTTTTTTCTTCCCTTATTCTCTTGTTGTCTCCTCTCACAAGATGACTATCTTTAATGTTTTATTTGAGTTGATTTTTCTTATTTGTTTGTGTATCAATTGTAGATTTTTAGTTTGCAGTTACCCTGAAGTTTTGATATAGAAGTCTATATATAAATGAGATTGTATTAAGTTGTTGGTTTCTTAATTGCAAGTGCATCTCCAGGGTCCTGCATTTGTGCTCTCTTCTCATGATTACTGTTTTGGGTAGCATAATTGTGCATGGATGATTTAGTATCTTTACTGTATATATGCCTTTCCTGATGAGCCTTATCATTTGTGGTGTTTTTGTTTCTGGTTGTGTCCTTTTCTTTTCTGCCTAGAGAAGTTCCTTTAGTATTTGTTGTAAAGCTGATTTAGTGTTGCAAAAATCTCTTAGCTTTTGCTTATCTGTAAAGGTTTTGAGCTCTCCTTCAAATCTGAATGAGAGCCTTGCTGGATAAAGTAATCTTGCGTGGAAGTTTTTTCCTTTCATCACATTTAGTATATCATGCCACTCCCCTCTGTCTTGCCGAGTTTCAGCTGAAAAATCTGCTGATAACCTTATCGGGGTTCCCTTGTATGTCATTTGTTTCTTTTCCCTAGCTGCTTTCAATATTTTCTCTTTGTCTTTAATTTTGGTCATTTTGATTAATATGTGTCTTGGGGTGTTCCTTCTTGGGTTTATTTTATATGGTACTGGTTGTGCTTCCTGGATTTGATTGAGTGGTTCCTTTCCCATATTAGGGAAGTTTTCAGCTATCATCTCTTCGAATATTACTTCTGTCCCCTTCTCTCTCTCTTCTCCCTCTGGCACCCCTATAATACAGATGTTGGCGTGTTTAACATTATCCCAGAGTTCTCTGAGACTCAACTCATTTCCTTTCAATCTTTTATCTCTTTTCTCTTCTGCATTAGTGATTTCCACTAATCTGTCCTCCACCTCTCTGATTTGTTCTGCTTCCTGTATTCTACTTTTGGCTGCTTCTAAGGAATTTTTTATTTCAGTTATTGCATTTTGCATCTCATTTAATTTTTACATCTTGTATTTCTTTGCTCAGTGTTTCCTGTAAATTATCAATCTTTGCCTCCAGTTTATTTCCAATGTTTTGCATCATCTTCAGCATCAACAGTTTAAAGTCTCTTTCTGGGAGGCTGATAATCTTCTCGTCACTGAGCTGTTTTTCTGGTCTTTTTTCTTTCTCTCTTATCTAAGTTACAGTTTTCTGTCTTTTCATTTTTATAGGTTTTTGGTGTGGTGACCTTTTTGTAGACAATAAAGTTGTAGCCTCTCTTAGTTCTGGTGTTTGCCTCTCCTATGGCTAAAGTTGGTATGGGGGGAGGGCTTGCTGTAGGCTTCGTGATGGGAGGGACTGATGCCTGCCCACTGGTAGGTGAGGTTGATTCTTATCCCTCTGATGGGTGGGGCTTTGTCTCTGGATGAGATTAGAGGTTGGCTGTGTGACTGAGAAGTCTTTAGGCAGCCTGTTTACTTATGGGTGGGGCTGCAATCCTACCTGGATGATTGTTTGGCCTGGGGCTTCTCAGCGCTGATGGGAGGGACCAGATTTTCCCAAAAATGGCAACTCCAGAGAAGTGCAGGCTGATGAATATTCCCAAGAGCTTCACCTCCAATGCCCTTCCCCTACAACAAACCACAGTCACCCCTGTTTTCCCAGGAGATCCTTCAAGAATTGCAGTCAGATTCCACCCAGTTTCCTATGGAGACTTTGCTTTGCCCTGGGACCCAGAGCATGTGAAAATCTGTGTGTGCCTTTCAAGAATGGGGTCTCCTCTTTCCCCCAATCCTGTGGAGCTCCTGCACACAAGCCCCACTGGCCTTCAATGCCAGATGCTCTGGGGGCTCTTTCTCCCTGTGCCAGATCCCCAGGCATGGGGATTTGAAATGGGGCTCAGAACTCTCAGTCCTATAGCTGAGTCTCTGTGATACAGTTACTTTCCAGTCTGGGGGTCTGGAGGTATGGGGTTGCTTCTATCACATAATCGCCCCTCCTACCTTTTGATGTGGTCTCCTCTTGTCTTCTGGAGTAGAATATCTTTTTTGGACGTTTACAGTCCATTTGGTTGAATGTTGCTCGGCATTTGGTTGTAGTTTTGTTGTTTTTTGGGAGAGAAGTTGAGCTCCAGTCCTTCGGTTCTGCCATCTTAATCCAATCCCCCCCAAATGTATCA
Organism: Catagonus wagneri; assembly: GCA_004024745.2. Classification (NCBI taxonomy): domain Eukaryota; kingdom Metazoa; phylum Chordata; class Mammalia; order Artiodactyla; family Tayassuidae; genus Catagonus; species Catagonus wagneri. The sequence goes on from PVHT020000050.1 coordinate 516,956, forward strand.
TTTAGTGCAGTGTTTCCTTACAGGTTTTCTGTCTGGATGATCTTTCCATTAATGAAAGTTGGATGTTAACATCCTCTATTATTATTGTATTATTGTTAATTTCTCACTTTATATTTGTTAATATTTGCTTTGTTTTAGCTGTTTCTCTAAAAAATGTGTGCATATTTGTAATTGTTATGTCTTCTAGTTGACTGATTTCCTGAATATGACCCCAAATGCACAGCAGTCAAATTAAAAATAGTCAACAGTGACTAAATTACAATTAAAAATCAGTTGCATATGGGACCTACAAAGAGAGAAAAAGCAACCTGTGAGGTTGGATAAAAAATTTCCAAATCTCATATGTGATACCAGAGTATAAAAAGATTTTCTACAATTAAAAACCAGTAAGTCAAAGGAAATTTTGCACAGAACATACATACATGTTTTTTCTAAATGTAATCTACAAGTTGCCAATGAATATATGGGACATTGCAGAGTTCTGACCATGATGCAAAGGGTAAGGACTTGCTGTTGTCTCTGCAGAGCCTCAGGTCACTACTGAGGTGCAGCTTTGATCCCTGGCCCAGTCAATGGGTTAAGGATCTGGTGTTGCCACAACTCTTGCGTAGGTGGCATCTGTGGCTCAGATTTGATCTCTGGCCCTGACTTCCTTATGCTGCACCAAATATATATATTTGGATATATATAGATATATGTGAAAAATTTCTCATTAGTGAAATAAAAATCAAAACCAATGATATAATACTCCACAATTATTAGGATGGCTACTTAAAAAAGTTTATATGTTTACAAGGAATTAGAGAATTTGTAACATTCTTGTCCTGCTGATGGGAATGTAAAATGCTAGAGGCACTACAGATATACTTCGGAGGTTCCCCTCAAATTAAAAAATATCAACTATATGATCCATTATTCACAAGTTTGTGTGTATAATCACCCAAACTTTGGAGCTGTAACTATAGGAGTTACTTGCATATGCGTATATATAACAGCATTATTCACCAAAGGCATAAGATACAAGCAATAAAAAAATGTTCGTTGGTGGATGAATAGACAAAATGTGGTAAATACATAGGATGGAATAGTATTCAACTTTTAAAAAGATGAAAATACTGTCATAGAGTGTAATATGGATGAACCTTGAGGACGTCGTGCTAAGTGATATAACCAGACACAAAAAGACAAATACTGTATGTTTTACTTAGCAGAGGTAGCTAAAATAGTCACTTTCATGGAGGCAGCAGGTAAAAATGCTAGCTTTCAGTAGGTGGAGCTAAGGGGAAACGGGGGTTGTTCAAGGGGCATCAGTTCAGTTTTACAAAACATTGAAAAAGTTCTGAAGATCTATTACACAACAAGGTGAATATACTTTGCAAAACTGAAATATACATTTAAAAGTAGTTCCAACAAAAAATCTTATTTTAAAATACAATTTAAAATTTTTAAAGTTTTGAAAAATTTAACAAGGAATCAGAATTAAAACTGGAATATAGTCTTAAAAATTAAGTTGCTTGTTCTACACAACAAATTAACATAACAATGTCAGGTATACTGTGGAATTCAATGACTAGCTAACGCTGAACTCAAATTAAAATCAAGCAGTAGATATGTACTGAGACCCTTCTATGTGGCATGAGCATGCAAAGCATGTACAGGATAGACAAAGCCAATAGACCAGTTCTATCATTTCCCAATGTCCTTCACCAAAGTCTGAAATATAAGTAATATAGACATAGTATAATATGTAGAGTTTTAAAAAAACATTTTTTCAAAGATTTGCAGAATTTCTATTGCATTTAATACCTAATGAGCTTTCCTGATTTAATCCAGGTCAGATTTAAGGCTCTTCTATGAAGTACTACTGATTCCTGGCTATGCAGTTAAAATTTTCATAATGGTGACAATTGTACAGAGGTATAAATGATTGCATTTTTTTCCATTCCAAATTTGGATTAAGATGGTATAAGTTCAAGAATATTCTTATGGAAACTCATGGGATAACAGAGGAATGAATGAGAGAGAATTAGAAAAGGAAGGAGGAAGAGAAGGAGGAAGAGGAAGGATGCAAGGACAAGGAGAAGAAGGTTGATTCAGAAGAAGATAAGAGCATGAAAGGGTGAGAAGATGTGCTGCTTGGGGAGAGACCCCTTCACTTCACTGTGTGCTTGCAGCCCAGTCTCCGCAGGGCATCCTTCACCTCCTTGTTCCGCAGACTGTAGATGAGGGGGTTGAGCATGGGGATGACCAGGGTGTAGAAGACAGAGACCACCTTGCCCTGCTGCATGGACTCCACTGCTCCCGGCTGGGCGTACATAACAAAGACGGTCCCATAAAAGAGGGACACGGCTGTCATGTGGGAGCCACAGGTGGAGAAGAGCTTGTGTCTCCCTGCTCCTGAGCGCATCCTCAGGATGGTCACTGTGATGTAGGCATAGGAGATGAGGACCACAAGTGTGGTGCCCACGATGATGAGCCCACATATTCCGAACAAGACCAGCTCATTGAGGGCTGTGTCAGCACAGGCAAGCAGGAGCAGGGGAGGCACATCACAGAAAAAGTGGTCAATGTGGTTGGATCTGCAGAAGGGGAGGCTGAATGTCAAGCTGGTCTGCAGGATGGCATTGAGGCAGCCTCCAAAGTAGCAGCCCAGCACCAGGCGGGCACAGGCTGAGGGGCACATGGTGATAGTGTAGTGCAGGGGGCTGCAGATGGCCAGGAAGCAGTCATAGGCCATCACGGCCAAGAGGAATCCCTCAGTGGTCACCAGCAGGGAGAAGAAGAACAACTGTGTGGCACAGCCCTCAAAGGAGATGGCCTTGGATGAGGATAGGAAGTTGGCCAGGGCCTTGGGGTAGATGACAGATGAGTAACACAAGTCCAGGAAGGACAGGTTCTTGAGGAAGAAGTACATCGGGGAGTGCAGACGGGCATCCAGGGTGATGACCACGATCATGGTGAGGTTCCCCAGGACGGCCGCCATGTACAGGGCCAGGAACAGAGCAAAGAGCAGGGCCTGGGTCTGAAGGCCACCCTGAAACCCCTCCAGCACAAATCTCTGCACAGGCACCACTGAGATGTTTCCACTTCTGTGGGGTGACATGGCCCTGAGCTGGGAGATGGGTTTAAGATTGGGTGGGAGGCAGTGGGAGCAGAGCAAAGTCACAAGGTCATCCTTCCTTTGGAGCGGTGGGAGCCTCGATGTCCATTGCACACTGACCAAGTTACCACCAGCTTCCCAGTCTTATTCCAAAAGAGCTTCGACTGCCCTGAAATGGTAAACATTTCCTCTGATTCACCAATTCCTAGGTACACTTGGAGCTCTCCCTCTGTGGCAGACTCTGAGCTGCTGCTATGGGGTGGTTCCAGGTTCTGCAGAGCTGGGAGCCTACAATGTAAGGATATCTTATATTTCCTTGTCATTCATGAAGAACATGCTTTCCCTTCCCTTGGCATGCTTCT
>PVHT020000050.1:521417-554622 GCA_004024745.2 Catagonus wagneri
CATTTCCTCTGATTCACCAATTCCTAGGTACACTTGGAGCTCTCCCTCTGTGGCAGACTCTGAGCTGCTGCTATGGGGTGGTTCCAGGTTCTGCAGAGCTGGGAGCCTACAATGTAAGGATATCTTATATTTCCTTGTCATTCATGAAGAACATGCTTTCCCTTCCCTTGGCATGCTTCTGAGCTGTGCCATTTCTACAACTTGCTAGGGTATCTAATCTTGCACTTTGAAAGTATGAGTTTACCTATTCTTTAATTACAGAAATTGTGAAGTACCTCATGTCATCAGTACTTAACTCAGTGATTGTAAGGTCTCTAGGCCAGGCTTGGAGCAGATCAGGCACAGTCCCTCACTAGGCTAATATGGGTGTTATGTCTGTCACGCCTGTAGATCTTGAGGCCTATCTCTATTTCTTTGTCTCTGAGAGTGTTCCATGGTGGCTAGCATCATCAGAGAACTCTGAAACCTTTAGAATCCAAGGGCACTTTTCTCCATGTCCAGATATTGGGCCATTTATAGAAAGGAGAATGTCCATCTCCATGGTGAGAAGCAGCAGAACAAGGGCTGTGACACATTCAGAATATGGAAATGCCATATTCTTACCAGTTCTTACTTCCATGCCCTTGTCTGCTCAGCACACCCTGTGGGGTTAATGGCTTCCAGGAATGGGAGCCATTAATGCTGTAACATCTCCTTCAGTGTCTGAGTCTTCCTGCTGGGTGCTGCCTCCTGTCCCTGTCCCTGTCCCTGCTGAGACCTATTTTTCTGCCTTGAGCAGGGCTGACCACACACCCCCAAGGGACATTGGGTCACCTGTGTGCTGGTCAGAGGAGACCTAGCCTAAAGAGGGAGGAGTGGGAAAGGATGGTGTATGCAGATCCAGCATGCCTCCCGGGTAGGGGAGGGGAGTTGTCGATTTCAGAGCAGATTCCATGTTTTCTGGAGGTCAGATCTGCAGCATCAGGGAGCTATCTGTCTTGGAGGGAGTGACAGGACTGGGAGTGGGGGTGTGCAGGCAGAGGCTGGTGGGTCAGTTGTGTCTGTGGAGGAGTGCTGAGCCCCGCATTCTCTCTCAGCCTAAGTCCTCTTAAAGGTGGTCTGTGAGAGTTCCTACCTTCCAATGAAAGAGGTGCAGGAAATTGTGGTTTGTCCAGGTTTCCTCTCCTGGGGGATTTGATTCCAGACCTTCTAGGAGTGCAGAAAGGGACAGTTTCACCTTGGTTGCCCAGAGAGCATCTCTTGGAATTCAGGGGTGTTGCTGGTGCCAAGGCTGGAGATGGAGGAAGCCCTAGAAACTTGGCCCCCACCCCTGCACCTGCAGCCCCATCTGTCCACAGACACTAACATTCATGACATCCACACCTTTGCCAGCCATCTCTGCCCACCTGTCTGCTCATGTATACAATGGAACCACTGTAACCTAGTGGCCATTATTCATCAAACGTCCCCAGGTTGGCTCCTAGGTCCCTTGATTTATCCAGCTTCATGTTCTGTGACTGTTTCCCAGGACAATTTCTCCAGCACAGGGCCCTCATGTCATCACAAAATTGACCCTAGGGAGCACCGGAAGAAAGATTTGTATTTTCAACTGTAAAGCCAAGCTCTTGGCTTGGTTTGTTAGAAAACACACAAGTTCCCTTGTCTTTCTGAGATTGTCTGTGGGTTTTGGTGGTGGCTTCACTGAGCCTGCCTTTGAGTCTGAGCCTGAGACATAATTTCCCAGGTGAAGCAAAGGAATCCAGGCTGCCTGAGAGCATCTATTTATACTGTCTTCATCTCAGTCCTTCATTGTAACAACTTGTTAATCAAGTCTGAGGTGTTATAGCACCAGCATCGCCTGGAGACTGTCTGACGTGCAGTCTCCGATGACACAATTTAAGCCCACATTTGTATGAGACCCCCCATTCTTTCTACTGTCATGAAAGTTCAGACACGCTGCCCTAACTGACCCTGCCCAATGGCGTTGAGAGGTGGGGATAGTGTGGTTCAGGCTCCAGGCTTCCAGGACTCACCTGTCAGTGACTAGTGACCCACATCCTGCTAAGCAACGGCTGCACTGCTCCTGGGATGTCAGGAGAAGTGTGACTCACTGAAGACCCTGTGAAACTGGGTGGACAGGTCTCCTGAGCTGGTCTGTGCTGATGAAAATGAGGTGGCACCAAACAACCTCCCACTTTCTGCTCATCTCTGGCTTCCTTTGCAGTGCAGGGGAGGGGAGGTGGTGGCAGAGGATGGTAATGGGTTTCTGTAAAAGGCAGGTCAGGTGCATCAAGTTCTTGCTGCAGGAAACTGATGGGTCTTGGTTGAAGCATGAGATGTGATGGACTCGACTCATCTGCCCTTATACTGCTTGACCCCTTGGCTAGCTAGTGTTCCTGGGACTTTCAATTTGGTTCACTCTGCTGGGAAGATTAACTCCACTTGACACAACTGGGACTCAAAGCCTCAAATGACCAATTAATGGAGACTTGGTCTTCTGAGTGTACTGGGACTCCCAACTCCCTGGGTCCCATGAAAATGAGGTCCTGTGACCAATCTTCCTCTGATACATCTCAGTCCAAGACAATAGAGGCAGTCCAAGACAATGAAATCCCTCTGCAAGCCTGAGGTCCAACAGGAGAGAAGCATGACCAGTCAGGAACCCAGTGCCCATCCTTGCAAAGGCATTCCCAGTGCAGCACCTGTGACCGATTGGCCCCCAGTTCCTCCTCCTCTGCTTCATCTGCCCCTGTGGTTGTAGGAAAGTGTGACATGCAGGAGTCTGTGCCTGGGGAAGAAGCACAACCCTGTCTCAGCCCTAATGTGGCCCTTCCCTCAATGCAGACTGAGTAAATACATCTGGTAAAGAAAATATTTTAATCCTGACGGAAATCCAAAATCAAATTTTAAAGCTGCTTTATGTTTAAAATTAAAATAGAGAAAGTAGCAAAGCAAAAAGCTGGAGAAATCTGAGTCATGAACCAGCTAAGAAAAACAAGGCTGTTGTCAATAATCATTAGACAAAATAGATTTCAGGATAAAAGTTTCCTTATAAGGGATATTTCTTAATGCAAAAGTTTAATTCAACTGGATGCTGTGAAAAACATAAAGGTGTACACAAACTTATAAAGATTTAAAATATGTAAGTCAAAAATTGACAGAATGAAAATGAAATGCAAACATCCAAACCATGGTTGATATTTTGCAATGCTTTTATCAGTAGCTGATAAAACTAATGGAAATATTGTGGTCTTATGTTAGAACTGATTAAAAATAACCACATGGACCTCATTGGCACAGATGGAACACATTCAGCAACCACAGAACATAGAACACCTTGGAGCACATGGAACATCGTGGTAGTAAGGTGAAGTGTCTCCCTCCAAAAAATGTCCACCTGGAAACTCAGTTTGTGATCTTCTTTGGAAACAGGCTCTTCCTAAGTGAATTCATTAGAATGGGTTCATACCAGATTTGGTGGACCATAAATCCAGTGACTACTGTTCCTTATTAAAAGAAAAAAGGGCACAGAAAGTAAGGACACAAGATTGAAGGGCATGCAAATCCTGTGCCGAGGTTGGAGTGATGTAGCAACAGGAAAAGAAATGCTCAGGGAGTTCCCTTCGTGACTCAGCAGTTAATGAACCTGACTAGGATACATGAGGATGAGCGTTCAACCCTTGGCATCACTCGGTGGGTTAAGGATTTGGTGTTGCCTTGAGCTGTGGTATAGTTCACAGACACGGCTTGGATCCTGTGTTGCTGTGGCTGTGGTGATAGCTGCAACTACACCTCCAATTTGACCCCTCACCTGGAAAACTCCATATGCTGCAGGTGTGGCCCTAAAAAGCAAAACAAAACAAAACAAAACAAAAAACCAACCAACCAAAAAAAAACTCAGATTGCCAGCAGTCTCCAGAAGCCAGGAATAAGCAAGGAATAAACTATTTCTAGCACTTTCCAGGGCAGATGGCCCTGTTGACAACTTGATTTTGGACCTATGCTCCATCTCTGAGAGTATAATTTCCTGTTGTTATGAGTTATCAACTTTGTGTTAATTAGCTATGGTAGCCCTTCTGACTGACACAGGAAGTTGGTGAGGCAGTTTGCTTTCACCTGGCAATGTCAGAAATACACCCTCACTTTCAACGTATTTTTTTGTTTCCTCTTTGATTCCTTCCGTGACCAATTAGTTGTTTAGAAACATGTGTAGAGTCTATTTGTTAGTGTTTTTGTTGATTTTTTTTCTTATACAGATTTCTAGGTTCACACTGTTTTGGTAAGAACAACTTCTTAATGAATGTTTAATTCTCTTGAAGCTATTGAAACTTGTTTAGTGGCCTAGTATGTGATCTCTCCTGGAGAATGTTCCATGTGCACCTGAAAAAAAAAAAAAAGGTGTAGTCTTCAGTTTTTTGATAAAGCATTCTGTAAAAATCAATTAATTCCATCTGTCCCAATGTATGATTTAGGGCAGTGTTTCCTTGTTGATTTTCTGTCTGGATGATCATTCCATTAAAGGAAGTTGGAAGTTAACGTCCTTATTATTACTGTATTATGGTTAATTTCTCCCTTTATATTTGTTAATATTTGCTTTGCTTTAGCTACTCCTATAGGGAACGTGTGCATATTGTTATGCAACAATTATGCAATACTCTGAACATTTTCTGAACTTCTTGTTGGATTGATTTCCTGAATATGACCCCAAATGCACGAAGCCAATAGTAAAAATAGTCAAAAGCGACTGCATTACAATTAAAAATCAGTTGCATTATGGGACTTAAGAACAGTGATAAAGCAATCTGAGACAGGAAAAAATCTTTCCAAATCTCATACCTGATACCAGAGTATAAAAAGATTTTCTACAATTAAAAACCAACAATTCAATGGAAATTTTGCAAAGAACATATGTACATATTTTTCTAAATATGATCTAAATGTTGCCAATGAATATATGGGACATTGAAGAGTTCTGACCATGATGAAGAGGATTAAGGACTTCACGTTGTCTCTGCAGAGCCTTGGGTCACTACTGAGGTGCAGCTTGGATCCCTTGCCCAGTGCTGTGTCTTAAGGATCTAATGCTGCCACAGCTATTGCGCAGGTGGCAGCTGTGGCTTGGATTTGATCCCTGGCCCTGAAACTTCCTGATATTGCACCAAATATATTTATTTGGATATATATAAGAAAAATTTCTCATTCATGAAAGGAAAATCAAAAACAATTGAAAATTGACATAATGGAAAAAATAAAAATCATTATATAAAAAAAGAAAATAATAATAAAAAAAGAAAATCAAAACCAATGATATAACACCACACAACAATTAGGATGGTTGCTCTAAACTGAAAAAGTTCATATGTTTACTAGGAATTAGAGAATTTGGAAAACTCTTGTCCTGCTGATGGGAATGTAAAATGGTACAGACACTACAGAAATACTTTGGAGGTTGCCCTCAAATTTAAAAAAATTTTATTACATGATCCAGTAGTCACAGGTTTGTGTGTATAATTGCCCAAAGTTTGGAGCTCTAACTGTAAGATGTATTTGCATATGCGTATATGTAGCAGTATTATTCACCAAGGGTATAGGTTAGAAGCAATCCAAATATACTTTGTTGGATGAATAGACAAAATGTGGTAAATACATAGGATGGAATAGTATTCAACTTTTAAAAAGATGAAAGTACTGTCATTGAGTGTAACATGGATGAACCTCGAGGACGTTGCACTAAGTGATATAACCAGACACAAAAAGACAAATACTGTATGTTTTACTTACCAGAGGTAGCTAAAGTAGTCACTTTCATGGAAGCAGCTGGTAAAATGCTGGCTCTCAGTACGTGGAGCTAAGGGGAAACAGAGGGTCGTTCAAGGAGTGTCAGTTCACTTTTACAACACGTTGAAAAAGTTCTGGAGATCTGTTACACAGCAAGGTAAATACACATTGCATGACTGAAATGTAATTAAAAGCAGTTCCAACAAAAAAATCTTATTTTAAAACACAATTTAAAATTTTTAAACTTTTGGAAAATTTAACAAGGAATCAGAATTAAAGCTACAACGTGGTCTTCAAAGCTAAGGTGTTTGTTCTACACTTCACAATTAACATAACTAAAGCAATGTCAGGTATACTGTGGAATTCAATGACTAACTAATGCTGAACTCAAATTAAAATCAAGCAGTAGATATGTACTGAGAACCTTCTATGTGGCATGAGCATACAGGAATGTATGGGATGGACAAAGCCAATAGACCAGTTCTGTCATTGCCCAGTGACCTTCACCAAAATATGATATATAAGTAGCACAGACATATGTATAATCTGTAGAATTTTTAAAAATTATTTTTTTCAGAGTATTGCAGAATTTCTATTCCATCTAATATCTGATGAGCTTTCCTGATTCAATCCAAGGTCAGAATTAAGTCTCTTCTATGAAGTACTACTGGCTGTACAATGAAAATTTTCATAAAGGTGACAATTGTACAGAGGAGTAAGAAAAAATGTTGTGGTTTTTTCCATTCCAAATTTGGATTAAGATGGTATAAGTTCAAGAATATTCTTATGGAAACTCGTGGGATAACAGAAGAATGAATGAGAGAGAGAGAGAATAAAAAGAAGAGACAGAGGAAGAGGAAGGACGCAAGGACAAGGAAGAGGACAAGGGGAAGGAAGTTTGATTCAGAAGAAGATAAGAGCATGAGAGGATGAGAAGACATGCTACTAGGGGAGGAGCCCCCTTCACTTCTCTGTGTGTTTGTGGCCCAATCTCCGCAGGGACTCCTTCACCTCCTTGTTTCACAGACTATAGATGAGGGGGTTGAGCATGGGGATGACCAGGGTGTAGAAGACAGAGACCACCTTGCCCTGCTGCATAGACTCCACAGCTCCCGGCTGGGCGTACATGACGAAAAGCGTCCCATAAAAGAGGGACTCGGCTGTCATGTGGGAGCCACAGGTGGAGAAAAGTTTGTGTCTCCCTGCTCCTGAACACATCCTTCTTCTTTTTTCTCCTTCTTCTCCTTCTCCTTCTCTTTCTTTTTCTTCCTCTTCTCCTCCTCCTCTTCTCTTTCTCTCTCTCTGTATCTATCTCTCCTCTCTGTTTCTCTCCCTCCCCTACATGTCAAAGAAACTGGATTTTTTTCCCCCTCTTAGAATTCCCCACAGCTTGTATGCTGATTGAATCCCGGTGCTCTGTTCATCGCGGTCCTCTTCAAGTGTGCTGCTTCCTGTAAGCCATTAGCTGGGTGGAGTGTGTTGATCAGATCCAGGTTGCTTTGTGCTTCCTGCTATCGCTCAGACTACTTCATGGGTGGTGGGATGCCCTTTAGTTCTCTCTTGTGATGTTCTCGGTCATTAGGACTGTTGCCATTTGCATTGTCACAGTGGGCTGTAAACAAATGGCGAGATGCTGACTCCTTCAGCCGGAGAACCTCCCGTTCAGCTGTGGAGCATATCCACAAAGACAAACTCTCCCATCTGCTCTCTAGTTCCGCAGGGCTATTGTTTACATAGGAGAAGTGGCATGCTTGATCTTTTCTCTTTAGGTAGCATTTTAAAAACATTGAAATGATTCATTAGCATTCTCTAATGGTGACTAAGTTTGTTTGCATTATTATGAGTTAATAGATTCAACATATTTGAAGTATTTGAATGCACTGCAATTATTATTCTTAGCAATGTTAAACTGTCCGATTTTTAGCCGGTGGGCTGCTCTTCCAAATCCTTTTGACATGACCTACGAGCCTTTTTTTTTTTGCATTTTCTTTTTAAAATTAGAATATAGTTGATTTATAGTGTTGTGTCAATTTCCGCTGTACCACATAGTGACCCAGTCATACATATATATGTATCTACATACTTTTTCTCATACTACCTTTCATCATGTTCTGTCCCTCAAGATCGGACATAGTTCCCTGTGCTGTACAGTAGGACCTCATTGCTTATCTATTCTAAATGTAGTAGTGTGCAGCTACCAACCCCAAACTTTCGTTCCACTTCCTCTCCCCACCCCTCCAGCAACTACAAGTCTGCTCTCCATGTCTGTGACCGGTCTCTGTTTCGTAGATAGGATCATTTGGTCAGAATGACCTATAAGTCTTTGATAATGTTTTTGTTTCTTTATGGCAGGCTGTTCTGACTTGGATGTGCTCTCAGGACCCAGGTAGCTGTTGGTGGAATCTGAGTCCTTTGAAACCACATCACAAGGCTGGCTGAGCTGTTTAACTTCACTCCTCGGCTGCTCCCTCTGATTCCTAGTGGATCCTCCTCTTCCTGACTTCTAATGGTGGCAGTACCCAGGACACAGTGGTCTGGCTTTCTGTCTTTGCTGTCGCTGGCTGGGTGATGTCACCTAGCTTCACAGCCTTGTCATCTCATTCTATTCTTCCATTTCTGAGTTTACACCTTCAGAGCAGACCTCTCCCCTAATCCAGACTCACACATAGCAGCTGCCTACACAATGTCTCCTCTTGGATATACAAGGTTAACATGTCCAAAATGAACTCAAAATTTTCCCCACTACTGCCAACAACCCTCCCCAAACCTGCTCTTCTCACCCCATTTAATGATAATTCCATGTTTCCAGATGTTCATGCCAATACCCCAGAGTCCCCTCTGACCTTTCTGTGTGTTATCCCAATCTGTTCTGTCACCCAAACTGTATCTTAAAAGCATTCCCAGACTTCATTTTCTTTTATCATCACCCCAGTTCAAGCTTTGTTATTATTCAGTCAGATTCCTGCAATAGTGTCCCAACAGGTGTCAGTAATAAATACGATACACCCGTTAATCTGAAGTCCAACAACAACCCTTCTCTGCTCAAAACCATCACAAGGCTTGCATCTCACTCTGAGGAGAGGTTAGGGAGTGGGGGTGGGGAACGCGGCTCACACAGTGCCCTGCAGCCCACCCCAGCCCCCCAGTCTTTCTGACCCTGCTCTCTACAGCCCCTGGCCCTTGCTCATTCTGCCGCAAACACATCGACCTCTTCAATGGTCCTCAGACTTGCCAGCCAAAATCGCATCTGTGAGGGGTACCTGCTTGGCTAGTTCTCTGACCTCTGTGAGGAGTACCTTAATGTCTGCGTATAAGGAAGATGCACAGAGATGCAGTGACAATGAGAGGTAATCCCAGAAAAATCATGAGAAGTTGGCCAGAGACTAGCATTAGTTTTCTTAATTGCTTCTGGTATCTTATATGAAACAATATGTCCTTGTTATCTAAGCCATTGTTAGCTGTTTCACTTGTAGCCAAACGCCACCTGTCCATGCACACCTCATTTCCATATGTGTCCAGATTGGTTGCTGGATTCTCTAGACTTAGGTCACTCCTTTAGAACATACTGAATTTCCATTTCCGAATACAGACAGATGTTAATTTCTTTATATATACACAAATATATAATTTCATATATATGACTAAATATTTTTAAATACACTACACTGTGTATTGGTGGTGATTTTCTATAGTCATTTTTCCATTTCTTTTTAAAAAAATTGCATCACTGTGAATTCCCTGGTGGCTCAGCTGGTTAAGGATTCAGTGTCACCGCTGTGGCTGGGGTCATTGCCGTGGCACGAGTTTGATCCCTGGCCCTGGAACTTCCACATGCCACAGGTATGGCCACAGAGAATAAACAAATGAATACATAATTGGATCACTTTCCTCCCTAACATCAACCTATATAGTGTTTTTTAGTTTTTATAAAGTCCAGACTATCAAATGTCTCCCTTTGTAGCTTGAGTTTCTTGTGTCTTATCAAAACCTATATTGACAATCCAGTTTACATGATTCCATAAAATCTCTGTACATGATTACATGATCATTTAGAAATAATTATATTTATAAATGTGTATTTAAATATAAATTTCATACATAAGCTACACAACTATAAGTTTTCTGAGAATGTGGTTGTAGCTTTGTCAATCTGTTAAGCTTTTTACTTGTTGAGTCAGAGCAGCAATTTCCAAGCTCCTTATACATGGAACCAGAAATTGGAGGTCCCCTTTGCCCATTTTTTTAATTGAGATGTTTGTCTTCTTATTATTGAATTTTAAGAGTTTTTCATACAGGCAAGATGTCTTTTTCCAACGTATGTTTTGAAAATATTTTCTTAATTTCCATACCTTTTATTTTCATAATTAATCCTTCACAAACTAAGTGTTTTTTAATTTTTATAAAGTCCAGACTATCAAATATCTCCCTCTGTAGCTTGAGTTTCTTGTGTCTTATCAAAAATGTATAACTGATTCGCTTTGCAGTATACCTGAAACTAACCTAGGATTGTAAGTCAACTACAATTTAATAAAATTAAAAAAAATCCTTGCCTAACCCAATTTAAGAAAAAATGGACTCCTATATTTTATTTTATATGTTTCAAATTTTTGGCTTTTATATTGAGAATTTTATCCATTTTGAGTTAATTATTGTAAGGATTGAGGTTTATATATTTGCATAAGGATAGTCGATTGTTTCAGCACAACTTGTTGAAAACACTGTCCTTTCCCCCATTGAATTACCTGACAGGTATGTCAAAAATAAACTGGCCTTACATGTGTAGGTCTAATCTGTATTCTTGATTCTATTTGTCCAAATTACACTGTTATGATTCCTCTTGTTACAGTGAATCCTGAAATCAGGTAATTTAAGTCCTCCAACTTTTATTTTTCTTAAAATTAATTTTGACTGTTCTATTCTTTTTATTTCCACATAAACTGTTTTGCTTTTAGGGCCACACTCACAGCATATGGAAGTTCCCAGGCTAGGGGTAGAATCAGAGCTACAGCTGCAGGCCTACACCCCAGCCACAGTGACACAGGATCTAAGCCACATCTGCAACCTACACAACTGCTCAAGGCAATGACAGATTCTTAACCCACTGAGTGAGGCCAAGGATCAAACACCCATCCTCATGGATCCTAGTTGGGTTCATTAACCACTGAGCCATGAAGGGAACTCCCAGCTTGTTGATTTCTACAAAAAGTACCAGAAATTATTTTGTTTCAAATTGCAATTAATCTTTAGGCAATTTGGGAGGAAATAGATATTTTAACATTACTGAGTCTTTTGCTCATTGAACACAAGGTACATCTAAATTTATTTAGTCAGTCCTCAATTTCTCTTAGTGGTATTTTCAAGTTTTCACAGCCCTTGCACATAATTTGTTAAATCTATCTTTATTTCTTCAAAGGTATTGCAAATGGCATTTACAATTGTTCGTTACTAGTATGTAAAAATATAATCAATGTGATATACTGACTTGGTATCCTGTGACTACTGTATTAATTATAATCAATTTTTCTATAAGTTCCTTAGGATTTCCTAACAGATGATCATGTCTGCAAATAAGAACAACTTTTATTCTTCTTTCCAATCTGTATCCACTTTTTTCTTTTTCTTGTCTTATTGCACTGGCTAGAACATGTGGTGCAATTTTCATCAGAAGGGTATTACAGATAAGACATCGTTGCCTTGTTTCTGATATTGGAAGAAATTGTCAATAATTCACCATTAAATATGATATTAGCTGGAGGTTTAAATAGATGTGCTTTTGAGTAAATTTCCTATTTACAGTTTCTTGAGAGTTTTAAACAAAGAGTTGTGAATTTTGTGAAATTCTTTTTCTGCATTTTTTGAGATTATCATAGGCTTTTCTTGCTAAATCGTGTAACATGTAATCTATTGCATTTTTTGTTAAACCACTCTTGTATTCCTGGGATAATCCTCACCTGATCATTGTGTGTTATAATTTTGACATATTATTGGGTATAACTTAAGTTCTGTGAAGATATTTTCATCTATGTTACTGAGAGATATTTCTCTGTAGTTTTCCTTTTTTTAAAATGTCTTTCTTTTACTTTTAGCGTAGTGCTGATATCAAAATTATTTGTAAACACAGTGTTTCCTCCTCAGTTTTCTGAAAGAGTATATGTACAACCAGTATTATTTCTTCTCAGGTGTTTGGTAGAATTGACAAAAAATACCCCGGGCCTAAAGTTTCCTTCCTACGGGAAAGTTTAACTACTAATTCAATTAATTTAATAGATATAAGACTACTCCACTTACTTTTTTCCTCCAGTGAGAGTTGTTTCAAGTTATCCTTTAACTATATCCTTATTATCCACTAATGGCTATAGGATCCTTAATTGTTTCCTTTTTCATCTTGATATAGATATTTTATGTCTTCTCTCTTTTTTTTTACTTTTTTCAAAGAACAAGTTCTGACTTCAATGATTTTTCCCATCATTTAGTTTTCTATTTTATTGATCTTTTAATATTTATTATTTTCTTCACTCTTTTAAAAACTTCATTTCTTTCTTAGAGTGAAATCTTAGAACACCTGTCTGAGGTCTTTCTGATTTTCTCTCACATAAGCATTTAATTCTGTAATTTTCCCTCTCAGCACTTATATTAATCAGCTCAGGCTGCCATAACAAAATGTAATAGATGGGGTGGTGTGAACAACAGAGATTTATTTTCTCACAGTACTGGAGGTTGGGAAGTCCCAAGTTAAGGTCCAACAGGGTTCAATTCCAACAAGAGTTTTTTCCCTGGCTTGCAGATAGCTGTCTTCTTGCTGTGCAGGGGAGAAAGGTCAAATGACTAAAAGACATTCAAAATGTGCACAGCCTGGCTAATTACCAGGAAATGTCTAAGCCATTCCTTAATGAGACACCACTGTATACCCACTGAAACAGCAGATGGGCTATAACCAGTGCTGTTGAGGACAGGAGCCTGGTAGGAGTGTCAATTAGTACAGAAGTTTGGCATTTTCCACTGCAGTTGAAGACACTTGTTTTTCCCTACAATTTAACTTTCCCTCTAGAATGTATTTACCTAACAGGAATGCACACACCTGTACACAAGGAGGCCTGGACAAGGCTGTTGTGACATCAAACATAATCGCTGCACATGGGAAACACACAGAGATATCTACCCCAGTGGAGGAGATAAATAAATTATGGATCATTGTCTGGTGGAATACTACACAACAGTAAAAGTGAACAAACTGTGAAACAGTCTGGATGAATTTCACGAGTGTAGCATTAAGCAAAAGAAGCCAGACAGAACACGTACCAGAGGACCCTACTTAGATGACATTGAAGAGAGCTGGAGAAACAACCATAATGCTCAGGGATGCATGCTTGGATGGGCAGCTCTGAGGGAAGGTTAGACATGGTTACCTTAAGCATCAAGACAGTGCCTACCTTTCTGTGGCTCATGGGCCTGGGAACTGCATGGTGCCTGGGCAAGTGTTGCATTGTGATCTTTCCTGGAGTGTCCAGCTTTATTCCAGGTGCATCTCTGTGCATGTGGTAGCTGAGAGTGAGGGCTGGAGCACTTGGCCATCACCCATGGCAACGGCTCCCTCCCCGTGATGAGTTTTGCTCTTGTTGTTGGTAGCCACAGTCCTTCCTGGTCCTTGCCTGGGTTCTCTGACCGCCCCTCTTATCTCCTTTGCAGGCCCACTGGTCCCAGGCCACCCCTTAAATTATGGGGTCTCCTGAAGCTCCGTTTCTTAATTGAGTGGTTGTCAAATGTCAGCATCTGGTGGAATTGGCTGGAGAGGTGGTTATCACCCATGTCCCTGAACCCCACACTGAGGGATTTTAGATCAGGGTGGCTGAGACAGAGCCCAAGAATCTGCATTTGAACACATCTGTAGGTAAGGTTGATGCTGCTGGTTTGGAGATCACACTTTATCTCAGCTCACACCCCTTCCTTCTCAGAACCCATATTTCCAAATGGCAACTGGTGTCCCACCAGAAACCCAGTCACCACATCCAAAGCTGTGGGTCCCTGCCCTCACGTCTGCGTCAGGGACCTCACTGCCCACTACTGTCCCAAACCCATCCTGTTCCTCACCCGCAACATCCAGCCTGCGCCACTTCCTGCCAGCTCCTGTTCAATGTTCTTCCCTCCCATCTCCCATCAGTGCTGGGCACTTCACTCCTCTGAACGGTTGCCAGGCCTGCTCATGGCTCCGTGCCTGTCCAGGCTCTGCTTTCCTTCCCGCACAGACTCCTGGAGGAGTGATAAAGCTTTCCCACTCAGATCCTATTGCTCCTTCTGCAAACAAGGCAATCCCTTTCCCATCATCCAGAGAATGTGTGGAATGGAACCCTAAAGCCCCTGTTCCACCCCAAGCCTGCCTGAGACCTCAGCTCCAGCCAGAGAACGTGCCGGGCTGTCTCCATTGTCTCCTTCTGCCCTAAATGTCTGTCCAGCCCCATCCACCCGTGGGTGTGACCAGCTCTCACGTCTCCCCAGGCACCCTCCAGGACCCACTCTGATGTGACTGTTTCTTCCTCTGTGCCATCAGCAACCTGTGCCATTAGTGGCCCCCCTCGCCACTTTGGTCACATCAAAGGGCACGTATCTGATTTGACGTCTGTGCCTCTGCAGTGCCCGAGTGCTGGACTTGGTCTAGGTTATGCCTGCACCCCGAGCCAGGGCCTGTCCCTTAGTACCCTGTGCTCAGGGTCTGGGGCTGAGGATTTGACCCTGAGAAAGGCATTTAAGGTGATGAAGTAGACAGTGGTGCTCTCTAAGACCCTCTATAAATGACAGCCTGTCCCTTTGGTCTAAATGAGCCTGCAGCCCAAGGGCAGGGCTGGCCAGGCAGGAAAGTGTCCGCATTTCCCCTGCTGAGAGCAAGCCATGAGTGTCTGCCATGTACACAGCCCTGCTGCTCCCCTCACACACGGTCTCCTTCGACTCTGGCAGCCGTGATGGGGTAGCTGCTTGACCTTACCTCTTCCAGGTGAGGGTGATGACTCCACACGGCCAGGATCTGCTCTCAAGGGTCTCTGAGCTCCTGCAGGTCAGTGCTGATGATAACCAGTGGGCATCCGAGGACCTCCCCCCAATTCAGCCCTGACTTCCTGTGGGGTCAGGTGATAGCAGGGAGGGGGCAGGGCAGGCACGGGGGTCTCAGTGAGCATCAGGTCGGTGCTGCGTGTCTGGAGAAGGGTGCTTCTGGTTTTAGTGGAAGCAGGGAGGGGATCAGCTTGCTCTCCTGCCCCTCACCCCATGTCTGGCTGCATCGGCCAGGCAGTGCATCAAGCCACGTGCACCTTGGGGTCACCCTGCTGGGAAGATCTCCTCCTGGCACAGCGGGACTCAGGGTCTTGAGTGGGCAATTAGGTGAGGTTGTTTGTTTTCCGGGCTCTGCACTGGGACCCCTATTCTCCCGAGTCCCCAGTCACCACCATTTGTCCCATCCTGCCTCGCATACAGGTCCAAGGAGCCAAGCCCAGAAGTCCCTCAGCTTCCCAGTGACAAGCACATCATCTAAGAACAGACCCTGTGGTCCTCAATGGACATGTGCCCCAGGGTGGCACGGGCAGACTCCTGGGTGCAAAGCCCTTCCCTCAGCCCCTGCCCACCTCCACCTAAAGCCTGAGCTAGAGTGATTGACTAGGACCTAAAAGCCTCCTCTGACCCCTCTGTGCTCCTCTGGGTCCTCCCTCCCGCGGGGCCTGACCTGGCACAGGTCACTCCCTGGCGCGAGCTCAAGAAGGCCACCCTAAACATATTTCTGTTACTGGAGGAGAAGGGGCAGGCAGGAGAAGGGTGACATCTGAAACTTCTTGATTTTAAAAATCCTAAAACCCAATCATGTTTGACAGAGTCAAGCAAACAGAAGGTGTTTGGCGTCAACGGTGAGCATCCCCGTCTCCACCGTCGCTGACCCAACCTCTGCTGGAAGCTTGCTGTCTTCACTTCCGCACCTGTCGGGGGTGGGGCGAGGTGGTGTGGGTTTGTGGGTGCATTCTGCTTAATTTGACTTTTCCTTGCAAATATATGATCACACTGCAACAGGTCTGCAGTTTTTTTTAAACCAAATGCTGTGTAATCATTATCTTTCTAAACCAGGCTTTCAATGTCTCCAGTGTACGGGGAGCCCGTAATTCCTTTAACTCTATGAAAACACATATTCAGGGTGTTGAACCAAAATGCTTCATTATGAAAGGACCGCTTCACATGAGATTGACTGCGTCAAGTTCAGAGCGTTAAGTATACGTACGATATTGTCCAGCAAGTCTCTAGAGCTTATTCGTTTTGTTTGACTGAAGCTTTATGCCTGTTAATTGATAATCCTGCCCAGCTCTGGCTGCCACCATTCCACCACCAGATTCTAAGAATTTGAGTATTTTAGAGACCTCAAATGAGCAGAATCATATAATTTTTGTCTTCCTGTGACTGGCTTGTATCACTTAGCGTAACGGACTCCAGGTTCACTCATGTTTTTGCATCTTGCAAAATTTCTTTCTTTTTGCAGATGGGGTGGCACTCCATTGTACTCATAGACGCGTTTCTTTATTAATCTGTCCGTGGACATGTCAGTTGTTTCCACATCTTGGCTTTGTGAAGCCTGCTGCAGAGAACTTAGGTGGGCTAAAATCTCTTCCAGATCCTGATTTTGATTCTTTTTGAGAAATATCCAGAAATGGGATTGCTGGATCACATATTAGTTCTATTTTTAATTTTTTTGAGAAACTTCTACACTTTCCCCCAAGAGATGCAGCATTTTGCGTTCCCACCAGGGCTGTGTACTGGTTCTGGTTCCTCCACATCCTTGCCAACACTGTTTGTCTCTTCTTTTTTTACTTTCTTTTAGGGCCGCACCTATGGCATATGGAGATTCCTGGAGGTTCCCAGGCTAGGGGTCGAATCGGAGCTACAGCTGCTGGTCCACGCCACAGCCACAGCAACGCGGGATCCAAGCCATGTCTGCGACCTACACCACGGCTCATGGCAACGCCAGATCCTTAACTTACTGAGCGAGGCCAGGGATTGAACCCACAACCTCATGGTTCCTAGTCAGATTCGTTTCCACTGTACCACTATGGAAACTCCTATTTTCATTTTTGGACATAAAGCGACATTTTTGGACATAAAGGTATTAGGAGATATTTCCCCATGGTTCGCTCATGATTAGTGACACTAAAGGTTTTTAATATACTTGTGTCTGTTTGTATGTCTTCTTTGGAGAATTGTCTGTTCAAGCGCTTAACTTATTTTTAAATTGTTCTTTTAAAACTTTTGAGTTGTAGGAACTCCTTATATATTTGGAGATTAATTATCAGATATATAGTTTGCAAATATTTTCTCTTACTTCGTTTCCACTCTGTTGAGTGTTTCCTTTGCTGTGCAGAAGCTTTTTAGTTTGGTGTTGTCCCGCTTGTCCGCCTTTGGTTGTTGTTGTCTATGCCAAGACCAATGCCTTGAAGCTTTTCTCATTTATTTTTTCCTAGGATTTTTACCATTTGGGGTTTTATGTTTAAGCCTTTAATCCCTTTTGAGCTGATTTTTGTGCATGGTATAATATAAGGGTCTAATCTCATTCTTTTGCATGTGGCTATACAGTTTTCCTGTAGATGGAAGTTATTCCATGTCATTATGTGCAAAAACTGAAAGAAAGCAGTAGCTTTACTTATTTCAGACTAAATAGACTTTAAGCCAAAGATTGTAATAGGAGACAAAGAAAGCCATGCTGTAATGATAAAGGGGTCAATCCAACACAAGGACACAATGTTTAAAAATATTTATGCACCCAACCTAGAAACACCTAAATGTATTAAGTAAATCTTAACAGGCCTCAAGGGGAAAACAGATGTAATGCCCGCGGTCGCGAGACCCCCTCGCAACAAGCACGAGAGTCAAAAGTCAAAGCCAAAACGGCAAGGGTCCTTTATTGCAGGTTCGAACCTGGACCCCTGCGCACTCGTTACCGGTGACACAAAGAGGTCCAGACTGCAGCGAGTACAGGGTTTTTATGGGCACACACAAACAAGTCTGGGACTTAGGGGAGGTTTTCAAAGGAGAGGGATGCCGATTGGCTGATATTTGAATTGGGACACCGTCTGCTATATGATTGGCCTGGGATCGCGTGATCGATATTCAGCAAGCAAGCAGGTTTACAGAAGCAGATGTGGCGGTTAGTGACTGGCTATAATTGGCGCGCGCAGACCTGGGGGGGATAGAAAATTTCCTAAATGGTAGCCTGTTATGTCTTGGCCGGTTTTATTGACCCTTTGTTGCGAAACACTGTCACAACTGATATTTAGCAAGCAAGCGATGTTACAGAAGCGAGAAGGGAGCATTAAGTTTCAATTGCCTTAGGTTTCGTTTCTCACAGACAATAAATATTCCACTTTCAACAACAAGTAAATTACCCAGACAAAAAAAATATCAATAAGGAAATATCAGACCTAAACTACGTATTAGATCAGATGGACTTCATATGCATTTACCAAATATTCCATCTGACTGCAACAGGATGCACATTCTCAACACACAGGAAACATTCTACAGGAGTAACCATATGTTAGGTCATAAAACAAGTCCATAAACTTGTTACAATTTTGTCAAATATCTATTCTGATCACAGCAGTATGAAACAAAATCAAATACAAGAAGAAAACTGGATAATTCACAAATATCTGGAGATTAAAAAACATGCTGCTGAACAACAAATGGATCAAAAAAGAAATCAAAAGAGAAATTGGAAACTGTATTGCGACAAATGAAAGTACAGTATGCCAAAACTTTTGTTGCCACAAAAGCAATTCTCAGAAGGAAATTCATAATGATATATACCTACAGAAGGAATTAAGAAAGATCTCCAATGAGCCACCTAACTGTACAACTCAAGGAACTAGAGAAAGGACAAAGTAAGCCCAAAGTTAGCAGAAGATTTTTCTTATTTTGCTTTCCAAGTAGTCTACGACTCCTCTTTTCACTTTTCCTTTGACTGAGGCATGTATAGAAATATATTTCTTAATCTCCAAAAGTTAGGAATTGGTGCCCCTTTTAAATTTTTTTATGTATGACAAAAGAAACTGGGAAGAAAAATGGCATCATTTTTTAAATTTATAAAGATTTCAATTTGTATGATCTCGGCCAAGCCAAGGTCTATTTTTGGAACATTCTGTGAACAAACAAAATAAACACAATATATTCTCCATTTAACGGATCTAAGGTTTTTCTCTATAAAAATCCCTATTAAGAAGTTTGTTGACTAATCTTTTATTACCTGTGTTCTCACTTATATTTTTGACTGCTATATCTGGCTAATTCTGCAAGAAATTTCTCCTAACATTAGTAATATCTTTTACTTTAAGCATTTAACTCCTTTCGTGCATGTATATGCCAGTTTATGACTGACCTATCATATGTCTGTGTCCCTGCTTTCACTGCCTAATTCACTCTTAATCCTTTTTACAAAGATAAAGGATTATAAAGATTGTATCTATAAATTTGACCTTGTCAGCTCTTAATAGTTTCTCTTCTGCTTTTTGTGTGCTTTTAGCTGATATCTTATAATACTGTGATTTATTATAAGAAATGTAGATTTGGCCTTTGTCCCTGTTTCTGACACAGAGCTCCTAAAACCGTTGGAATTTCTTAAGTAATGAGAATGACAAAGGTGTCTTTTGTTGCATTAACGAGCTGACTTTTGGACCTAAGGGCTGGTTGCCAGAATAACCAGCCCTGTGATTAGATGGTTGGAACTTCCTGCCATCCCCCACCCCTGACCTCTGGGGAGGGGGGAGGGGGCTGAAAGTTGAGTTCAATCACAGCTAGTAGTTTAACCAGTAATGCCTCTGTAGTGGACCTCCATAAAATCCCAAAAGGATGGACTTCAGAGAGCTTCTGGGTTGATGATCATGTGGAGATTCGGGAAAAGTGGTACCCGGAGTGGCCATGGAAGCCCCACAGCCTTTCCCATGCATCTTGCCCTGTGCATCTCTTCCATCTGGGTGTCTCTGAGTTATAGCCTTTTATAATAACCTAGTGATGTGGTGAGTAAAATGTCTTTCTGAATTTTGTGAGCCATTCGGCAAGTTCATCAAGCCCAAGGCAGGGGTTGTTGGAACTACACTCTACAGCTGGTCTGTCCCAGCACCTAGGCTTGGGAGTTCCCATCGTGGCTCAGTGGTTAATGAATCTGGCTAGTATCCATGAGGACAAGGGTTTGAGCCGTGGCCTCGTTCAGTGGGTTACACTGTTGCCATGAGCTGTGGTGTACATCGCAGACTCGGCTTAGATCCCACGTTGCTGCGGTGTAGGCCGGTGGCTACTGCTCAGATTCAACCCCTAGCCTGGGAACCTCCATATGCCGCCAGTGTGCCCCTAAAAAAAGGTGAAAAAAGCATCTGGGCTTATGACAGGAATTTGAAATGAGGGGCGGTGTCAGTCTTTTGGGACTGAGCCCTTAACCTCTCCATAGATGGTACCAGAACTGATCTGAACTGTAGGGACCCAGCTAGCATCTGGAGACTTGTTTGGGTGTGTGGGAGAAACGCTCCCCCCCGCACAGTAAAACAGGGTGACCAGACTTTGGCTCATAACATTATTTTCAACAATTCCTCATCATTTTAGTGATGTTTCTCGTGTCTTAGTATACAGCTGGCTTTTACTTTATTCCAAACTTTAAGTCTCTGTCCTTCAATAGAAAATTTACTGTATAACTTGTCTTTCTCTCTCAATATGATTAGTGACACACTGGCATACCCCATGGCCTAGAACATCGCAAGCATAATAATGAACAAAGAACACAGGCATATAAGATTATCTACCACAATTCCATTCATACAAATTCAAGAAAAGACAAAAGTAATCTGCATTAAGACAGTGATTACCTTTGGAGATTATAAATGGAGGACTAAAAGGCTTTTGGGTGTGATACTATGATTTTTCTTGGCCTGGTGGCAAGGCATGCCTAGGAGTTCCCTGGTGGCTCGGAGGGTTAAGGACCTGGTGTTGTCACTGCTATGGCTCAGGTCAGTGCTGTGATGTGGGTTTGGCCCTGGCCTGGAAACTTCTGTATTCCGTGGATGTGGACAAAACATATCAAGGTATGTTTAATTTTTCAAAATTCATTGAGTTGTATACTTAGGTTTCGTCCAGCTTTCTGTAAAAATGTTATACATAAGTCTATTTATTAATATTTCTGATCTATGAACACAATCGTGTTGTCTGCAAATTATAGGTTTATGTCTTTTCTGAGACTTGTTCCTTCCTTCACTGGGCCTTTAATTTATATTTTTATTTAGTTTTTATGTCAGTGTGCTTACTTGACACTCCAAAACAATGTCGAATTCAAGAAATTATAGAGGAGTTCCCTTTGTGGCTCAGTGGTTAACGAATCCGACTAAGAACCATGAGGTTGTGGGTTCAATCCCTGGCCTTGCTCAGTGGGTTAAGGATCTGGCGTTGCCGTGAATTGTGGTGTAGGTCGCAGACGCGGCTCGGATCCTGCGTTGCTGTGGCTGTGGTGAAGGCCGACAGCTACAGCTCCTGCCGGACCCCTAGCCTGGGAACCTCCATATGCCACGGGTGCGGCTCTATATAAAAAAGGCAAAAAGACAAAAAAAAAAGAAATGATAGAGTGTATTGCATATTTGCTGTTTTTAGATGATATCCTTTACAAGGTTAGGGAAGTTTCCTTTATTCCTAGTTTGCTAAGAGTTTTTGTAGAAAATGAGATGTTGGATTTCAGCAAATATTTGTATTGTATGTATTGTTTTCTTTATTTTGTTTACAAGTTGTTACATCCATTGATCTTTGTTTAACAAAACCTACCTTTCTGAAATAAGCATACATTTGTTGTAATGAATTCTCTCTATTGATTATCTTTAGTCTTTTAAGAGGATTTTTGTTTGTTCGTGAAAACTTTCCATCCATATCTATCAGTGCGAAGCGCCTGGCATTCTATAATGTCCTTTGCAGACTCAGGAATCAGGATTGTGCTGGCCATATCAAATAAGCTCATCTGTGTTCCTTCTTCCATTTTCATCGTCACGCTCTTTCTTATATGCTCAAAAAAGATCACTGGTAGAATTTTATGTGTCTAGAATATTTTATATGGAAAGTGTGTAATTTCAGATTCAAAGTCTTTATACATAATAATTCAGCTTTTTAATTTCATCTCATGTGTGTCTGCGGTGGTGCATTGCTAGAGGAATATTTGTCCATTGCATCTAAATATTCTGTTGGTTTAAAGTTGTTCGTAATATCCCCTTTGCTGCGTCCAGCGCTGCAGGGCAACAGGGAATCCTGGAAGAGGGATGGTGTGCTACAACAAAACACACGAGACTCTTTTAGATTTGGAAAGTGGGGGACCAGGAAGCACTTTCCTCTGCCAACAGAGCGAAAAAGAGGCCTTGGCTTGGGCCGTATGTAGATGAGTGGGCTGGAGCAGGCATAAGCAAAGACAAGCCTACCTCTTGGTGAATAATAAAAGAAACTATTAGCATTGGTGCCTACCTCTAGCTGCATAATGTCTATGAAGGAGACCCTGTACTATAGAACTGACTCAGCAGATATTTGCCTTCTGCAGGGTTCAGCTGTTCAGGGGTCTCCAACACCCTTTGTTATCTTCTTAATGTTTGTGGGTTCTGTGTGATGTTACCCCATTTTTTGGCCACACCCACAGCCGGGCTGGGGCTCGAACCTGTGCTGCAACTGCAAACTGTGCCACGTAGGAACTTCCTGTGATGACACTTTTCATTCCTGAAATAGGTTATTGATGCCTTTCTTTATTTCTTGATCTCACCATGTGTTTATCACTTTTATTAGCATTTAGAAAAAACAAACTTTTAACTTGGTTGGCCTCCATATTGAGCATTAAGTTCTTAGTTCACTAGTTTTTGCTCTTATCATTTCTTCCCTTCTTTTTTCTTTGGTTTATATAGACTTGCACCAATTTCTTGAAAAGTCTTCTATTATTTCCATTGAAGATTGTCTGTCTTACAAAAATAGGAATTTTTTCTGTGACCGCCTTTAGGTCTTCCATTTGAATCTGGTTTTCGTATTCTTAACAGTCACAGGCCTAGCTGTACTTTTTAAAAAAGAAATAGCCCCCTTGAGTTTTCATCAGTTTCAGAAAACTCATCTATTATTTATTCAAATATTGGTCCCAGCTCCTTCACTCATTCCTTCATTCAAGGACTTCAATTATATATGAAATGCACATATAATATACATATATACATTAAGACATTACTATATACCACATCCTTTATGTGTCTTACCACGTTTTCAGTATTTTTAATTCTTCTGTCTCTTCATGCTTAAGTATGGATTGTTTTTTGTTCTATATTCCAGTTTACTAATTCTCTCTCCAGGTTTATTTAATCTACTGTCAAATTCAACCGTTAAATTCTTAATTGTAGTTATTTCATTTTTTAAATTTATACTTTTAATTCCTTGAACGTACTAAGCACACTTACTTTAAAGTTCATGCCTGAGATCTCCTGTGGATCTGTTTCTAATGGCACCTTTTTCTCTTTGTTTTCTGTCCTGTGTTCCCGAATAGCTGGTTACTTTTGATTATATAACAAATAATACACACTTTAAAATGCAAGGAAACACCCTTTTCCCGTTGCCAGAACAGAATTTCTGTTGTGTAATTTTTCATCGTTTTCTTTTTGAACTTCCTGTGTCATTTTGGTTTAGGTGTATCTTACATATGGAACCTCAAGCCTCCAGACTTGAGGCTCTGGATACGCCTCGAGAATTCTCCCCCGGGAGGCTTTACTTTTGCTTCTGGTCATCAGGCGGAGAAGCAATCTGTGGCCACACTGCTTTGATAACAACTAAGAACATTTGGATCTGCAGACAGCACGCGACCTCGTGGAAGCCGGTCCGCTTTCAGTTCTGCGCTCCCAGGACACCACCCTGCAAACTCTCTCCTGCAGATGCCAGCTGCCGTCCTCCTGGCCCTGTGCGTCTCCCAGCCAGTCACCTCTCAGCATCTCAGCATCAACTTTTACCGATGGCAACTTCCTTATGGAAAAAGCTCCAACAAATTTTTATCTCGCCTGTTTTGGCTTCACCTACGTCCCAGTTCTGGCCCCCAAATCCTTGCTTCTGTAGTAGCTATCAGGTGCTTTTAGGCAATTAAACGATATTTTAAAACATTTCATATTTCAGTAAGAGGTTTCTGTGTGAGAGGACCCTTTTCCCGTTGCCAGAACAGAATTTTTGTTGCGTCATTTTCCATTATTTTCTTTTTGAACTTCCTGTGTCATTTTGGTTTAGACATATCTGATGTACGAAGCATCAAAAAACGTATAGCTTTTTTTCTTACCATTCTAAGGGCCATTTTCTATGAAAATGTTAATTTATTACATTCTTCTTTGTTTTAATATTTGGCTATTTTTCTTACCTTTTATCAAACTGTACTACAAAAAACTGATTTTTTCTACTTTTTGCTCTCAGTATTCAGAAATTACACATTACTTCTGTTCTTTTAGTAGCCACATTTTTATACACATTTTAATACACATTTTTGAACTTATTTTTTTGATAGCCACACCTGTGACACACAGAAGTTCCCAGGCTAGAGGCTGAATCAGAGCTGTAGTTGCCAGCCTACGCCACAGCCATAGCAATGCTGCATCCTTACCCCACAGAGCAAGGCCAGGGATCGAACCGGCATCCTCAAGGATACTCTGTTGTGTTCCTAACCCCCTGAGCCACAAAGGGAACTCACGCATGTTAAGCTTGTATTTTACATTGATGTCCAGAGTGACTCCGAAGCTCCTTCCTGAAGAAAGCACGAACGTTAGCCTGCGCTCTCCCGTAACTCATCATGCTGATATTAACACCTTGAGCTTTTTAGAACCAGATTTTATTTAAAAAAACTCAACACTGTGTAACATTCTGTATCAAAAGTCATGAGGCTTAAAAATGCATTTTACATTTTTATTTTTAACCAGGATTGCTTTTACTGCCTGTCTTTCTCATTCTTGAACCATTTATTTTGCTGGAGTACATCTCATTCAACTATGTCCTTGACTTCAAACAGAATGTACCAGAATCTTGTCTTCTGGAGTCGGTGGCTACCTATGCAGGGACATAACTCTCTGGCTCCGGTTTCTACAAATAGCAAAATCTTAACCTGTGGGCAAATACCTGAGATGTCCCCTAAGAAAACGGGGGTGGGGGAGAGCGGTTGGTGTAGATTGGTTCAAAAGCAGCTCCCGAGGCGACCCCCTGGCAGAGCCTCTATCCCTTCCCGCGTCTTGGTCTGCTGATGGAACACTCGCCATGCTCTGCTCCGTGGCAGGCTTCTACGTATTGGGGGGTTTCGGTGTATACTGTCTTGCTTAGTCCACGGGTCTTTTCCTTTCTGAAGCAATCTGTAAAACGTCTGCTCGCTGATGACTGTATTTCTGATTTTCCAAGTCATTATGGAGTTTCCATTTTGGAAATACTCTTTTCTGTTATTTAATGGAATCTGGAGTGGACAAGAGAAAAACAAATGTGCTTATTCAGCCATCTCGATCCAATACAGTTTTAAATGTTTACAGCGATGTGATAAATGACACCTACATATCTGGATTTTTATTATGAATATTTACTAACTTCCAAATTAACCAATTGTATTCAATGAAGAAGGGGCTCAAAACAATTCAAAGGATAAAACATGGATTTTAAAACTTCTGAGCACAGGAGTATTAATATATTTGATACATATTTGAATATATTCAAATGATAACTGGTACTTGAATGTTTAGATACTATATCCAAATACCCATTTCAACATAGTAATTTTAATCTATTCTTCCACTCTGCGACGCAGCTAAACGCATTCACGTGCTGATTTACCTGTATTCTAACAGCGCTGTGACTCGGAGAGTGAGAGCGCTTAACAGGGTTTAATGTCTTTTATTTTGTTGTTTTTATTATTTTTTTTAGAGAGCCCACTGCTAGGGACTGAACTGGGGCTCAGGCCCAGGTCTTCTGAAGCAAAGCCAGCACCCACACTGCAGGAAAGCTGCCCTTCTCAATCTGCCCCATAATCTAGCCTTATCAGAAGTGGGTACGCCGTCACCTTGGATGGTTCACGAATCCTACTGGAGCCCATTTCTCCCCAACCCTGAAGTAATATTCTCCCCTGGGCTCTGCCTTCAAACTAACTCTTGTGCTAACAGTCTTGAAACTCTTGCCTCATTAAAGAGTTTCTAATGAGCTAATCAAACGTGGATGGAGTTCGGCCAAGGAAAGGCCCTGGGAGAACGTGGGTCTGACACAAAGAGGGCAGAGGTGTGGGCCCCTGGAGAATTCATCCCTCATGACTCAGGGATCCTAACAAGCCAGGCTGGCTCACAACCAGCTCCCGGGGCGCACATGGGATCTAAGCGCTTATCCTAATGAGCACAGGTTTTCCTCCCATGGGTTTTCCTCCTCAGCCCCCAGTGTGTGGGCTGGGTGAGCCATGCCTTCTAATGCAGTCAGGTTGCCCTAACGGCACCTGCAAAGTAACCTCACACCCACAGGCCCTGACGAGCCCCTCGTTTGAACGCAAAGGCTTCTCCCTGTCTAAGCCTCCCACATCTTCAGCACTTGAGACAACTTCAGCCCAGCTACCCCTGGACTGCTACCCCTGGCACCATAATAAAACCATTCTTATTTAAGCCACTTTTAGCAAGATGTTTGTTACTTTTGGCCCCAAACATCCTGAATTCAGATATGTGAACTGAAACTAAATTCTTAGTAGAGGAACAGACAAACAAGTCAGTGAAACAAACTACATAATCCAAAACCAGACCTACGTAAATGCAGCATTTCACACCAGTGGGCTTGGGGTGGATAAGCTCCTGAATGGCTGTGGTGGGGGTTGGGGTGGGGGGTGAGAATTGGACCGTGCGTAAATTCTGGATGGATTTAAATCAAAACATAAAGATGGTAGAACATAATGCAGAAGAATATTTTTTATGATCTTGGAGAGGAAAAGTTTTCTTATAAAAATACAAATCTTAGAAGCAACAAAAGACAATTTAAACTTCTCTATGATGGAAAGCACCACAGATGAAGCTGACAGACAAATATTAGGCCTGGAAATGGTATCTGTAATATACCACACAAATAAAGAAATGATTAGGAGTTCTCGTCGTGGCTCAGTGGTTAATGAAATCGACTAGGAACCATGAGGTTGTGGGTTCGATCCCTGACCTCGCTCAGTGGGTTAGCAATCTGGCATTGCCGTGAGCTCTGGTGTAGGTTGCAGATGTGGCTACAGTTCCAATTAGACCCCTCGCATGGGAAACTCCATATGCCTCGAGTGTGGCCCTAGAAAGACAAACAAAAATAAATGATTATCCGCACATACTGAGAATTCCTACACATCAATAAGTAAAGATCTTTAAAAATCAGCTGGGGGAGGGCAAAGGATAGAAACGGGAACAATACAGAAGGAAAAGTGAAAATGGACCATAACTATAAAAATGTTTTAAATTTCAATGATAAATATCAGTTATCGGCGAAAAAAATAAAGTATAAAAAGATGCCAAACTTCAATGAAGAAATATTCACTTTCAATGATTAGGGGGAAAATAAAACACCAAAGAGTTATGTTTTGTTCACAAGTAAAACTTCTCACATTTTCTGAAAAATGTCAACCTACACAAACTCTCTCAATAAGTTTAAAAGAATTGAAATCATACAAAATTTGTTCTCCAAGCACAGTGAAAATAATTAGAAATGAATAATAGAATAGGAATTGAGAAAGCCAGGAATACTTAGAAATAAACAGCACAATTATAAATAACCTGTAAGTCAAAAGAGAAATTACAAAGAAAATGAGAAAGTTTTTGAATACAATGAAAATGAAAGCACAGTATATAAAAATTAGTTGGATGCAGCATAAACAGTTCTTTAAGAAATTTATAGCTTTAAACACTTACATTAGAAAAGGCCTCAAAAAAAAAACTTAAATGTCTATCTTAATAATCTGGAGAGAGTCTCATTTCTCTAATAATTAGTGATATTAAGCATCTCTTCATGTGCCTATTGGCTATCCATATTTCTTCTCTGGAAAAATGTCTGTTTAGGTTTTCTGCCCATTTTTCAGTTGGGTTTGTTTGTGTTGTTGTTGTTGTTGAGTTGTATGAGTTGTTTGCACATTTTGGAGATCAGGCCCTTGTTGGGCCCATCGTTTGCAAAGATTTTCTCTCATTCTGTGGGTTGTCTTTTAGGGTCTTTTTTATGGTTTCCTTTGCGTGCAAAAGCTTTTGAGTTTAATTAGGTATCATTAAACCTATAAGATTTAAACCTATAAGATTAAACCTATAAGATTTTTAAAAAAATCTTTTTTTTTATTGTCACTATTCTAAGAGGTGGATGAAACAAGATATTGCTGTGAATTATGTCAAAGAGCATTCTGCCTAAATTTTCCTCTAGGAGTTTTGTAGTACTGGGCCTTACGTTTAGGTCTTTAATCCATTTTGAGTTTATAGTTGTGCATTGTGTTAGAGGAGGTTCTAACTTCATTGTTTTACATGTAGCTGTCCAGTTTTCCCAGCACCACTTATTGAAGAGACTAGTTTTCTTCCACTGTATGTCCTTGCCTACTTTGTCATAGATTAGTTGACCATAGGTGCTTGGATTTATTTCTGGGCTTTCTATCCTGTTCCATTGATCTATATTTCTGTTTTTGAGCCAGTGCCATGCTGTTTTGATTACTGTAGCTTTGTAGTACATTCTGAAGTCAGGAAGAATGGTTCCTCCAGTTCCGCTTTTCTTTTTCAATATTGCTTTGGCTATTCAAGGTATTTTGTATTTCCATATATATTTTAAAATATTTTGCT
The DNA here is from genome assembly GCA_004024745.2 of Catagonus wagneri. Lineage (NCBI taxonomy): Eukaryota > Metazoa > Chordata > Mammalia > Artiodactyla > Tayassuidae > Catagonus > Catagonus wagneri. Next base: position 550,004 of record PVHT020000050.1, read on the forward strand.
CTAGTTCTGTGAAGAACATCATTGGTAGTTTGATAGGAACTGGACTGAATCTATAGATTGCCCTGGGAGTATATTCATTTTGACAACACCGATTATTCCAAACCAAGAGCATGGTATATCTTTCTGTCTGTTTGTATCATCTTTGATTTCTTTCACCAGTGTCTTATACTCTTCCAAGTACAGGTCTTTAGTTTTTTTAGGTAGGTTTATTCCTAGGTATTTTATTCTTTATGATGCAATGGTAAATGAGATGATTTCCCTAAATTCTCTTTCTGATCTTTCATTATTAGTATACAGAAATGGAATGGATTTTTGTATATTAACTTTGTACATTAATTTTGTATATTAATCATGCAAATTTACCACATTCATTGATTGGGCTCTAACAGTTTTCTAGAAGTGTCTTTAGGATTTTCTAGGTATATTATCATGTCATCTGCAAACAGTGATCATTTTACTTCTTCTTTTCCAATTTGGATTCCTTTTATTTCTTTTTCTTCTCTGATTGCTGTGGCTAGGACTTCCAAAACTATGTTGAATAGCAGTGGTTCACCAGTGGAGTAACAGTGGTGAAAGTGGACATCCTTGCCTTGTTCCTCCATATATTTAAAAAGTTATTACACTAGACCGGGTAAAAATGGGTTTGACTTATATATGAATGAGGGAAATGATAGTATAGTTGAGGCCTAATAAACAAAAGCAAAAAGGTAGTTATTCCAAAAGCAAAATACCTGCAATTCTGTTGGATATTCATATTTTGAAAACATACAACATAGAGACAGAGTTATTATAATTTTATGAGTTCATTAATTCAGCAACAAAGTCTCAATGAAAAAATGTCTACAAATGATCTATTTAATATATGATCCTTAGGGATTGCCCATAAAACAGTGGCTTAGTTGTTAACAACAATTCTGTCAATGATAACTATAATGTGTCTAGTAATAGACTACATTGATAGCAATAAATAAATACACGTATTTCTACCTGGAATCCAACATCTGTGATTTAGTTTCCATAAATCAGCATCAATTATTAGCAATTTATTTTGCTAAATTCTATTTCATTTGAAAGTTTCTCTGTCTTTATGTTTTGTTCATAGTTATAGAAGGAATATGAGTATAAAATTTTTAAATAAAATTTGTGTGTGTATATTTATTTTAAATTGTAATACAATATTATGGGAATATTAGAAGGCTGTGAAAAGTATTTCATTCATTCAACAATTAAAAATGGAATAGTCTCAAAAAAAATATGGGAAGAAAAGAAAGCAAATTTAACAAAAGGTGAACAGAAGAAAGAAATAATAAAGGTTAGAGTGAAAATTAATGGACTACGTGGAGTTCCCATCGTGGCTCAGAGGAAGCAAATCCGACTAGGAACCATGAGGTTGCGGGTTTGATCCCTGGCCTCGCTCAGTGGGTTAAGGATCTGGCATTGCTGTGAGCTGTGGTGTAGGTTGCAAACGCAGCTCGGATCCTGCATTGCTGTGGCTGTGGTGTAGGCCGGCGGCTACAGCTCCGACTATACCCCTAGCCTGGGAACCTCATCATGCCGTGGGTGCAGCCCTAAAATGACAAAAGACAAAAAAAAAAAAAAAAGGAAAATTAATGGACTACAAAGACAGAACAATGGCAGAGAAAATTAATTAAACCAAAAATTGGCTCTTTGGAAGATCAACAAAATTGTCAGATCTTTAGACTAATAACAAACCAAAAATGGAAAGAGAAAAATAGTTCATAAAAAATAGGAGTGAAATAGGGTATATTACCATTGGCACTTTAGAAATCAGTATAAAGTAGTATAAATAGTATAAAGAAATATCAATAGTATAAAGTAGTATAAATAGTATAAAGAAATACTAGGAACTTGATGCTAACGAATTGGACAACTTTGATAAAATGGACAAACTCTCAGAAAGTCACAGATTACAGACTGGATTCAAGGGGGAAAAGTGTTTAAAAAAAAGACTTATTACAAGTAAATAAATTGAACTGGTAATTAAAAACCTTCCCACGAAGAAAAGCACAGGCCTAAATAGCTTCATGGGTTAATTCTATCGAACATGTAAAGAAATGCATAATGCCAATAATTCAAAAACCCAGAAACGTGATCACCTGATTTTTGACAAAGGTACAAAAGCAATTTAGCGGAAGAAGGATGATATTTTCAATAAATGCATCTAGAGCACTGGACACCCAGGGGCAAAAGAAACAAAGAACTAAAAAAAATTCACAAAACTTCAACCCAAAAAAACCTTAACACAAATGGATCACAGACTTCCATGTGAAACATAAAACTACAAAACTCTGTATCGTTCCTTATAACTATATGTAAACCTAGAGTTATCTCACAATAAAAATTTCATATTAAAAACTTATTATGTTGTTGCTGAGGACAAAGAAAAACCTAGATGAACTAAGATCTAGAAAGTGGAAAACTATTCATAGGATAAAAAAATTCCACAGCTGGAAATTCCTGCTGTACTGCAGTGGGTTAAAAACCCGAGTACAGTGGCTTGGGTTGCTGTGAAGGCAGGGGTTTGATCCCTGGCCCAGGAACTTCCATATGCTATAGGTGTGGCCATAAAATGTGTGTGTGTGTGTGTGTGTGTGTGTATTATACACACTTTAGTATAATTGAAAAAAAAATCCACAACTGTTCCCATCCTTGAAGGAACTATATAAAGAAAAGGAATCCATAATGGGGGCCGGGGTGGGGGGTGGGGAGCGGGGGAAAAAACAGGCAAACCTTCACTGAACTTCCGGTTGCCTCACTTTGCTGGTGGGAGAGAGTAGCCCCAGAAGGCCCGGCCACTAGAGACTTTGAACCCATCCGAGATGTTTAATTCCCTCCCCCCGTGCAGAGAGGAGGCCAAAGGGGGAGGGGTGGACAGGGAATGGGTGGGGAGGAGACCCACCGAGGCAATGGGGTCTCTCCTCCGGCGTCCGGAGGGGTGCACGCGTGTGGTGCGGTGGCGAGAGCTGAGTTAAGGCCATCGGAGGCACTTGCGCTCTCTGCTGCCAAGGGTTCAGAGCGAGGCAGCCACACTGAGAAAGATGCCGAATCGGGAGATTCCTGTCCTCCACCCACAAAAGGCCGAGGGCAAGGCAGGAAGACTGGAAACCCCTCGAGTCATCTCTGACCCTCACACGGTGTACCCGGTGGGGTTCAGGACACACTGCCCCACAGACAGCACCTTGGCAAGTTGGATACCTTAAGCCCAAGGCGTTTGAGAAGAGGGCAGAAGCTGGAAGACCTGCCCTTCTTCCCTGAAACAGGCCACAAGACACCCACGTGGGAGGTGCCCTCCCTGTACCAGGAGGAGGGACGAGAAATCTGAGTCAACAAAGCTTCTCTTCCAAGTTTCTTCTTCATCGTTTTCCACCTGTAGCCCAAACCCCTTTGTCTTGTCGGTTCTTCACAAACTTACTGTTTCTTTGTCTGAAGCATATAAAGATCCTTGCCCTGATCACTTTAGCTTTTCCTGCCCCTCTGACAGCTCCCAGTCACCTGCAAAAGTTTACAAAATGTGTATGCTTTTCTCCTCACAATCTGCCTTTGGCTGTTTAATTTTCAAGCCCGGCTGGGGACCCCAGAAGGGTCGAAAAACGTTTTCCTTTTCAGACTGGTGGAGGGCCACAGGGCTGAAGGGAACTCTTGTGGCACAGAAAATAGGGCTATGGGCTGGAAAGCAAGAAAAATCCTCAGTCACCCAGAGTCCTGGACGCTCTGGTGCAAAGGAGAAGGGCATCTCCCACATCGCTGCAAGAGGTGGCTCGGATTTCAGGCCCCTGGAAGCTCGGCGATGCTGCTCCTTGGTGCTGCTGCAGGAAGCCATCCACTCTCAAAACATCAGACTGAAGCTGCCCCACGGCCACACCCAGCCCGGGTGCGGCCAGATCGACTCAGCTGTCACTCAGTGCAAAGAAATCATACGTCTGCACATCACAGCCAAACCGCCAACAGTAGAAATAAGGAGAAAACCTTAACAGCAGCCTGAAGAAAAAAGGATCTGCCACATATACTGCAATAACAGTACAAATGCATCTGGCTTTCCTTGTAAATAGTGGCAGCTGGAAGACAATGGAATGGCGTCTTGAAGATATTGAAAGGAAACACTGTCAGCATAGAATTTTATATCCGGCAAAAAAAAAAAAAAAAAGCTTCAACGTGGATGCAAAAATAAAGACATTCTCAGGCAGAGAGAAGCTCTGATGATTTGAAGTCCGAGGCCCTATTGCTGTGAGAAATTCTTAAGGAATATCGCTGGTCAGAGAGAAAGTGGCATGAAACAGAACCCCGAATCTTCAGACTCTACGGTAACAAGAGCACAGACGGCAGGGGTGGGGTGTGAGGGTGGATGGATGGAATTAGCCAAGGCAATTTTCCTGCACTGCTTACGTCCCAGCATAATATTACTTGAAGGTAGGCTTGCAGTGTTAAAGACGCACCTTTCAGTTTATAGAAGAGTCCGGAAAATGTGTGGCATCTGTTTCCTACGGCTGCTGTAACAATTACCACACTCTCAGTGGCTCAAAATAACACGAAACAATTATCTTACGATTCTAGAAGTCAGAGACCCAAACTGGAGCTAAAATCAGGACGCAGAACAGCTG
>PVHT020000050.1:554722-572997 GCA_004024745.2 Catagonus wagneri
CCCCCACCCGCATCTCAAGATCCTCATCTCGGTCAGCATTGCAGTCCCTCTGCGGTGGGAGGTAATGTCCCCAGATGCCACAAACCAGGATGTGGGTGCCCCTGGAGGGGCTGTTATTCTGTCTACCGTGCTAAGCAAAGTAGAGTCTGAATGTCAACATGGAATGTAAAAAAAAAAAAAATTTAATAATGTGTCATTTACCCAAAAGAAGAGAGGAAACAGAAACGGAGAAACAAAGAACAAAGGGAATTGATAGAAAATCAGTAAGAATGCGGGCAATTTAAAACAAGTCATTAATTAAGTGAAGTCTAAATGGAGTAAAGAAAAGAGAGCTCTTCTCTAAAGAAAAGACAGTGTTGCCTTTATTTTTTTTAAGCATGTTCTAATTTTAAAATCAATAGCCTTGCCTTTAAAAGGCAGCTATTTTGGGAAAGTGCTATTGGGTCAGCTTCCCCACGCTTGTCCAAGAAGGCCGAGAGGCCTGTGTCCTTTCCACAGTCGTTTCCTGAGCTTTGGTCAATAGGAACAAGCATCTTTCTCCTTAAATACATATCCACTGTGAAGACTGAAGAATAACACGTTAGCATTCTCCCTTTCCCAGGAAGGAGGGGGAATACAGGCCAAGGAAAGCAGAGACCTTCTCCAAAAATCTCTGACTGTGACATTCTCGGCCCAACGCAGGCCGAAGAGTCAAAAACAATTTTCATCCTACAATCAGCTCTAAGTCGCAGAGACTCTGCTGCCAAACCTAACGAGTTTGGGTTAGTGTCACGTTGCCTTGAAAGGAAGTTGTTCCAGTAAGATGCTCTTTTATTCTAAATCCCAGGAGCCCAACAGCACACAAAGTCAGCAGACCCGAGCCTCGGAGTGAAGCGCCCGATCCGTGCGGCGCTCAGCCCCGCTCGTCAGCACACTTGACCTTTCCGGGAGCACCACTCCCATGACTCTGTGTGGGGGTGGGGGTGGGGGTGGGGCTGCTGCTTTCTGACATATTTGGAATCTGGGTCACCTTGTCCTGTTGGGAAAGGGCACCCAAGAGAAGGGGGGACCAATTCTCTGTGCGACCAGAAGAACCACTCACAACTCCCCAAAGAGGTGAAACGGGAGCTGCGAAGCTCAGAGCTGCTGTGCTCTGCTCGTAGAGAGAGCACGTCTGGGCCCAAGCAGCCCAAGGACAGGGGAGAAGGGATGGAGTCGGGGAACGCCAAGACCATCCCGAGCCCAGGCCCAGGGCCCCTGAGACCAGCTGGGGTCCATCCTTTCCTAAACCACCCACCAGGTGCCCACTTTTCGGTGTCGCTGCTGTGGCTGAGCCCCTAGCCTCTCCAAACAGAAGATACCCCCCTTTTTCCTCACGGAAAGTTTTCCCTCAACCACCTGAGCTTCTCTGCACCAGGGCGGGTTCTTCCCAGGAGCGCCCGGCTGGTCCACAGCAGCGAAGGCCTGAGCTGTGATCTGCCCTCAGGATGTAACGTGGACTTTCTAGCTTCCGTGCTCATAGCCAACAACGACATTGCTTTCTTTTGCCGCACGGTTTCTAGATGTAGCAAGAATTGTTATATGGTTTCTTTGATTGCAGCTTCTTTTTTAATCTGATTATGGTTTTTTTTTCAAAAGTGGAAGAACTAATTGTTTAACTCTGTCAATGACAAGTCTTCCTGAAGATGTTGGGAGTTATAACATTACGTTGACAGATTTGACAACTTAGATGAAAAGTCCACAAACTTTAAAAATTCACCTTATCAGGAATTCCCATTGTAGCTCAGTGGTAATGAGCCCAACTAGTATCCATGAAGGCACAGGTTCAATTCCTGCCCTTGCTCAGTGGGTTAAGGATCCAGCGTTGCCGTGAGCTGGGGTGTAGGTCGCAGACATGCCCTGGATCCGGTGTTGCTGTGACTGTGGTGCAGGCTGGCAGCTCAGCTTGGATTCCACCTCTAGCCTGGGAACTTCTATATGCCGTACCTGCAGCTGTAAAAAGCAAAAAAAGAAAGGAAAAGAAAAGAAAAATCACTTTATCAAATCTGACACAAGTGAAAAAGCATTAATAGCCAAGTTTCAATTAAACATATAGAACTTGTTTCAGTTACGTATTAAACAAAATATTTCTACAAAGAAAATTCTGGGCTCATATGGTTTCATAGACATTGCTATAAAAATGTATTGAAAAATAACACCAATTTTACAGACACTGCCAGAAACTCTGTGCTTGAAACTAGTAAAACCCTGCTTCCAAAACACAGACTTTAACAACAGCAGGTGACCACGGGCCTGTCCCTTATTAATACAGACACAAAAGTCTCAAAAAATAGCAACCAAATAACCTAGAAATATAGGAGGGGTATCATGTCATGACCAAGTAGGCTCCTCTCTGTGAATTCCACACTGGACAACATTTAAAAGTTTGTTATTGTAATTTACCATGTTAACAGAATAAAAGAGAAAAAATATATGAAAATCTCAATAAATGCAGGGAAAAAAACTTTGAGAAAGTTCAAAGATCCAAAGTTAATATCTGAGAAATTAAGAATTAAAGGAATTGAATAACATGCCCTCAAGCCAAAAAGGGCATCTTGAAACTTATAGCTAATATTAGACCTGATGGTGAAAAACAGAAGTTTTTCCCCTAAAGTCAGGAGTGGGGCAGGGAATATCTGCTCTCACTACTGTCATTTCACATCGTGCTGGAGGATTCAGCCAAGGCAAGAAGACAAGGAAAAGAAATAAAAGACGTAGAGACTGGTTTAAAAGTTAAGATGCCATTTATTCGCAAATGATATGATTTTCTACATATAAAATACTCAGGAATCTACAACCCAACGAGTTAATCTAACAAGTGAACTTGGCTGGGCCATAGAACATGACTCAATGCAAAATGAGTTGGTTTTCTGTTCAGTAGCAACAAAAACAGAAAAACGTTTAACTGTGAAAGCTATTTATAGCAGTACCGGGAGGAAAAATAAGGAATACATTTAATAAAAGACATGCAAGCTGTCTGCACTGAAAACTGCAAGACTTTGAAAAGGCAAATTAATGTAGACCTAAGTAAACAGAGAAAGGTACTATGTCCATACTGTTTAAATATGAACAGTAAACTCCCCTAAATGATCCCAGGTGGAAATAGCAAAATATTCAAATCAGTGAAGAGTGACTGAAGCATAAATAAGTGGAAAAACATTACTTACTATTGACAGTATAAACAATAAGAGGAATGACATGTGGACTCTAAGATTTACATAGAATTTTGTAAAAGTTGGGAGAGAGTAGTTGAATTTAAACTGTTTTAAAGATCTAGCATTATCACAGCAGTTACAAATAGTCTTCTTTAGACTGTATTAAGAGAACAATGCATGTTATCTTTCATAAGGTAAGAAAATAATAGCTTAAAATGTATAATAGTGAAATGAGGGGAAATAGAAAACTAAAAAAATAATTCATTCTATTGCAGATGGATAAAAGTAAACACAAACCAAGGGGTCAAGTAAAAAAATAATAAGCAATATATGTTACCCAAATTACACATCACTTACATTGTTTTAGTGGACTAAATATTTTTCAAAGACTAGTATCATCAAATTAGCTAAATAAAAACCCTGTATACATCTTACAAGAGATATACCAAAAATACAGAGTTCCCACTGTGGCTCAGTAGGTTAAGAACCCAACATAGTGTGTGTAAGGATGAGGGCTGCATCTGGTCTGGCCGCAAGCTGTGGGTTAAGGATCCCATGTTGCTGCAAGCTGCAGTGTATGTCAAATGCGGCTAGGACCCAGTGTTGCTGTGGCAGTGGCATAGGCTGGCAGCTGCAATTGCTATCTGACCCTTAGCCTGGGAACTTCCATAGGCTACAGGTGTGGCCTTAAAAAGAAAACAGACAGACAAAAGTATAAGGCCACAGAAAAAAATGAAAGCAGGAACAAGGGGAATATCTATGCCGTGTAAATGAAGTTCACCAAAGAAATCTCGTGCAGCTGACTAATGTCGGGTCAGTCTACATAAAGCACGAGCAGCTCAAGAATTAAAGAGGGAAGTTGTATGATGAGAAAGTTAGGTCTCTATGCTGCCCAGCCCTGGCAGATTTACCTGCAGCCCTTATAAAAGACTGGGATTATTTTCCTTTCTTAGTGGTGATGCACACTCCCTCTGTGGGCAGTACCACCTACCTGGGCCACTCGACATCCCTCTCGTGGCACTTGGGAGTGGTCAAGGAGAATGTGCTAATATGAAAACCATTCTGCCTCCTGTCATGAGAAATAAAACCCTTCGTGTCTAATCCAGGACCCACATGTCTTCTGCCAGCATCCATGAAACCATTGCAAACCTAACGGTTAGCTTATAAGTAGGCAAAAATCTCAGGTCCTTCACAGTTTTTGACACATAGGAATGGCCAAGAAGCACATGAAAAGATGCTCAACCTTGTCAGTAATTAGAGAAATGCAAATTAAAATCATAATTAAATACCCTGCTCATTCACTGAGATGACCGATATTTTTTAAATGATATTGCAATCTAGGTGAGGAAGGAGAGCAGCTAAAACCCTCAGACATTGCTGATGAGACTGTAAAATGGTACTGCCACTGGGAAAAATTTCAATATGTGTTTATCCAACAGAAATAAAAAGCCACGTATACACAAGGAAGCATACACAAATTCCTAACAGCTGTATTCATAATAGCCAAAACATAGAAACAACGTAACCCTATCAACAGGGGGAGAGATAAAACTGCACTGCATATTCATAAGATGGGACGCTATTCAGCAATAAAGAGGAGCAAGTTACTTATACACACAATATAGATGAATCTCCAAAATATTCTATTGTACAAAAGAAGCCATACTGTATGATTCCACTTACATAAAATTCTAGAAAAGGCAAATCTACTTTGTCGCTTTCAAAACCAGCATTTAATGCAAATGGACAAAAAAATTATGAGATGATGCAGTGTTCAGTTTTGATCCTGGTAATGTTACTCAACTAGATACACAAGACAAATGCACGAAATTCTACATTTAAATGACTGTATATTAGTAGATAAATTATAGCTCAAAAATTTGTATCAAAAGGAATACCACAGTACGTGTAGAATCCAACTACAGCTGGGGTTGCTATGAAGGCTTGGGCTCCATCCCTGGCCCAGTGCAGTAGGTTAAAGGATTTGGCATTGCCACAGCTTCAGGGTAGGTCACAGCTACGACTTGGATTCAATCCCTGGCCCAGAGCCATAGCTGTGGCTATTAAAAAAAGAAGAGGAAGAAAAGGAAAGAAAAAAAGGAACTTCCATAGCCACAGGTGTGGCTATTAAAAAAAAGGGGAGGGGAAATATTTCAGTAAAAACTCTACAGCAAACACTAAGCCTGGTAAAATATTAAGCTTCCCCACATCCACCCTAAGTGAATTTCTTTTTATTTCTACTGTGCCAGGATTATTTTTTGAAAAGATGATCCTTTCCCATCATGACAGCTTTTTTTTCAAAGATCAATTTACCATTTATATGCGATCAATTTCTGAGTTATCATATATTCTGTTCCATTGGATCATATGCAAATCTTTAAGCGAATCTCACACTGACTTCACTATAACTTTACAGTAAATCTTGAAATCAGGCAGCAGACATCCTCCAACTCTGTTTTCTTTTTCAAAAATGAAGAAGACTCCTCTAGGGCCCTTCCTTTTCTATAAAAATGTTAGAGGAAGACTTTTGATTTCTAAAGTTGCTGGGATTTTGACTGATTATATTAACTCTATAAATGAGTTTGGGGAGAATTAGCATTCTTCGCAATAGGATGATTTTCATCCATGAACATGGTATGTCTCTCTATTTAATTTTTGTTATTTTCTTTCAGCAGCGTGTTATAATATTTGCTGTTTTCTCTTATCAATATTTTTCAGTCTTCAGGATGAGGGCTGACAAAGGGCCAGGGCCTTCTGGCTCAGCCATTGTTTGGGGACCCCATATCATATGCATAGGTGGGAGGAAAATGGCCAAAAGTGGGTGAGAAAATCTTTCTGGGAATCCTTGAAATGGGAATCCAATATGGCTCCCAGACCTGTTGGTAAAGTCCCAATGGGAGCTACAGTTAACATCGGGAGGATATAGAGCTGGGCTGGGAGGTGGATGGGATTGGGACGGAAGTCTGGATGGAAACTGGAACTCTCGAATGGACTTTATTGATGTGACTGCCTTTCTTTTGCCCGACTGTATCACTGGGGTGGATGCTCTGTCTGCCTGGAGAACACCTCCCCTGCCTAGTTTGATAATAGAGAAGACAGGCAAACTCGCCCTTTGAGCATACTGATTGGCTGTTCTACCTGGGAACCCACAGAACTGCCTGAGCCCATGCAGGCTGTTCATCTGAAATAGTACAGAATTATAGACAAGTTCTGTTGTGGACAGAAGAGACTTCCACTTTAACTAACATGTTAGAAACTGGAATGCTTATAAACCAATTTTTGTCTGATAGTCCCGTGCAGCCTGTGAAGAAGGAAGGGGCTGGTGGAGACTAATGCAGACCACTGAAGCTCAAATAAAGTTTCATGTAGACCATTAAGCCTCAAATAAAGTTGAACCACCAACAGCATCAGCAATTTTTATCATGGTTTCGAAAACATATAGTTTCAAAACCATTTTATTATGGGTTTTTTTTTTTTTTGCATAAAAGTGCAAAAAATACAGCAAGCTGAGGAGACTTGTGCTCAGGGACTTGTAGTCACACGTGCCTTTTTCTCAGTCTCGGGCTCAGCAGCCAAACCCAGTCAGTCCTCCTGTGGAAAGGACCCCAGCCGACATTCACCACACGGCCACAGGGTTCTGTGAATTCACCAGCTTACGGTCATAATCTGGTTGGAAAGGACTTGACTTAATGCAGGGCCTGAGTGTACTAAACGCATCACAGTAATTTCGGAAAGTGAAGAGAAAGCGGGCCCTGCCTTAAGTACAGTTCCCATACAGGTGACTAACCAAGGCAAAGACCGAAGCACACTCCCAGACAATGAAATTCCTGGGAAGAACGTGGGAGAGGCCATCCCTGACATCCCACAGGGCACTGAGAAGAGACTGCAGTCCTTGCCGATCCCCGGGACTAGGGAGGAACACCGTGCAGGGCGGGTTTCTCCGAGCATGCACGTGGCCCTCTGGGCTGCTGACAGCCCTTAACCCCACCTGAAAGAAGGCCGGACCTGGACGGGGGACTGAGCAACAGCGGGTTCTGTCTGAATCGCGAAAAGCAGTTGCCCTATCACGCCCTTGGCCCTGGCAAGCAGCACTCAGATTTGACTCTGGAAGGGTCTGCAAACCACACTCTTGCAGACCAGAGCTTGTGGCCAAAGCCCACGAGTGCCGCCCAGTGGCAAGCGCTGGGACCGGGATATTTCCAGGCCCAGCAATGAGGGCAAACACGATCTGAGAGACAATCACCAGCCGCTTTGGCAAGGCTCCCTAAGACTGAGGGCATAAAGTGATCCTGAAACCTGAACCAGCCGTAAAGTCTTGGGTGACGTCAGAGAAACACTGATAAGGAGGGGGCTCCCCGGTAACACAGAAACGGCCACTCGGGAGCTTTGCTGCCCCGCGGGGGGGACGGTCTCTTTGTGCTCATCATGAGCTGGGAGCCCCCCCTGAATTTGGAAGCACCTGCAAAATGATCCGATTCCGTGACCACGTGGACAGCGTCTGTGCGTGGCTCTTGATTGACCTGCCATAAGCGTCTGGGCTCAGGAAGGGCAGCTGAAGGGGGCTGGACAGTACCCCGTGGGACATTCTGCTGTCCCACGGCCGGCTAAGTGAAAAGCCCTGGCTGAAGGTCCGAGGGCTAACCTGCACCTGTCTTTCTTGCAGTGATGGAAGAATTAAACGATAGGGGCCCTGGGTTTGGGTGCTTACTCACCTATGGGCAGAGCCCGGCTCTGTGGCCCAGCAGACGGGCAGTGCAAAGCTGGTTTGGTAAAAGGGTGCTGGAATGCGGCACAGCCCTACCGAGAGCACTATGAGAATCGGGGTACCCACCATAGGACGCCTCGAAGCTCGTCAGAAGAACCCCTTTCCAGGATCAGAGGCGACTGGAAACGGCTTGTGAGTGCTTCAGCGCTGTCACTGGAGCTGACCACCTGGATCCACAGGGTGAGTGGACAGAGGGGCCGCAACCATGCAGATGTGGCGCCGTCACAGACGCACCCCCTTGGGCGCCCGAGTCAACAGGAGGGACTGCAATGGCTGGGGCAGGGTCCCCGGGGGAGGCCCCACCGAGAGCAGGCAGGCAGGCTGCGCCCCACCACTGCCGGGCACTCCGGGAGGCTGGAAACAGGTCCCGACAGGAACAGACACCCACCCTGGACTCGGCTTTGCATGCCCAGTAGTGGATGGAACGCTGGACTCCTACAAGGGACAGGAGAAAAGGTACCGCCCGACACGGACCACGGAGCTTCAAACCAGGGACACGCATACAGCCCGTGAGGCCAACGTGTGCAGACACTGCACATCCAGAGGCCCGGCCACACTCCGAGCGGTGGTTTGATAGAGGACAGGAGCGGGTCATCGGAGCGCTTATTTCAAGAGGTGGGAGAGAGGGCATCAGGGCTGGCTCACCCTCGGCAGGAGGCAGGGTGCCCGCTTGATGGCCCCCTCCTTGCTGGGGGAGAGGTGGAGTCGCTGCTGGTCGCCGCTCTCCTCCTGCGCGGTGGTCCTGGGCCAGCACCGCCTCTGCGGGGGCCGGAAGCGGGAACAGCCCCTAGCAAGAAAATGTAAAGACCGATGCTTTAAACCTTCAGGCCAGAAATTCTGAAGGGGACAGGTGGGTTGTGCCTCATGCTGCCTGGAAGCATTGCAGTGGGTGCGGGGGAGCAGCTGTGGGGCCCGGCGGCCGAGGTGGCCTGAGGTCTCTGCCCTGGGGGACCCGCTCTGTGCAGGGGGAGCGGGACTGAGGGGAACCTTTGCTGGCCTGGCTGCCGCCAGGAGTCTGGACCCGCACAGGGGCTGAAACCAACATCCCTGCAAAGGAGGAAGAGCTGGGGCTGAAATCAATGACAGGTGGAGAGAAAGCTAAGATCTGAAGGTACAGGAACATGCAGAAGCGGGGTCTCCACGGAGGGAACAGCCTCCCAAACAGGGCACGGGAGACCCTCTGTGACTCGGAGAGAGTAAACATTCTGGCACGTGCCAACCTAAAGGAAAAAGGCGTCAGTGAGGCCAGTGATGAGAAGGCAGCTCTCCATTAGTAAGAACTACATCTTTCTACCAGCGAAGCGGGCCAGCTTCGGTCACCCGTCCGCCTGACCCCGTGCACTTCCTCCAAGGCAGCGCCCGGAGCCGCTCTAACGCTCTCTGGGTTCCCGGGGCTCTGCTGCGGGTGGGGGGCGAGCGCGCCCACCGCACAGGCTGAGATAATGGAACTCTCCCCAGGACTCAGGGACGGCAGTCTCGCCCCAGGTCCCGCGAACTCGGCAGGGCAGGCGTGGACCCCAGGCCGGCGGTGCCCAGCACGTCTGCTCCTCAGAAGCCGTGTACTGATATACAGAGGGAAGAGAACACCTGTTCTGGGTGCGACTTACCCAGACCCCTGGAGAGGTGAATAGAGAACTCAAGTCAGTAAGAGAAGGGCAGTGGGTCCGGTTAAAAACACGTAAAAGACAAGCTGTTGCTTCTCAAGAAAGACATGCACACGGAAGATGTGAGAACACGTTCAAGTGGACAAACTCTTATACAGACGTGAGCTCCACCCGCACTGGTCATTAGCGGCTTTGTTTTTACAGCGCGGCTGCTGCAGTTTCTCATCCATTTACTCACCGAAGGACATCCGAGCCATTTCAGCTTTTAGCAAGTATGAAAAGAGCTGCTGTAAGCATTCGTGCGCAAGTTTGCCCTTGAATACACCTCTTGCTTTATGACAAAGTGCCGCGCTGTTTCCCAGGGTGGCGGCACCTGCGGCGAGGCGCCCGCACCAGCAGCTGTACAGTCCTGACTCGGCCTCCTCCCGGCACTGGGCGTGGTCCCTGGTTTTACGTTAGCCGTTCCGAGCGGTGCGCGGGGAATCCTGTCACGGTTTGGACGGCGTTGCCTGAGGGTGGATGTGGCCTGCCTCTTCTCACGTGCTTATTGGCTGTCCGTTTATCCTCTTTGATGAAGTGTCTGTTTGTCCATCCTTTGTTCATCCTGTTGGCTTTCCTGGGAGCAAGGAAGAGGTCAGCAAGCTGGGGTGCTTATCACAAGAGCGACGACCCCCGCCCCGCCGGCTGTGTGCTCCTGCCCCGTGTCTGAGCTCACGGAGCCCCAGCAAGAGCAGCCCAGGCTCCTCTCGGCCGCTCCCGTCTCCCTGCCAGCACAAGGCCATCTTGGAGAGGTGTTCGCAGGACAGGCCTCTCGTGGCTGAGACTAGCACAAGGGTGGGTGTGTTTTGATTATACAGTCGGAGCAAAGGTTATCTATCCTCTGCCAGAAACTCAAATTTCCCTGTCCCTTTGTGAGTAATAACGTTTGTGAGCCAGAGATGGAGCAGGGTCTCCACCGAGCCCACCGCCCTGGATCGGGCCACGGTCACTGCACCTGGAGCTGTCCCCAAGCAGGGGTCATGCCCTTTCCTAGCCCCCAAGGGAGGGGCTAGCGGAGGCTGTGGTGAGGACAGAGCCATGTGGTGGGAGACTGTGTTGACAGGGGAGGTGGCTTGGTCAGAAGCCTGGACACCTGGCCAGGGCTTGGGGACGGCCAGCAGTATAGCCCAGCAGGGTGGTGCCCTGATCCAGAGGCTACCAGCAGGGCCCGGAGACCTGGGACAGGAGACTCCGCGCTAATTGGCCGAGCGGGGCAGCTCATCTCTGCAGCAGGTGTAATTGGACCCTGGAGCCCCACGTCTGTGCGAGAAGGGGCAGGGAGCCAAGAGTGCCTCTCCCCGGGTCTCCTTTAAACCGGCAGTCACTCAGAGCCAGGCCGGCCACCTCTCAGGTCTGGCCAGGCTCCTGGAGGCCACCCACTCAGCGGCTGGTGGGACGGAAGAGCCGCCCCTGACTGCACTGGGCTGCAGAGGCCAGGGACATTGGGGACTCTCCAGGTAGGTTCCTGCGCGTCCCTCCTCTCGGGGAAGTGGCCGGCTGGCAACCTCTGGACCTGGTCCCTCAAGGAAGTGGCTGGAGCCAGGCCAGGACTGAGGGGCCGCTCACACCACTGGCCGCAGACCTGATCTCACAGCGTGGGGACTTCCTCCCGCCCCCCAGGCTTCACTCACACCCACCCCGTGTCTGCAGCCCCTGCCCTCGGAGCTCAGAAGTTCTCCACCCAGGGGCCCTGGCACTGTCCCCACCACCCAGTCTGTCCCCCCCCTGCTTAAATCTCCTTGTCCCTGTGTCTAGCCAGGGCTGCTCCCCGCCCCCCGGCCCCTCCCTTAGCAGGAGCCCGCTGACCGGGACACTTTACTGCAGAGCCGAAGCAGGTGCTGGTTGCCGCCTGCTCCCCGGCCTCTGCTCCCCTCCCGCCCCGTCTCCCCAGCCCCACTTCCATCTCTGGTCCCCTCTTTGAGGAGGCCAGAAGTGACCCCACATTTCTGGGAAGTTCAAGGGCGACAAGGACTCAGAGGACACTGAGTCACTTCCCTTAAGCATCTGCTCCGGCCAAGCCCAGGGGACGGGAGCTACCTCTGAAGCGGGACCGCTCCCTGCCCTGCCCGACGCATCGTGGAGTGATCTCGCTCCGGGCTGACCCCACGGGCAGCTATGGCCCAAACTGCAGAGAAACCCAAGATCCCACCATCTCCAAGGTCAAGCGTGAATCCCACAAAACCCAAACTCCCGCCCTACGCTACCCCACCCCGCACCTCTGGTCCGGGCTGGACCCTGTGCCGCCCCGGTGATGCTGGGAGCGGCAGGAAAGGGACAGGCCACGTCCTCGGTTCCCCGCGTTGGCCCCCTCTGCTCTGCCCCCTTCCCTCTGCTGCAGCTCCCGTTCCCCATGGTCGCTGGGACGGACCTTCCCCGAAACGCACGCGTTTTAGATTATGACACAGACTCTCACAGTGTGCATTTCCTGCTGTGACCGTTGACCCCACAGATCCGGGGTCTGGTAACAGAATGAAAGGACGGAGTGTTTTGGTAAACGGCATAAGGACTCTGATCTTGATCTGGTTTTCACTTCTTCTAAGAGCGTTCTGCTCTCGCTGTCCCCTGATCTCGTCTCTCCGTTTTCTCTCTGAGTGAACCAAGCGCCTCCTGGCCGCCACGTGCTCCGCCCCGGTCAGCCCCCCTCTCCGCGGTGCCTCCTCCGTCCTGGCCAGGACCACGCGTCCCCGAAGGCCCCTGCCCCCAGGGCGTCTTCATGTGCCCGCTTCCTCCTCCTGCCCTGGACAGCGATGCCGCTCAGCCTTGCCTCCTCCTCTTCGTCTTCGCGCTCTCCTTGGCCGACTGTGTTCACGTCCCAGCTGTGAGCCGCACTGTCCCCTTGGCTCTCAGGAAACACGTGCGGAAGGCTGTGGCACGGCTGTTGGAAGCCATCGGCCCTGCCCCGGCCGAGCCCCACTGCCTCTCACGGCTTCATGCTGGCTCCCCAGCTCCACAGCTGCTCCGCAGCTTCATCTCCATGCAGGGTCCGAGGTCAGACCACACCACTGCCCGTCTCGGGGTGAAAGCGGCACCCTCCCCACGGCCCGTGGGGCTCTGCAACCCCCCACCTTGGTGACAGAGCCTCTAGCTGCTGCTCTGTCTCGCTCTGCCCCAGCCACACCTGTGTCCCCGCCACCCTCCACGTGGCAGACCTGCTCCAGCGTCCACCCCCTGCAGCCGCCGGGCCCAGCCTCATCTCGGTCCGGACTTTGCCCCAGTGTCACCTTCTCACTGACACGCGTTCCCTTGCCGAGCACGGCCACCACAGCCTGTCCTGACCCGCTCTCCCCATCACCCCCGCCCGCCCCCCGGGCACACGCTGAGCACTTGGGTATCAGCAGTTTTATTTATTTTCCCTCGCTTCCCCGCCTTCTCCACAGCTTCCATTTCCGGAAGGCAGCCTTGCAGATTCTTTTCTCTCCCAGTTGATCCCAAGTGCCTGGAGACAATGACTTTGCCGTAGTGGACGCGCTGGGATTGGCGGATAAGAGGGGCCCCTTCCCCGCCCCCTGCTCACCGGGGCCCCTCCTCGGCGACCCCGCCAACCGACGCATCTGGAGCCAGGCTGTCCACCGCCTTCCTTCCTCACGAGTGAGCTTTCCCCTCCTTTCCATCTGGGTCCGAGCCCCGAGCCCCCGGAGTCCGCCGTGCGGGCTGGGGGCAGGTGCTCTCAGGGACTGGACGTGGCTCCCCGGGCAGAATTCCGTCCTTCGGGAGGGGCCGGGGGGAGGCGGCCGGCGGAGGGCCCCCTCAGGAGCCGGTTGAGGAGAGATGCGCGTGCTGGGAGCGGCGGGCAGGCGGAGTCAGGGGCCGCGGGTGAGGACCCAGCGTGCGAGCGTCACTCCGCGTGCGCCGAGTCGCGCGGAAGCCCACGAGGCTGGAGACCACGAGCTGATTCTAGAGCTTCAGGAGGATGCGGGACGCGAGGAGCTCAAGCCCGAGGTCTGGCCTGGGCAGCGGGGCGGCGGTGGCGATGCTGATGCCCGAGACCAACACGAGGAGGCCGTGGGCTCCGTGGCGTGGAGGCCTCTTGCAATCCCGGGCCACGCGAGTGGGGTCTGCAGAGACGAGGGAGGGGCGGCATCAGATGGAGGCGCGGGGTGGGTGCCTTCGCTGAATGTGGGCGCTGAGGGAGGGAGGCGGGGATGCGCCCCGAAGCGGAGGGAGGCGAGTGATGTAAGACGGGGACCCGCCATGAAACCAGAGACAGGTTGGCCCTGGCAGCTATGGGACCTGCCGGTGCACAGGGCGCGGGGACAGAAGCCGGGTGGCTGGGGGCCGAGGTGGGCGGGAGCTGGGACCCTGGCTTTAAGGGTCTTTTACAGATGAGAGGAGGGGTTCTGGCAGAGGTGCCAAGTCCAGAGATGGAAGGGGCTCCGTGGAGCCAGGGCTGGGGCCAGAGCAGTGGCGGAGGGCGGGGGCGGGGGCGGGGGCGGGGGGCACCAAGGCGTGGGGTGGGTCTGCCCCTCAGCCCTAGCGGGTGCAAGGCAGCCTGCAGGCGCTGCCAGTCGAGGGGGCGGCTGCTGGTGGGGGCGGTTCTCACAGGGTCCAAGGGTCCAGCCCGCAGTGGGCTCAGCGGAATGAGGGTACGCGTTAACCCAGATCTTCCAAGTTTTCAAAAGAAGCCAGAAGTCTGTGCTCCTGTGTGGAATGTTCTGATTTTCCAAAGCGGTGCTTAAAGTGAGGTCGAAAAGACTTCTGTAATGAAACATGTAGGATGGATGAGAACAGAGTAACACCGGGAGCTGTTCAGGCTTCGGTTAAATTCTCACTCCGCCCCCAATGAAATCCCTCCCCCCAGGTATTTTATTTCATTTCACTTTACTTCATTTCATTTCATTTGTTTTTCTGGCCGTGCCCCTAACACACGGAAGTTCAACCGCCAGGGATCGAACCTGCACCACAGCAACCGGAGCCTCGGCAGTGACAACACTGGATCCTTAACCTGCTGAGCCACCAGGGAACTCCTCCCAGGTATATTTTCATTGTTACTCTTGAAGTTCCCTGGTGGCCCATCGGTTAAGGATTTGGAGTCATCACTGCTGGGGTGGGGGTTCAGTCTCTGGCCTGGGAACTTCTGCAGGCCATGGGCATAGCCAGAATGAAAGAATAAAAAAATAAAATAAAGTGTCACTTTTATTTTTTTTATTATTATTTTTTTGTCTTTTTGCCTTTTTATCTAGAGCTGCACCCGCGGCATATGGAGGTTCCCAGGCTAGGGGTCTAACAGGAGCTGTAGCTGCCAGCCTTCGCCACAGCCACAGCAACGCGGGATCCGAGCTGCGTCTGCAACCTGCATCACAGCTCACGGCAACGCCAGATCCTTAACCCACTGAGCAAGGCCAGGGATCGAACCCGCAACCCCATGGTTCTTAGTCAGATTCGTTAACCACTGAGCCACGAAGGGAACTCCCTAAAGTGTCACTTTTAGTCTTTGGCTTGTTCTTTAACAATAACAATCAGGGAGTTCCCTTCATGGCTCAGTGGGCAATGAACCTGACTAGCATCCATGACGATGCAGGTTTGATCCTGGCCTCGCTCAGTGGGTTAAGGATTCAGTGTTGTCATTAGCTGTGATGTAGGCCACAGACGTGGCTCAGATCCTGCATTGCTGTGGCTGTGGTGTAGGCTGGCAGCTGTAGCTCCAATCCAACCCCTAGCCTGGGAACCTCCAAATGCCACAGGTTTGGCCCTAAAAAGTGAAAAACAAAACCAAACAATAACAATCAAAGCCTAAAGAAAATCAAGGAGCGGGCACCCTACGAGTGGACGGTGCTTCTGGGCCTTGCTCTCGGCTCCATGGGCTAGGGGTCAAATCTGAGCCACAAGGGGAACTCCAGAAATAAATAATTCCTTTGGGGAACAAAGGTATGAGAAATTTGGAATTGTTTTTAATCAAAGCCTTTCATATGTTTTCTGATGTAACGTATGAAGAAGAGACTCATACTGAAGCAGCGACCTTGGCCTCACCCGCCCTTTGCTCGGTCACTGTGTCACGCGAGCTCTGATTTGGGACTTGCTGTCCTGTTTCCGCACTGCCACGTTGACGGAATGGCAGTACTCGGGATTTTTGAATTATTTTATTAAACCATTAGTTTCACTTGATCATAGTTTCTCATCTCCAAGAGAGCATGTCTGCTTCATTAATGTTTGTCTTTCTTTTTCCTGAAGTTTCCCTTATGTTCATACTTGCAGATGATTTTTAAGAATTATTTCATTCTGTTTTCAGAAAAATAAGATGTGGTGAGATTTCGATGATAACTGAGTCAAATTTTAAAATCCATTTGGAATACTGACTTTTTTTTTTTTTTTGTCTTTTTGCCTTTATGTAGGGCCGCACCCGCGGCATATGGAGGTTCCCAGGGGTCTAACAGGAGCTGTAGCCGCCGGCCTTCACCACAGCCACAGCAACGCGGGATCCGAGCCGCGTCTGCAACCTTCACCACAGCTCACGGCAACGCCGGATCCTTAACCCACTGAGCAAGGCCAGGGATCGAACCCGCAACCTCATGGTTCTTAGTCGGATTCGTTAACCACTGAGCCATGAAGGGAACTCCTGGAATACTGACATTTTTATAATACATTTTTTTCATCAAGGAGCATTATTGATTGCTGGTATGTAGGAAGACGACAGTTTTAAGACCCCTTTTGGTATCCCTTAACCAATTATAATAATGTTTTAACCTGGATTTTCTAGGTTAAAAGCCATGTCAGGGAGTTCCCTGGTGGTCTAGTGGTTAAGGGTTTGGGGTTGACACTGCTGTGACTAGGGTTTGATTCCTGGCCCGGAAGCTTCTGCATGTCATGCGCATGACCGAAAAAAAAAAAAAAAAAAAAAACTCTGTCATCTGAAAATAATGATAATTTTGTTTAGGAGCAATTCCGGTACAAACCACGGGGACGTCACAGGCTGTTGGCTGAAGTCAGAGATTATGTATCATATTCAATAAATAACTCCTTTGGGGGTGACAAAGGTATGGAAAATTTGGAATCATTTTTCATCAAAGCCTTTCTGCAGCCACTGGACCATGAAGAGATGGTTTCAGTAGCTTTACTGGCCTGGCCACCTCCTCACACTCCGTGGGGTGGCCCAGGTGGGGCGTGTGTGGTCCCGATGTGCTGGTTGGGGCTATTTGCTGGCTTTTTACTTAAGCTTTGTAACTACAGTTAAAAAAGAAAAAAAAAGGGATCCTTGGTATCTAGGTCTCCTTTCGTGCAAAGGAACCTGTCACTTTGTGCAACGAACTGGGGGGGAGCCCCCGGCTCCGGGGCCCATCACAAACGTGGGAGGAGCCGCCTCGGGTATAAATGCGAGACTCGTGCCAGCGAAGCTTCTGGGGCCACTGGCTTTCTCTGAAGCACATCTGACTGCTTTTGTGTTTGTCTTTCAGTCTGTCTTTCACTGGTCAGTTTCTCGAGGGCCGTCACACCGGGACGCTAGCGTGGACCGCGGTACGACCGCCTTTAGGAAACTTCCCAGCTCGGCGTCCTTTTCCTCATCTGCAGAGCGACCTGTAAGAGAGCCTGCAAAACCTCGGCCTTCGTTCCCAAATAATACTGTTGTTTGGTGCACTTGTTTTAGTGTCCCCGTCGTGCCAAAGCGCAACCAGCAGCTCTGTCTGCCCGTCTTAAGAGAACCTGGACCTCGAGCCCGGGAGGTTCGTCGCTTCTCCCGTTGGCGGCCGGCGCACGGAGCCCCGGCCCAGGGGGGTGCGGACCGTGTGTCCTGGTGCTGCCCCGACGTTGGGTGAGTCCATGAACTTCTCACATGAGCCTTGGATTTTCATCTCAAAGTGTACGCCTTGCTTTCCTGGGGCTGTGGTGCAGATTACAAGGGTGAGTTACGTGAAGACGTACAGTGCGTGGTAGGTGCCAGGTAGCCCTTCACGCCATCGAGACAGCTCCAGCACCCGCCTTCGGTGCGCAGTGGCTGAGCCTGGGCGGCCTGGGCTGTCTGAAAGCCTGCGTGGAGGGGCCTTGCTTTCACGCCCCGTCCCTCCCCCGTCACACCTGTCAGGCGCCTGTCAGGTGGCTTCTCCCTCCACTCACAGGCCCTGGAGAACATTCTAGAAGCCTCAGCTCTGCTGCCCCAGTCCCCTCTGCCTTGTGCTTTCTCTCCTCCAGAATCCTGTTGACACCCCTCCCTGGCTGATGTCGCCTCCGGATCTCTTTAATGAGGAGTTTTATCTTTTTATTCCTTTACCATATTTGAAGGGACCTTGAGATGGTGCCAGGGTGGACATGTGACCCTCTCCTCGCTTGGCCTGGGCACTCCTGCTGCTCTCCCTACAGAGAGCCTGGGTCTGGGGTCCGGCTCACCAGGGCCCTCGAGCCCTGCCAGTGTCCCTTCCTCTTGCAAAGTCATCCTGAATCCAGGTGGGGAGCGAGAATCTTTGAATTCAGGCAATTCTGGTGGCAGAGAGCCGTGGGCTCCTTTGCTGTCCTACATTCCTTGGAAAAGTCCAGGCTGTGAAAACAATTAGACGGCTTTGAGACCCCAGAGCAGGAGGGGAGTGGGGTACTCCTAGAGCGACGGGTCCCCAGGAGGCCTGGAGCTTCCATATGCAGGTGGTAAAGCCGCAACTTGCAGACGGGTTCTGCTCCCCTGGGGCGCGAGGGGCCGGGCACCCACCCCAGGGCCAGACCCACCCCCAGCTGAGCTCTGCTCTCTCCCCAGCCGCCCCCCCGGCCTCACCC
>PVHT020000050.1:583272-664424 GCA_004024745.2 Catagonus wagneri
CCATCATCCTCACCATCCGCGGCAGCCGCTGCCTGCACAGGCCCATGTACTACTTTCTGGGCTGCATGTCGGGCCTGGAGATCTGGTACGTGTCCAACATCATCCCCAAGATGCTGGCCGGCCTCCTCCTGCGGCGCTCCCGCATCTCCTTCGCGGGCTGCATGACGCAGCTCTACTTCTTCAGCTCGCTCGTGTGCACTGAGTGTGTGCTGTTGGCCTCCATGGCCTACGACCGCTACGTGGCCATCTGCCACCCCCTGCGGTACCCAGCCATCGTGACCGGGGGGCTGTGTGCCCGGCTGGTGGCCTTCTCCTTTGCCAGCGGCTTCTCCATCTCCGGGATCAAGATCTACTTCATCTCCAGCGCCACGTTCTGCGGCTCCAACGTCCTCAACCACTTCTTCTGTGACATCTCGCCCGTCCTCAAACTGGCCTGCATGGACTTCTCGATGGCAGAGCTGGTGGACTTCGTCCTGGCGTTCATCATCCTGGTGTTCCCACTCGCGGCCACCCTGCTCTCCTACGGACGCATCGTCCTGGCCGTCCTGCACATCTCCTCGGCCGCGGGCCGCTGGCGAACCTTCTCCACCTGCGCCTCCCACCTCACCGTGGTCACCATCTTCTACATGGCCATGATCTTCATGTACGTCCGGCCCCAGGCCATTGACACACGCAGCTCCAACAAGCTCATCTCTGCGGTCTACACCGTGCTCACTCCCATCATCAACCCCTTGATCTACTGTCTGAGAAACAAAGAATTCAAGAATGCTTTGAGAAAGACTCTGGGTTTAGGTGAGTCTTCCCAGCAGCACAACTAAATGTCCTAAAATCTAATTCGGGTTGATAATAAAAATGACACCTCGTGATATGCTCTGTGTTTTTTATTCTCTATTATCATTTTTGCTTTTTTGGTGAGATCTAGTTTACTCATTTTCCATTTTATGTATTATGCGCTGGATGTCATATCCAAGAATTCTCTCCCTAGTTCTAGGTTCTGGAGGTTTTATTCAATGCCTTTTTTTTTGGCCATGCTTGTGGCCTGTGGAAGTTTCCAGGCCAGGGATCGGGCCAGTGCCACAGCAGTGATCCCAGCCACTGTGGTGACACCAGATCTTTAACCTGCTGTGCCACAAGGGAACTCCTTAATGCCCTTTTTCCCGAAAGCTTTATAGCTTTAATTTAAAATTAAACCCATGATCCACCTTGAGTTATTTTTTGCATAAGGTGTGAAAGTCGTATTGAGGTTCACAGTTTCGTCCCTGCATGCCCAGTCGCTACATCTCTCGTTCAAAAGGCTACAGGTCTTTCACTGATTTGCCTTCACACCTGTGCAAAGCATCAGCTGAGAATACTAGTGATGGTTTATTTCTGGACCCCCTGATCTAAGTCTGCCCGCTGCCAGTTCCGCCTGGATTGGCGTAGTCACGGAGCAAACCTGTAACCCGGAGGAGTGACTGATTTCTCGGACTCCACTCTTCTTTCTCCAAATGGCTCTGGCTATTCTAGGGCCTGAACACTGCCATATAAATATTATGACATGCTTGTCTATGTCCACAAAACAGCTTTGGCAGGAACCGCATTACGCCTACCGATGAACTCGGGGAGAGCGTGCAGCACTGGCCTGTTGGGTTTTTCAGTCCGCAGACAGTCTCCACTCATCCGGGTCTCCTTCGTCTTCTTTCACTGTGTTCTCCGGTGCTGAGCATACAGGTCCCGTTTGCGTTTTGCTGGATTTATACCTAAGTAACATACATTTTTTGGAGCAACTGTAGTTGGTCTTGCATTCTTTCCGTTTCCATGTTTTCGTGGTTAGTATCTAGAAATGCAGCTGTCTTTCGTGTTGATTTTCTAACCTGCAATCTTGCTGAATTCACTTTTTTTTTTTTCAATTGCTTTGGCTCTTCCCCATCAACAATCACCCGAAAGTCTCATCTCTCCCTTTCCCATCTGTATGCCTTTATCAGCCTTTTTGTTCCCGGTGCTCAGCTGAATGAGCCGGGAGGGCAGACGTCCTTGCCTGCTTCCTGTCTTAGAAGGCTTCTGACACCATCAGCCTTTCGCCACTGGGTACGACATGAAGTATACGTTTTGCAGATGTTCTTTATCAAGTGGTTAATTAGTGAATTGTTGCACTTTATGGGATTTCAGGATAACGGCAGGACAGTGGTTTTGCTATTGTACTGTCTCCTATGGATCCGGATAACATTAGCTTTTTCTCTCATAAACTAATACTGAGTCTTCCCTCACTAGGTTCCACTGCTGTACTCGAATGCGTACACAATCATTCGAGCTGAAGCTGGACAGAACTGCAGCTGCTAGGACAGATTTATGAACAGAGCTCCTCTGAAGTGACTGTCCCGAGGGCAGTTCCCTTTTCCTCTTTCTGGACAGAAAAGGGCAGTGTCTGGTCATGGCTAGCTGTCCAGAGCCCATAAGACATCGATGTGAGCGATCTTTTTTTTTTTTTTTTTTTGTCTTTTTGCCTTTTCTAGGGCCACACTTGCGGCACATGGAGGTTCCCAGGCTTGGGGTCTAACAGGAGCTGTAGCTGCCGGCCTACACCACAGCCACAGCAACGTGGGATCCGGGCCACATCTGCAACCTACACCATAGCTCACGGCAACGCCGGATCCTTAACCCACTTAGCAATGCCAGGGATGGAACCCGCAATCTCATGGTTCCTGGTCGGATTCGTTAACCACTGAGCCACAAAGGGAACTCCGATGTGGGCGATCTTACAGGCAGGGACATTAAAACATACCATTTACTTCTGTGTATCAAGAGCTCAACTTACTCTAATGCAAGAGTGTTTCTGTTCAGCCAAGTTTGGGTTTTAAAAAAGCAGTTGGGAAACACCAGCTATAACAAAGCATGCTCCCTACAACATCCATCACACACGCGGGTGCTAAGGGCCGTGAGGTGGCCTGTGCCCTGGATGCTGTCTTCTGTCCTGTCTCAGAAGCCACCTCTGGAGGCGGGTACCAGGCAGGAGAGGAGGCCAAGCCTGGAAGGGCCCTTGACAGAGAGGCGGCTTCCTCAGAGCGGTGGGTGAGGTGCCAGGGAGACTGATCATGATTCCGTGCGGCAAAGTTGTCCGAGAAACTTCAGGACAGTGATACGTGACATTTAATTTCAGGTTATTTACGGTTACCTTCTGTTTCCTACTGAGCTCTGTCTCCCCTTTTCCACTGTGCCATCAGTAAAGGCTGTTAAACACAGAACTCTGTTTTGGGACGTGAGATGAAGGGCATGCTTGCCTAGAGGGAGCTGGGAGAGACGACCGCAGGGCTGGAGGGAAGATGCAAATGGGGGTGGACTATGGGGCCCAAGAAAGGGAGGTGTCCCCACCCCAACTTCTCAGACACACCGGCCAGGACACTGGGCCTCCCATAGATTCTGGAATGCGGGGTCGGGTCTCTGGGAGTAACTGGGACTCCACGGGGCTGGATGACTTAGGGCTACCTGGTCACACCTGCTCCTCCATCTGTATATGTGATGTGTCAGGAGCTTTGCTTGGGGCTGGGGGACACTGGTGTAGGGTCTGGACATGGCCCCTGCTCTCAGGAAATGTACGGTGTACAACACTGTTTCTCCCAGTGTGGATCGCTGCCATCAGAATCAGCTGGAGGTGAGTTAGGCAGATCTTCTGAGTCAGACCCTCTGGTGCTGGGGACTAGGAACCTTATTTGGACAAGCAGTTATTCTCTTATTCGAGAGACATCCATTGAAAGGATGTTTTCACAACTCCATGGTTGTTCTGAAAAGCTGAAAACCAAACGCAAGTTCGATGAAAGAAAAGTTAGGGTGCTGAAAACAATAAGCCGGAGGAGGGGCCTGAAGGTTACAGGACCTGTCAAACGGCAGGTGCAGAAGCAAAGAAATTCCCCGTTGGAGTCACTTGCACTAACCTGAGAGGACCTGAGAACTCCAGGTCTCAGCACCACCAGGCCGGCCGGGGGAAAGAAACCTGTTGGATCGGGAGCCCCGACCCAGGTGGGGAGACGTGGCGGATGCGCGGACCTCGCCGGGCCGGCCCTCCTGGGCCCTGACCAGCACCGTGTGGCGAGAAGGTCCGTCCGTGGTCCCTCTTTCACGGCAGCTGCGGGCCGGCGCCCGTCCTGTGTCTGCTAGCCCCTCCGTCCACCCCCTGCCCCAGCCCCCCCAGTCTTTTTAGCCTCCGGTGGTTTGGGAGCTACAGAGACACTTTCGAGGAAATGACGTGAAGTCGGCACCTGCGGGTCTAGGGGTCTGGGGCGAAGGGAGCGTCCTGGACGTGGGGTGAGGCGCAGTCAGCTCCCCGAAATGCGGGACCTTAAAATCGGTGGCTGAGCCGCCTCCCCTGGGAACACAGGCCGCGGACGAGCCCCGGGAGGAGCCGCTCAAAGCCTCGCAGCGCCTTCGCGCACCGCAAGGTCGGGAGGAGACGGAGGCGCAAAGCGACCGGGCGCGGACCCTCCCTCGACTGCGCTCTCGGCGCCCGCCCGCCGCCCGGAAGTTCCCGACAGGCGCGGCGCGGGCACCCCGGCCGTGACGTCACGACGGCGCGACGGCCGCGCGCGAGGACCCCGTCGCGACCGCGTCTCCTTGGGTCCTTGAGCCGGTGCAGACCGCGGAGCCATGGCCTTGAGGCTGCTGAGACTGGCCCCGGCGTCCGCGTTCGTGACCTCGCGGGGCCTCGGGGCGGTCGCCCAGCGCGCGGTGAGGCGGCGGCGGGCGGGAGCCGCGGGTCGGTCCTGTCCTGTCCTCCTGGCGTCGCCCCCGGGCGGCGGCTCCCGGGGTCGTCTTCAGCGGGACTCACGCTGAGCCTTGGAGTGTTTGGTCCTGAGTCGGGAGGACGGACCTCGGAGGGGCCTCAGGCTTCCTCTGGGCCATTTTCTCTCTGCTGCAAGCAGAGCCTGGGGCACGGGGGTGAATGCTCCGCCCGGCGCCCTGCTGCGGGAGCCGGTATGCAGTACGGTTGTGCGCTAGACCGATGAGCAGGTGTGCGCAAGCCCGGAGGAGCCTGGGGCACGCGCGCTCCTTCTTTCGTTCATTCGTGTGGCCGCTCTGTCCAGCGCTAGTTAAGGGGTGATAGGACGTAGAGCAGAAACGAGAGAAGGCATTCGGATTAGGTACGGAAGGGTTGGAACTCTGTACAGTAGAAGACAGTGGAATGACATTGTGCGCGGAGCCGGCAAGACAAGCAAATGTACTGAAGCTTTAACCCTTAGGGGAACTTTATTTCACGACTGTGGCTGTATGGTAACGTCTTTGTTTGCTAGTGAATGGAGCAACGTTGGTGTCAAATGATAAAGGGACTTGATCTCTGTGCTCAGGATTTTGATTAGTAAAGGATTTTGAACAGAACAGTGCAGCAGTCATTAAAAAGCCATGTATGTTTTTAGGAGAGAACTCGGGCTGCAAAAAGGCAGAAAGACAGCTGATGGTCCTTATAATGCCCACGGGTCCTTCCCTGTGTAGTGGAGGTGAGGGCCCCAGAGTAGCCGAGGCGATACTCTGCTGCAGTGGACAGGCCAGGCAGACTCCTCTGAAACCGCCCTCCTGCGTACTGCCCCCGGAAGGACATATCGGTGGTCCTCAGTGGGTCCGGAGAAGAATGACTAAGATGAGTAGGGTTTACAGCTTGTGACTTGGTAGAACTGGAGGAATCGAAAATGTGTCATGAAAGATCGCTCATCCCACGTGATTCCAGGGAGCAGAAGGACGGGACTGACAGGAGACCTTACAGAGAGGATTAGCAGCCCTAAAAAACCGCTTCCTGATTCTTAAGAAGTCAAGGGGTGGTTGACTGCCCTATTCAGACATTGCTCGGCACCTGCCTTGTGCCCCCCCTGTGCTGTGTTGGGGACACATGGGACACATGGGGATCAGTTTGCACGTGGCTCAGGGAGAGCCTAGAGGAGAGAGGGTTTTGTTTCTGGAGGGCAGAGTGTCTGTTTGATTAACATCTGCTCACTTGCCTCACCTGCTCCTCTCCCCCCATCCAGGCCAGTCCGCTCGGCACTGGCTGCGCTGGCCTTGCTGATCTTGCGTCAGGCCATTGGTGCTTAACGTTCCCTCTGCCCCAGAGACCCTCCTGCAGACGTCCATGTGGCCCCTGCCGTCCAGTCTTTGTTCGCGTGTTGCTCTTCCTGCGAGGTTTCCGTGACCACCTATTTTAACACACGTCCCATCCCGCGAGCCGTGCCCCCCCCCCACAGTACTTATTTAATATGCTTTTTTGTTTTGTTATCCTGTGAAATCTTTTGGCTCACGACTGTATCCCCATTGTCTAGAAAAAGTGCTCTGGATAGTATGAGCAATAAATACTTCTGAATGAATAAATAAAGGTGTGACTGACACACGGTGGCTGCCGAGTAAGCAAAGTATTCATGAATTGTTGGGAGTTTGAGATTTTTGGAATACATAGAATGGAATACTGCCGTTTACTAGCCCAATCTGTGGATGGACTTTGGGGGGTTCCAGGTGTTTGTTGTTGAGCATTTTGATAATATCGTTCCTCCTATTTTTCTTCCTGTTATGAATTATCTAGGTGTGTTCTTTGTAAACATGGGAGCATATAGTGCATTCTCTGTTTTGTAAGCAATTACAGCCATGCTTTATCCGGCTCTCCTTGGTTTTTCCCTAGTGTCCTGTTTCAGACCCAGCATCTTGGCCATGGAGGGTTCAGTCAAGCACAGATAGTGTGGAACTGTAGTCTTTACCATTGAAAGAAGCCCTGCACAGTTTAAACCTGCGTTACTCCAGAGTCAGCTGTGCCTTCCTACCCTGTGTTTCCTACTGATCTGCAGTCTCGACACACACTAGGGCTGTTCCATCGTATGTGTTGAACTTTTCTTGATTTTTTCCTTTCAACTGTGGTTTCTCTCTCTCTTTTTTTTCCTTTGTGTTTTTTTGGGCAGGATTGTTTTAGTTTTAAGGCAGTGAGTAGATTGCAGTGCTGGAGACAGGAGGTAAAGCAGCTTTTGCATTGGAGACGAGAGGTGTGAGGCTTCCAGGGAATCCATGTGCTGGGGCTTGGGGGAGCCGGGGTGGCGCTGGCCAGAGAGCCTTCAGAGTTGGGGTCAGTGCGGTTTGTGAGTGATGGCAGAGCTGAGACGGGAGGGGAGTATCAGGGTTGCGTCTCTTGTCTTTGCTCTGCCAGGTGGGTGGTGGGGGGCGAGCTTGAGAGGGGAGCAGATTGGGGGTTATTAGGGTCTGGAGGCTACATTTCAGTTTTAGGTCTTAGTTTTCAGGAACTTTCAGGACACCTGGGACATCAGGAGCTGTGAAAGGCAGTTCCAGAGCTCAGGCCTGGGGAAGTGTTCTTTATTCCCTTCCTCCCTGTCTCCCCCAGGCCCCTCCTTGGTGCCTTTCTTCCATCCATCCACCCACCCATCCATCCATCCATCCAGTTTTTATTGTACATGGGAAGTGTGTTCTGTTCTCAGCCCTGAGGATTAGCAGCGATCAAAACCCACAGTCCCCTGTGTCTTTAGGAACTTAGGTTGGGGGCAGGGCTCAGAAGCTGGTAGTTAAACAAATAAGTAATAAAGATGTGGGTTTTGGCTTTTTTGTCACCCAGGATCTTCTTGGCATTTATAGCTGATAGTGGCTAGTGCTGCCATGACCAGGATGCTCACGCGGTCTGTGTGCTGTGTGTCTTTCAGGGCGGAATTCACACGGGCGCCCGGTGCAGGCTGCAGTATGGCCCTTTGGCCTTCATACTTGGGGACAGAACAACCCGGAAGCTGACGGAAAGGAGCAAAGTGATAACTGTAGATGGCAATATATGTTCTGGAAAAGGCAAGCTTGCAAAAGAAATAGCTGAGAAGCTAGGTATGTATGCATTTATGTCCTACAGAGTAAGAGCTTTTGCTCAGCTGTGCAGTTACTTATTTGAGTTTGATTTTTACTTTCATACTGAGTAGGTGGAATTGGTCCTAAGGTAGGTACTTAACAGTTTTGAAATGTTTATTGAAAAGGCTCTTTTTAATCTTTCAGATATGGGAACTTTAAAAACTGTGCTGGTTGTCGGTTTGAATGGGGATTTTATCTTGAGGCGTAAGCAGGGCCCTTGCATGTGAGCAGGCTCGTTGGAACCGTGTGACCGCCCTCTGAGCCGGGGCTGCTGTGGCCGCTCCTGGTACAGACGGGTGACCTTGTGAGAAGCTGGTGTTGCACAGCTTCTTGGTGCAGGCCAGGCCTCGGCCGTTTCCTGACTCCGGGAGCAGGTGCGCGGGCGCCGTAGCCGCGGCCTCTCTCCTTTTCACAAGGAGCTCCTGCGAGGGTCCGGTCTCTGGGCTGGGACGTGTCCTCAGTATCTCGTGTGCTCCTTTACGCTCCATGGCACAGGGGTCAGGGGGACCTTCCCCGGGTCTTAGCCAGCTGGCCTCGGCGATGGTGTCGAGTCCCCGCTGCTCACTGCTGCGTCCCGCTGCTCCTCTCCCCAGGCCTGAGGCACTTCCCCGAGGCCGGCATCCACTACGCGGACAGCACCACTGGCGACGGGAAGCCCCTGGACATTCAGCTCAGTGGCAACTGCAGTTTGGAGAAGTTCTATGATGATCCGAAAAGTAACGACGGCAACAGCTACCGCCTGCAGTCCTGGCTGTACGCCGGCCGCCTGCTGCAGTACGCGGACGCCCTGGAGCACCTGCTGAGCACAGGTCAGCCCGGCCGGCTGCTCGCGGCCTGCTGCGCGCGGGACCCTTAGTCGTTTCAGAGTGCCACCAGTTAGAGCCGCTTCTAAGGGTATCTGAAGAGGCGAGTTCTGGCTTTCCAGCAAGATCGTGAGCTCTCGGAGGTCGCGTTATTGCTGTTTTAACATCGAGTTTCCTTAATGCCATTTCATTTTCGCATACCGCAGTGAGGGTTCTGGTTTGTCTGGAATTTCCATGCCCGGCTCTAAGCTGATTGAGGAAACATGGCAAAGTGCTGATGTGTGACCCAAGGCCAGCGTGGCGCCGGGAAGGGAAGGGGTGCTCGGTGGAGTGAGGCCTGGAGAGAGGACGGTCACCGCACGAGGGGGCCGCAGGAGCGCGTGTCCTCAGAAGGGGAGAGAGAAGAGAAGGAGGCAGAGAGGCGGGCGAGCAGTCAGAATAAGGTTCCACAAGCGGGGCTCCCTTGGAGGAGGGCCGAGGGGGTACAGAGGGCCCTGCGGCTCCAGGCTGGCTGTGTGAAGAGCTGCGTGCTCGTGACCGTGGGCACAGGGGCCGGCTTGCGGTGGCCGGCCTGTTGAAGGTTTCAGCCACTGTCAGGCGGGCCTGAAGTGGCAAAGTCCCAGAGCTGACGGGAGAGGGTTGCAGCGGCACTGGGGGTCCCTGGGGACTGGCCCTTCTGAGTGGCCTGAGCGTCTCTGTGTGTCAGGAGGCCACCGTGCCCGACCTCAGTGAGCGGGCTGGGACGGGGTCAGAGGAGTCTCTGGACTGGACGGCCGGGCTTCCGGGGGCTGGTCCTGCCTCTGAAGTGGAGAGGGGCGTGGGGGCTGGGGAGCAGCCAGGCTGGCCCCACGGCGAGAGTACCTCCTGCCGAGGGCGGGAGCAGCGGGGCTGGGCGCCTCGCCCTGAGACAGCGACTGCGGGAGGCGAGGTGGGCGGGGTGGGGGCCACCCTGGGGTCCTACCAGGTTGGGGTGGGAGCAGACTGCAGTGGGTTGTAAGGCGAAGCCTAGGACTTCAAAAGTAAGACTTTCCCTGTCAGGGGATGCTTTGTCATTGCTAAAAGAACGAAGCCAAATGTTGTATTTCCAAAACCAGAAAAGCGTTAGGGGTTTTAAAATGATTTCCCACTTAGAAGTGCGTGTGTGTTCTTTTGAAAGTGTTTGCTGTGGAAGTGGAATTGTAAATGCTTTTCCCCCATTTCTAAACTGGAGGTCTGACTGGTTGTGTTGCGTTACTCCATCTGAGCGTCGGCTTTCGCTGTCGTGTTCCCACCAGGACAAGGCGTGGTGCTGGAACGCTCCATCTACAGTGACTTTGTCTTCCTGGAGGCCATGTACAGACAGGGCTTCGTCCGGAAGCAGTGTGAGTCGGGGCGGGCGGCTCCCGGGTGCAGGGTAAGCACATCAAGGCCCTGCCGACGTGGCCACAACGTGTTTGGGGACTTCGGTTGCACAGAGGGGTGATGCTGGTGGCCAGTGGAGTTCTGCAGGGAAAACCAGTCCTTTCTGCCCTCTTTTCCTCCTAAACTCACCTCCCCATGAGAGCACCGAGCTGTCGCAGACCCTAGGACAGCCCCGGCTCCTTGTCCGGCCCGGCCCCTTCTCTGTGGTCCGTCGTTCCACCCTCGCGGGGCTGCTCCCGCTGCCTCCTGCCGTGTAGCTGGAGTGTGTGCCCTCGGCCCGCACCCGCGGGAGCAGCCGGCCACCTTCTCTCCAGCGCCCGCTGTCCCCGGGCTTTGAGGGACCTGCACTGGGGGAGGGGGTGTCGAAAACCCCAGACAGGCGGCCAGTGGACAGGAGGCAAGGCTTCCATTTAAAGTCGCCTGGGCACGAGGAGAGAGGGGTCCCACCAGGGTGGCTGGGGCGTCGAGCCAGGCGTGTGCCGGGTGGCGCTGTACAGAGGCCCTGGGGAGGTGGTGCCTGGAGCAGCGGGTGGCCCAGATCCAGGCCCAGATCCAGGCGCAGAGGAGTTGTGAGCTGGGGGATGGAAGTGAGTCACGCAGGTGCGTGGCAGGGCCACCAGGGCGAAGAGCGGCCATGCCTGCCCCCCACGCGGACACCGAGTGTCATAGGCACACTGATGGCCCTCGGGGCGCCAGCCAGCGCGTCTGGGGTGCGGGCCGCAGATCGGCTCTGCCGTGGGTGGGGGGGAACCTACCATCCCCAGGAGAGGAGGCAGCGCCGAGGCCGGGTTGCACCCAGGGCGCTTGCCGGCCCCTCGTGTGGCTGAACAGCCGGGCTGCGGGTGTCGGCGCCCTGGAGGAGTGAGCCGGCCTCGGGTGCCCCGCTTGGCGCGGTGCAAGGGGCCAGTTTCTCCGGCCGGACGCTTTGGTCTCTGGAGACGGGGGAGCCCTGCTCCGGGCGGCGACGCCCCCACAGCCCCGGGGCCTCGGCCCTCCTGCGCCGGCCAGGGCTGGCCGCGGGCGCTCCGGTGACGGGCGCGCCTCCCGCCAGGTGTGGAGCACTACAGCGAGGTGAAGAGGCTGACGGTCTCCCAGTACCTGCCGCCGCACGCGGTCATCTACGTGGACGTGCCGGTTCCCGAGATCCAGAGCCGGATCCAGAGGAAGGGGGATGTGAGTCGGCTTGGCCCCAGACCCGTCTGCCTGTGTCTCTCGGCCTCACGCGGACCCGCCCTGCACCGCGAGTCCCGGTCGGCCGTGGGCACCGGCTGCTCTGCCCCCGCGCGCTCCCCGCGGAGCCGTCCTCCCACCCCGGGGTCGGCTGGACCTCCGGAGGCCGGCGCGGCGCCTACGGAGCTTCCCTCCGCCCTGTTCCCTTCCGTTTGCTGATGGCTTCTCGTGCCGTTGTGCCTGCGGGCTGGGAGTGACTCCAACGCCCTTTCAGTTTACGGGCTGTCTGTCGGCCTCGGCGGGGCCTCTTCCTCCCGTCCCCGCGCGGTGACCCTAGAAGAGCGGGCGGAGGCCCCCCGCCTGCGCACTGCTGCGGCCCGGAGCCCGGAGGTGGCCCTGCGGCCGAGGTCAGCTCGCAGGCGCGCCTTTGCTCACGACCGGTTCCTGTGTGGGAGTATCCCTCCCCCCGGGGCGTCTTCTTCCTTTTTGACATTGCGGGGGAATCGGGACTTGCCCTTGTGGTGCCCGTGACGCCTGCGCGATGGCGGTCCTCGCCGGGGCCCTGAAGACGCTCCTCTCTGCTGGGACTGAGCCCAGGGCTCGCCACCCTTCCTCCATCGGCAGGAGGCGCCCACGTGGCCTGTGTCTCTGCTGGTGACCAGTCTGCACTTTGGAAAGCTTAAGGGTTTCCCGCTCCGATGACCTGCGAGCTAGACTGGGGGGGACACGCCATCAAGTGGCGAAAGGAGGGAACTGCAAGTCTAAAGTACTGAATCACCGCTCAGTGAGATATTTTGAATATTTCGGTTATTAAACTGACGTTGAGAAATACGAAGATATATACTTAGAGTTTTCTGAGTAACTTTTTTGTCATCTGGATAAGAGTATTTCAGAAAGAATCTTGAACAAATTAGAGCTATGAACCTTTTTTATTTTTCACTATTTAGTGAGTATTGCCACCAGCTTCAATTACCCCTTTGTCTAAGAAAAGAGGCTTTTTGTCAAACGTTATTGTCATTAATAGATGTGTGTTCTTATATCCTAGTGGGGGAGACTAATAGTAAACAAGAAAATAAATAAGGAATACATGAAATGAAGCCAGAGGCCACAAAGAAAATCAGGCAGGGTGAAAGCTGACGTAGCCTTTAGCATTGCTGCACGTGAAAGGTTTTGAGTATGGAAACTCACTGCTCATAACTAGAGTCTTAAATTTCTGAAATTGGCCTAGCAAACTTCACTTGAAAGGGAAGTGAGAGCCGGCGACAGTGGAAGCGGCCGGGGCAGTGGCGGGAGCTGGCAGCAGAGGAGGGGCCGAGGGAGCTTCGGGCCAGACCCTGCCTGGCCCGCAGCGCAGCGGGAAGCCGGGCCCTGGCACCGTAACGGGACTCTTCCTGGCCCGCCTAGTGCACATGTCGGCGTCTAATACCCAGGCCGTGCCACAGGGCCAGCTGGGCACACGTCCGTGCTCCCTGGGCGGGGTGAGAGTTGCTCAAACGGGACCAAGGCCCCTCTCTTTACCCCGAAGTCCCTGCAGCAGCCAGTGTGACTCGTAGGAGAGCAGTGCTCACCGTCCATGTCACCGCGCAAGCACAGGCGCGGGGGAGGAGCCCAGACGCTCAGACAGGCTTCTCTGCTTTTGTTCAGCCTCACGAGATGAAGGTCACCCCCGCCTATCTGCAGGACATCGAGAACGCCTACAAGAGGACCTTCCTTCCCGAAATGAGGTGAGCCACGCGGGCGGGTGTGCACGTCCAGGCCTCCCCTCTCCCCGCGCGCGGGTGCTCAGGCCGTCCGCCCGGGGGCGCTTGTGCTCGTCCCCGCGTTCGTTGTCTGGGGTTTCAGCCCAATGTTTATGAGCAGGAGCGACAGCGGGCTTTTCTGTTTGATCTGTTGGTTTGCGTCTGGTTTACTTGTTTTTTTTGTTCGCTTATTTTGCCAGGGCCTTCTGTTGTGTTTTTAGAATATTCTGAGGCTAGAAGCGAGCGGGCGCTGCGTTCTGGGACAGGTCCTAGTGTTAGAGAACCCATGTTTTGACTCGAGGTGGCACCGAAGGGTAACGCTCACCTGACAGTGGCCTGAAGGCCCTCTTGAGTCCACGCCCAGGTTGTGTGAAGGGCCAGCGACTTCCCTGGGTGCTTCTGGGGACGCCCTCCGGTGTGTGGGTTCAGCAGCGGCTCCCCCAGACCTCTCCCCGCTTGTTCCCCCCCCCCCCAGTGAAGCGCCGAGGGCTGTGTGTTTTCGCGCACTCTCTCCAGCTGGTGTTCCGTCTGCTCGTGCGTGTCAC
Organism: Catagonus wagneri; assembly: GCA_004024745.2. Lineage (NCBI taxonomy): Eukaryota > Metazoa > Chordata > Mammalia > Artiodactyla > Tayassuidae > Catagonus > Catagonus wagneri. Next base: position 596,770 of record PVHT020000050.1, read on the forward strand.
GTGCAGGGGTCACTCACTGCCATCACTCCCATCCAGCTAAGACTCGGTTTGAATCAGGCTTTCGCTGAAGGTTTCTAGTGGTGGTTCTCAAACTCTCAGCGAGCGTGAGCCTCCTTGTCTACCTGAAAATGCTGTGTTCCTGTTATTTCCACGTTCAAAGTGGCTGTAAAGTTGTGAACAAAAGCAGGGTCATGTCTGACAGTGTGGGAGACAAGTGTGACTTTTAAGTTGGAGTGTGAGCATTGGGGCCTGTGTTGTCTCTGCTCGCTGGTGACACGGAAAGTAGAAGCTGCAGGTTCAGCTGCGCTGGGGCTGCTCTGTTGTCAAGACCAGAAGTGCAGAAAAAAATAACTGTGTCAGTCTTGGCCAGAGAAACATACCGAGTGCTGAGACGAAACAGAGCAACAGGAGGCAGGACCCTGGAGTCTCAGCTCCAGAGACCCCCCTCGGAGAGCTTCGGGTTCAGGGCCCCACTGAGTGAAGCTTCCCAGCAAGTCGCATTTGTTTCCAGCCTGTCAGCAGCTCGAGCAGTGCTTCCCCGCCCCAGCCCATTTGTCTGCTCTCCGCGTGGCGGGGGCCCCTGTAGGTGGTTGCGAGGCAGCAGAGGTGATGCGTGGACACTGGTCTCTGCCCTGGCGGGGGGGGGGGCGTCCAGTCGGGGGGAAGTCAGGACACAAGCCTGCAGTTGTCACCGTGCAGCCTGGAGCACGTCCCTGCCTCTGATTTGCCCCCTTCACCAGTCACGGCCTGCGAGCCAGTTCAGAGACTGAGATGCTGACGTTTAGAGGGGGAGCCTTGATGTCAGGTATTCATTTGTACAGTAATGTCCCCCCGAGAGACTTACATGAAATGTCACCTTTTTCTTGCAGCAAAAAATGCCAAGTTTTACAGTACAGTGCGAGGGAAGTTGAAGATGCAGAAAAGGTAAGGAAATGGCCGGCAGGTTCATAATTATCCTTAGATTTGACTCACGGATAAGGTTGTTACTGGTCAGGTAACAGGTTCAGCTCCTGCTGGTCTATGGTTCGTGACCTGGAAGAAGCACCAGGCCACCGTCACACTCCCCTCCCTGCTCGTGAGTCTCGCTTTTCCTTTAAGTGACTGTTTCTAGGGTCTCACAGCTACGGAACAGTGAAGGTACAGGGAGCCTTAGTGTATCTGCCTCGCAGTGTTGTCAAACGGTTGGATTAGTTCATAGGAAGGATTTGGTGACACCGGTGACCCTGAACAACGTGGGTTTGAACTGCGTGGTCCGCTCAAGCGCAGAGAGACGGGAAGTCCGGCGGTGGCACCAGGAACCGGGGCTGCAGGACTCGCAGTCCACGCATGCGGGCCGCCTCCCGCTGGGCTCGCAGTTTTGACTGCATGGCGCCTGTTGCTCGGGGCTCAGGTGTGTAAAGTTGCCAGCTTTCCCCAGAGCGGTAGGTGTCTGTGAGACCGGGGCCAGCTTCTGCAGTTTCCAGGAGAGCTTAATGAGGAACAGCCAGAAAACTCGAAGAAGAACAAGGAACGCTGTGCCTCCCGGGTAGAAAAGCGTGCTTCGGAATTGCGGTGACGGAGGCGCTGCGGGGTGACACGGGGTGAGACGCTGGGCGGAGCGGAGTCCGGGGCCGTGCCACCTGTGCTCACGCGTGTCTGTGACTCTCGTGTGGTTTCGTCAGTTCTTTAAAGGGTGACAGAAAACAAAGTAGAGGAAAATGGGTTATTTCTCAAATGGCATTCAGGCAGGTGACCTTCCACGATTTTTTAAAAGCTCCCATATTTTACACATTAGGCGTAAATTATTACAGAGTAAAACTGTAAAGTTTCTAGAAGGAAATAGAGGTTTTATTATCTGAGGTTGAGGTGTAGGTGGCAACAGCAAACAGCTTTGCAGAGTTGCCAGCTTTATGGGGAGCACCTAGCGGGGAAGGGGGGCGGGGGGGAGAGGGGGAGGGGCGGAGAGCGCAGGTCCCTCCTCCCTACGGCCCGTGGGCGGCTCCGAGCCCAGCTCCAGCTCCAGCTCCAGCTCCAGCTCCAGCTCGAGGAGCTCTTTTTTGGCTTGATTCTTCCTACTTGGGTCGGTTAAGCTGCAAACCGCCCCCCCCCAACCCCAGCCTTTTTCTGCGATGTCGATTTTTGGTTTTGGGTTATTTTTACGCTTTGACAGACTCTTGAGAGGCACACGTCTGAGCGGGAGAGGAACTCGTGTTCTCTAGGACGGTGCTGTTATTTGAGTCCGTGATCGAATGTGCTCAGGTTCTCCAAGCCTGAAGAGAGGGCCCCAGGTGTGCTGTGTTTGGGGAGGGAGCCCCGGGAGGCCAGGCCGGGGGCCGCCGGCGTTGGGGCCGAGGAACGTGGCCCCTGGAGCTCTGGGAGCCGTGCCCGCGTGCCTGTGTCTGGGCTTCGGTAGTCCAGTACGCGGGGCGGACGAGGCGTCTGTCAGCAGTGCCGCTTTCCCTCCCTGCTCTGAACTCTTCACACCTGGTACTTTGCTCTGCCTGCTGATGTCCGCACCGCACTTGGGGCGCGGAGGGCTAAGCAAGGATCGGGCGCCGTCAGCGCGGCAGCTCGGGTCACTGCTGTGGCTCGGGCTTGACCCCCGGCCCAGGAACGTCCGTATGCTGCGGTCGTGGCCACAGAGGGGGCGCCTGCATTGGGGGTGTTCTGTCAGCGCCCCGCTTTGCTGAAGGCTGTCCGGCGGGCACTCTGAGGCTGACGCACCTGCAGGTGTCTGTGACTCAGCATCTTTCCCTGAACCCGTCCAGGTGGTCGAGGACATCGAGTACCTGAAGTGTGACAAGGGCCCGTGGCTGGACCAGGATGACCGCACTTTGCACAGGCTGAGGATGCTGTGAGTCCCGTCCCTGGGGTGGCGGGTGGGCGGCTGCTTCCCCGTGGGGACACTGCCTGCCGGAGGGGCTGAGAGTCCTGGAGCGGCTGTGCTCCTGGCGCGGGGGCCGAGGCGCATCTCCCACCCCCGCGAACAGACCCTTGCTTTTTGTCCTCACAGTGAACTCACTGATGGCAGTCTTAATTCAGCAGCTACCCGGCCTCCACCATGTGCCAGGCTCTGTTCCAGATTTGGGGGCTGTGTGACAGAAGGGCGAGGGGCGGGGTCCGCAAGCAGCCGGAGCCCGCGGTGCTGAGACCTGGAGAAGGCGGCCCGAGGCGGGGTGGGGCGGGGCGGGGCGGCTGGCGAGGGCCCCCGGAGGGCCCGTTCTGAAGGGGCCCAGCGGTGTCTGGCATGAGCCTGGGCCGGGGTGTTGGCAGCTGGAGAGGCTCGGACAGGGGTACCCACGGCCTCTGTGGCCGGGGGCGGGGAGGAGGCGGGAGGCCGTGGTGGACGAGGGGACACCCCAGGCGAGCCACTCTGTTCAGCATGAAAAACGCAGTTGACGTGGGCAGAAAGCTCAGCAGACGCTCAGTGACCAGGGGTCTTCCCGGGGGCCCATCGTGTCGGCGCCCTCTGCTCCGGTAACCACCTTGGACTCCCGGCCGGGACCAGGTGTCACAGTCACCACCCTGTACCCGGCACCTGGGGCTGCCAGCCGCCGAGGGGGACGTTGGTGGAAAGTTCTAGGCCCACTTGCTGGGCTCCTGCCGGAACGTTCCAGGCAGGGAAGGCAGATCTGAACCCAGGAAATATAATTTTCCTGTGGGATAGGTGGCTGCCCCTCGTGATGGAGGGGCACACGGAACCGGCCCCCTGGGGCCCGGGCGTTGCCTCTGCTGCTGGCGCCCCGGGCACGCAGTGGCGGGACCGGGTCAGTGTTGGGAGCACAAGTCTGTGTCGACCCGTGCACGGCCCCCTCCCTGCCCTGGTGACCACGTGCCCCCAGCCACTGGCCACTGCCACTGGCCGGTTTTCCTCAGTAACTAGTGCACCTGCTTCTCTCTGCTTGGCTGCTGCCTCCTAAGACGAGCGTTCCAGGAAAGCCGACTCCATTGGCTCGACGTGTGCTGCGCTTGAGTGAACACTGTCCCGTCTGAACCTCGGGATGCGGTTCCTGCGGCTGAGGCGCGACTGTCACTCCATCTGAACAGTTTGTGTTTCAGGGGGGCGAGCAGCTCGCTCTGTCCTGCGGGAAGATCCGGGGCCTTGACGCAGAGAAAGGGCAGAGGCCGGGGGAGGCCAGGCCGGCGCGCAGGGCGGGGTGGCGTGGCTGTGCCCTGGGCGCGGGAGCGACTCTTCAGGCGGCTTCTGGCCTCACAGTCGATGAGACGCGGGCCGTCAGCCCAGAGCGGCCGTGTTAGGTTCGAGGAGGGGGAACAGGGGCCGGGCGGGGAAGGGCGCCGTGGCCACCTGGGGGACAGCCGCCCGGAGTGGGGGCCGTGCTCTGCACGTGGACCAGGCGGGTTTGCCCAGGGGGGGCGGTGGAGGCCCTGGGGGCGCTGGGTCGCCCCTCGCGGGAGCTGCCGCCAGAGCACCTGCCTTCCTGCCGCCGCCTCGGGCCGGGCGGGCGCGGCGCGGCCGTCTTTTAAAGTGTGTGTGCGCCTGTGCTCTGAGTGAAAGCTGCCACGCCTGTGTTTGTGTTCTGCCGTGTAAAATGGGCGTGTGCGCGTTGTGTTGAATGTTAAAAACTTGATGTTCTAACGGCCACTCACGCTGCATAAACCCAGTGACTAATGCAAGTCAGCGGTTGGGAAGCTGTGGCTTGTGGGCCTCTCCAGGCTTAACTGTAAGAACGGCTCTTACATTTGTAAAGATTGTAAGAGAGAACGTATATGAAGCGGTACGTGGCCCTCGTGGCCTGAAATACTTACCTTCTGGCCCAGCCGTGTCCCCCTGTGAGACACGGGCGCTGTCCGTTCGCCGTTTCTTTAAAGCGGCGTTTGGGTCGTTTCCATTTCTTCACGTTCGTGCTACCGCGGTAAGCGCGTTGCACCTGTTTTCCTTCCGCTCAGATGACCGTCCTGAGGCAACGGAAGGGAGTCGCCGGGTCGGCCTGCCTGCAGCCGGTGTGACACTCGTGATGTGCTGTGACATCGCTCTCCGGGACGTGTACCTGGGGCACCCTGAGCCCGTCTCCTAGAAGTCCTTGTTAAGACGCGGGGTTTTCACTGTCACTCCAGGACGGGCCGCGGCCTCTCCAGCTCTGTTGTGAGGACTGGAGCCGTGGCTTCCAGGGATTTTCCCTGCTGGAGCCTTTGTTTTGAAGCGCTCGGTAGTTAGGTTTGGTTTTTGTCAGACACTTACTTATACATGGACGTTTTTGTGAATTTACGAGAAAGCAAGGTCACGCGGTACTTCCTTCTTCCTCCCGGCCGTCCCTGTGCGTGAGCTTGCCAGGCTGCCTCCGCAAAGTGCCATGGCGACCTTGCCCTCTTGCTGCTCGGAGTCCCTCCGCGGCATGTCTTTGCCGAGGCACGACTGCAGGTTTCACGTGTGAATTCGGAGCCCTGGTCTCCCAGGCCAGCCTCTGCGGTGGGTGCGGTCTGCTCGGTCTCCCGCCTCCCCGCCCGTTGTCTCGGCCTCTGAGCGTTCTTCCAAGCCTGGCTGCATCCACCTTCTTTCTCCCGCGCTTTTCCAGGCAGCTGTTTCACGTGGACTCTACGTAGCTGTGGCTGGTATTGGCTCCCGTGGGCGGGCACTGGAGAGGTGTGCGCAGAGGGACAGCCTGCAGCCGGGGGTCCTGGGAGACGAGGCCTGGGGGGAGGGGTTCTGCCGCTTCCCCGGGCCGGTGGGTCAGTGTGTTCCCAGACCAGACCACAGCCGGAGTTCCCGGCTGGAGATCAGAGCTTCTTGGTGATTCGGGGAGGTTGACACCAGAGCACAGAGGCCTGTAGCCCCCTCGGAGTCTGCGAACTGCAGCTTTCGGTTCAGGGCTTGTTTTCCCGTCAGGGGTGTGTGTTCCTCCCCCAGGTTTTTGCTCCTCTGCCTCCCCAGGCTGTTTCATAGCAGTTTACCAAGGAATTGTGTTTATTTTCACTTAAGTACCATTTCTTAATTTGAGGGACTCAAATGGAAATTATGACCAATTTTCTGAGAAAATTAGGGTAAACATGCCATTTGCCATTTATACTGGTTTTGTCCAGAACCTGACCAAATTACCGGGTTCTGACCCATTTTGGTACCATCGCGGTCATGTGTGTTGCCGTGTAATTGCGTGTGTGTGAGTGCTTGTTTTTCAGCCTCCATAGCACTTTGTGTTCACATCCGTGGTCCCGGCCTTTCTGGCGCCGCCGGCGTTGGCTGCGTTCTTGCGCCGGTGACCCAGTACCGTCAGGCCTCCACTCCGCGCGGCTCCCAGCCCCTTCCCGCTGCCCCCGGAGCCTGGGCCCCCCTCGTCCGCGCTGGCTTCTGCGCCGCGATGTCGCGATGTCAGTCAGCGTGACCAGATAGCTGGGTTACGACCTCAAGACGCGGACTAGCATCTCATCAGCCGCGCTCTGGGTCACACTACTTGAGCAAAGAACTGTTTTCTGTGACTCCTGGAGGACGTCTTCCTAAATTTTGGGGGGGGGTGTCTTTCTAGGGCCACACCCGCGGCATATGGAAGTTCCCAGGCAAGGGTCCAATCAGAGCTGCAGCTGCCAGCCTACACCACAGCCACAGCAGCACAGGGTCCACGCCGCGTCTGCGACCTATACCACAGCTCACAGCAACTCCAGATCCTTAACCCACTGAGCCACCAAGTGAGGCCAGAGAGCGAACCCACAACCTCATGGTTCCTAGTCGGATTCATTTCCTTTGCACCACAATGGGAACTCCTTGGAGAATCTTTCTGATAGGAAATTCCAGCGTTATAATAACTGTGAGATATGCGTTTGGTATTGGAGATACAGGGTTTCAAACAGAACTTTGCAGTTGAGGAGAAAGTAAAAAATATGCTTTGGACTTGCTTTAGGAAAAAGTATAAACATCCTGTTACTGGGAAGCAGTTTGAGTCATGAGTCAATTTATTTATTTTTTTTCCCATCCTTTCTTGCCTCCGTCTTGTTTGGGAACGGTGCGGCATGATATGCCGCAAGAACATGGCCAAGCACCTCGTGCTGTCAGCCGCGCTGTGGACGCTGTGGACGCTGTGTCTCCTCCCGGCGCCCTGGCTTAGGAGACGGAGCGGCTGCACTCCCTTTGGGACACCTTCACTAGGCTCAGTGCTCCGTGCCCTGAGTCGCCTGTCGCGCTGGCTTCCTGTGGTCTCCCTCCTCACTTAGCTGCAGTCTGGAAAGTGTCTGGTTTGGAGGCTGAGACTCGGGGTTTTCGGGAGGTGGGCGCCATCGGCTCTTTTCATCATTGTTTACGCTCCTGGTCATAAAGTGAAAGAGCAGTGTAGCCAGCTTTACGTGGTTAGGACAGCCACGGTAGATGATCTGTTTTAATCTTCAAAACGGTTTGAGGATGTTTGTTCAAAGACACGCCCTTTTAGGGGTTTGTGCGGAAACCGTAGTTCTGCCCAACTAACTGTAGACGGCGCTGTTTCTCTGTGTTTACACACAGGTTCCTGGGCCAGTGCGTTCTCTCCAGTTTTCCAGGTTTTTTAGGTTTTCCAAACTGTGGAGAAAACCAGATTATACCCCACCTTGATATTTATTAACATTTAAGAATACAAACTTCGTTTTTAGTTGAAACTGTTTATGTGAGATCACTTTAAAAATTAACCTTACTGTAACGAATACCGAAGAGTTCTTCCCGTGTTAAAAATAAAAAGATACGTACTTTACGTTACTGATGCAGGCTTACAAAAGATCTTCTGTAACAAACTTAAAACTAAGAAAAAATCCTCATCTTTGTGCACATTATGGCTGCGGGCAGGGTCGTGGCGGTCCACGTACACATGCTTAGGAAAACAGCTGGCCCGGCGGCGTTTGCCGGCTGGTCAGTCGTCATACAAGCGCCTCGGCTTTTGTGGGGGCCCTCGCGGTGCGCCTCTGCCTCCTGCCCGCCCGCGTGCGGCCTGTCCAGGTTCTTGCGCCTCGTGGTGCTCTCGGGGGAGGGCCTTGGGCGGGGACCGGGTTGCTCCGGCTGCCGCAGGTCTGCCCGGGGCATGGGGCCGGCCCAGGATGAGCCTGGGCCTCGGCTCCTTCTCAGAGTGGCTTAAAGCCAGATCCACTTAAAGGGCTTCCATCTGGGCAGTCACAGACAGAAGCGTCTTCTGCCATCGAAGTCGTTAATGGGAAAGGGCCATTTAAGATCATTATTTTCTTTGTTTTGAGCCCTTAAGACAGGAGACTTTAATGTTTCTTCCTAAAAGCACTCAGAATCCTTCTCATCTTCAAGTATAGTGGTTACATTCAGAATTTAATTTAAAATAAGCACATTATAACAAAGGAGAAATATTTTAGCATTTAAAATAAAATGGTGGCTTTCCCATCGTGGGGCAGCGGAGACGAGTCCGACTAGGAACTGTGAGGTTGTGGGTTCAACCCCTGGCCTCGCTCAGTGGGTTAAGGACCCAGCGTTGCTGTGAGCTGTGGTGTAGGTCGCAGACACGGCTCGGATCTGTCATTGCTGTGTCTGTGGTGTAGGCCGGCGGCTGCAGCTCCAGTTGGACCCCTGGCCTGGGAACCTCCCTGTGCTTCTGGTGCGGCCCTAAAAAGACAAAAAGACCAAAACAACAACAACAACAAAAAAACAAAATAAAATGCTGAAGCAAGGAGTGTGTCCTCTGATGTGTGTCCTAGAGCCGAGAAGGGCAGGGAGGACGCTGTTCATAGCGGGAGGCCGTCCCCCCGCCCCCAGGCCCCTTCCGCTCCCCGGGTCAGTCCTTCAGTGGCCTCCGCTGCTGGGTGGAGGGTGGGCAGCCCCGGCTCGGGGGACAGAGGTCCTCGCCGCTCTTCCCTCTGACTCGCAGGTGCGCGAGCTCCCACGTGGGCACACCCTGCGCGGGGCTCTGTAACGGACGGGGATCGTTTGGGGCTTTTCATTCCTGCTGTCCCTGCATTGACAGCACACTGTGGCTCCTTTCCTATGTTTTCGGACTGTGTCTTGTCCCAAAAAGGGGTCGTCCGTGGTTGAGAGGCCAGGCGGACTCGGCCCTCGGGCTCTGCAAGGCGGGTGGTCCTGGGGGCCGCGTGGGGCTGGCTGCCGGCTGGGGGGCCCGCCTCACGGACCGGTGTCACTGCGGGTGCTTGCGCATCAGCCTAGCGCTTAGCGCGCTTTCTCCGCTGTTGGCCTGACCGCTTCCTCCTGTTTCCAGGGTTCAGAATAAGCTGGAGGTGCTGAACTACACGACCATCCCCGTCTACCTCCCAGAGGTCACCGTCGGGGCGCACCAGAGTGACCGGGCCTTCCAGCGCTTCAAGGAGGTATGGCCTCGTCTCCCACAGACGCTTCCATTTGTTCAGGGCCTTCCCCGTCCTCGGGGCGCCCGCTTCCCGGCACGCGGTGCCGCCGTCCCTGTCCTGCAGTCGTCACTCCTGGCCGTGCTGCCGCCCTCTTCGCGGCACAGCCGGCCGTCAGGAGGACGGGGGTTTGCGCACAAGGCCCCCGCGTGGACGGAGGGCGAGGGGCAGGCACGAGGCCGGAGACGGAGGGCTGTCTGGGCCTCTTTTCGAAGCCCTCTGCCTTTCCGGTGCAGCGCCTGCTCTTGGCGTGGTTTGGTGGGTCATCTAACCTGTGAGTTCTGCTCGGGAACCCGGCCTCCTCGGTGCGACGGGCCGGCTCCTGCCGCTCTGCTTCTGCTGGGTGTCAGCAGATGGGCTGCACGATCCTATTCAAACTGGAACCTCAGGCTGAGCGTCCCGCTTTTTGGGAATCTTAGCTGAGTGTTTCTGCGGGATGGTGGTTCTTGCCCTTGCAGCTGGGACGGCCCCTGCTTTCCTTCTCACGTGAGATACTTGGCATTTGCTTTTAACCGAGTTCTTTTGGTGATTTTGAGAGTGGCTTTATTAAATGTGGAAATTTGGGAAAACACATAAAACCGTGAAAGGTGTCGGTCGGGTACCTGCGGTTAACATCCTGGCGTGGGTCTTGCTGACATCTGCCGGGGTGTAGGCGGGCCTGTGCCTGCACTTCCCAGCCTGAGGACAGCCCTGAGGGCTGGCTCCGGGCTGTAGCTGACGCCCTTAGGCCGCCCCTGAGGAGGCAGGAGACCTGCCCCGGAGTTGTCCCCACACCTCGTCCTCTGTCATTAGTACTGCCTTGTACTGGCTGCGTCCTCCTCCTGAAATCCTGCAGCCTCCGCTCTGGCTTCTCCACGGCCAGTCCCTCCCTCGGGCCCCCATCGGCCAGGCGGACGCAGCTGTGCTGAAATGCCAAGCCCACAGCGTCTGTCCTGCGCTGAGTCTGTCCTGCAGGGTGACTGCCCCGGCTTCGGTGTGGCCTCCTTCCCCATCGCAGCCCAAGCGTGCCGGTGCTCTCCCGCTGGTGTCACGGCCGTGGCTGGAATTTAGGAACGGGGCTCTGCTCTGGAGGCTTTCTTATGCCGGCTGTGGCTCATGATGTGCGGGGCTGTCTTTTCATTTGCATCCCTTAGATGCGGTTTACTTACGTAAACTCACATAAGTGGGTTCTCCAGGGGCTCGGGGCTTAAAGGTCTGACATTGTCGCTGCTGTGGTGCAGGTTCCATCCCTGGTCTGGGACTTACACGTGCCACAGGCACAGCCAAAAATACATAAACTTAAGTAAAAAAAAGGTATTCCATTTTTTCTTTTTTTTTTTTTTTTTTTTTTGCTTTTGAGGGCCGCACTCGCATATGGAAGTTCCCAGCCTGGGGATTGAATCGGAGTTACAGCTGCCGGCCTACACCACAGCCATGGCAACACCAGACCCTTAACCCACTGAGAAAGGCCAGGGATTGAACCTGTGTCCTCGCGGATACTGGTCAGATTTGTTTCCGCTGAGCCATGACGGGAACTCCCAAGGAATTCCATTTTCTTAATGTAAGTGTGGGTGCGTTTGCCAAGCCTCTGTGACCCGACGGGCAGCAGGCCCTTGGGCGACTCAGGCAGCCGCCCTCTGCTGCCCGCGGGTTCTGCAGGCAGTGCTTTCGTCTGCTCTCGCGTGCTCTTCCTCCAGGTGTTTATTCGTTCCATCATTTATTCCACTGAGTATTGAGTGCGACCCGAGTGCCAGGCCTGTCCAGAAACAAAGCCACGGGACGCAGCAGACTCACTGGCCTCGGGTCCTCACTGCAGAGGGGAGGAAACAGAAAACTAAAAAGGTGAAACCGAGAATTTGTTAAATGATGGTGGCAGTGCTGGAGGAAAGTGAATTCCTAGAAGAGGGCAGCCACTGTGGGGTTGAATCTGAAGCCTCGCCGAGAAGGTGCTGTGTGAGCAGGAGATGGTGATGGGTGGAGCCAGCCAGGGAGGCAACAGGTGCAGCGGCGAAGCTGGGCTTTGCTAAGGGGGCGCTGTGGCTGGAGCAGGCGTGGGGGAGGCCGGAAGAGGGCGCTGCCCTTCCGGGCGTGGTGGGGCTCTGGCTTTTCCCCGCAGGCGGTGGGAGGTACGTTGTGGGAACATTCTGGTTCCTAATGAGAGGACGGGCTGGCTGGGGCACAGGCGAAGCAGGGCAGCCGGTCAGGAGGCTGCTAAAGGAACGGAGGCTGGGATCGGTCGGCTGGGACCAGCCCGCTCGGCACAGACGTCTCGGCAGCGGCCAGGGTGCGCAGAGACCAGCAGAGGCCTCAGCTGTGCTGGAAGGTGAGAAGTCAGCTGATTGCAGGGTCTGGCCGCAGGAACTGGAGCTGTGGAGCTGGGACGGGCTGGTGCCGGGAAGACACAGGCGCAGCTTCCCGGAAAGAGCAGGAATCTTCCGCCAGGCGTGCCAAGTTTGAGAGGCTTACCGTGCCCGGGAGGCCGTGTCTACGTGGACTGGCTCGCCCCGCTGGGCTGCGCTTTGCAGATAGATACTCCGTTTTTCATAGATTGTGGCAGAATTCGCAGCACCCTGTGCTGTCGGGTGGCGGTTAGCAGGTATCTCTGATTCAGGGGCACACAGCTTTTAGACCTGACGCTGTTGTGCGCCTGGTAGACCCCAGTCCAGCGGGAGGCAGACGCCTGTGACCACTGTCTCGCGCTGTTTGCTCCGCTGCGGTTGTTTGGACCAAGCCTCGCTTCCGAGGTCGGCCTGGGGTGAGGTCGGAGTTGGGAAGTCGTGTGCCAGGGTCCCGGGCAATGAGTGGGGAGGGAAGAGGGGAAGGCACGGGGGTGCGGGAGCCAGGGCCCCGTCTTCAGGGAGCTCACCCTCTGCTGTGTCCACCTCATCAGTTGTCACTGCAAGGGGTCTGTTCCTAGTCTTGTTTTTCCTGTTATGCGTGTCCGTCAGCGGCTTGTGTTTACTTCTGTCTGCGTCAGCCGTGCGAGTTACCCCAGAGGAGTGGCGTGCGCCCCACCGGCAGCCTCTCGGGCCCGCAGACTGGGGAGGGCACCGCTGTCGGCCGTGGGTGGGCCGGGCTGGGGCACAGGAGGCCCAGCCCTGTGCTCCCGGGGTTGGGGCGAGAGCTCCTGGGGGCCCCGTCCCTGCTGTGACGAGGCCGCTCCAGCCGACCAGCAGCCCGGGCCACTGTCACGACCGCTGTGGGGGACACTGCAAGCTTCAAAAATTAACTCTCTATGGAGAACAGGCATGTGAAAGTCCCATGTAAAAAGAAAAGGCATGCCAGCAAAGTGACCGTTTCCTTGCTAATCCTCATGCCTTTTTTTTTTTTTTTTTTGCCTTAGCACACTGGCTGTGTCTGGTTCATGGTGGAGAATTTCTAACAGTGGCGACCCTTCTCTTGCTTCTGCTCTCAGGGAAGTAACTGCTCTGTTTGCTGTGGGTCGGTTGCAGACTCTTCAGCCCAGGGAAGTTCCCTTTTATTGGCGGTTTTCAAGGGCTTCTGTTAGGTGTGGATGGTGGGCGTTATCACACTTGTCTGCCTTGGGGGATTTGTCTCTCCGCGTTGGTGAGGTCGAGGTCGTAATAACGATACTGCGTGACTCCTTGGCCTGTGTTGGCTCCTGAGAGACCTTCTTGACTCCTGGATAAATCTCTCTCGTCTTCATTGCAGCAGGACCTGATCCACATGTTTAGTTTAGGGTGGGTTTTTTTTTTTTGTCTTTTTAGGGCCACACCTGAGCCATATGGAGGCTCCCAGGGGTTCAGTCAGAGGTGCAGCTGCCGGCCTACACCACAGCCACAGCAACACCAGATCCAAGCCGCCTCTGCAACCTACACCACAACTCACGGCAATGCCGGATCCTTAACCCGCTGAGCAAGGCCAGGGATCAAACCCACAACATCGTGGTTCTTAGTCGCATTCGTTTCCAGTGCGGCACCACGGGAACTCCTAGTTTAGGGTTTTTGTATGTATGTTCTTGAGAGGTTGGATGGTAATTTCCATTTCTTGTAATATCCTTGTCAAGTTTACAATCAGGTTTATGCTGGTATCAAACACTAAATTGAGATGGGACCTTGTTTTTATTCTCTGACGAATGTGCGTGCGATTGCCATCCCGTCTGCCTTCGGGTGGAGGAAGGATTAGCTGGTGGAGTATTTTAAGTTGTACATTTAACAGAGATGGAGTATTCAGTATTTTATCGCTTGTTGAGTTTTGGAGGTCGCCGTGTCTCCGTTCCCAGCCGTGCTCTCCTGTCACTAGCACCCCCCGCACCGTCCCCGCAGGGTCCTCCTCTCGCAGGCAGATGCTGACCTCTCTTGGAGGTGATTTTCCTGCCTCTCTGGCAGGGCTGGCTTGGTTGTCCTTGTTCACAGGTGGTGCTCCTAGCTTGGTTCTGAGCATCCGTGCTGTCTTGTGGTGTGTGATCTGCACTTCACGTGCACGTTGCTTGGAGCCGAGAGCATTCGTGGCTGAGACTTGTCGGTTTCAGAAGGTCTTGCAAGCACCTCCTCAGGTCTGCGGCCCCGTTTCCTCAGCTCTCCTTGGGCTCCGCTGGGGCATGCTGGACTTTCACACAGTGTTCTCTGTCCCTCGGCAGCTTGCCTCCTGTCCCCTCACTGCTGAGCGCTCGCCCAGCCCCCAGGCTCCCAGCTCCTGCCGGTGGTGGGGGGGGCCCTGGAGGAAGCCGCACTGCACGTCCGCTCTGCTCCCCTTTCCTGGGCCTTGGGACCTCCCTGCCTTGGACGCCTCGGCACAGATTTTTTGTTTTTCACATGTGGTCCAGTTTTCCTGGCTGCTTAGGGCCAGGTGGTCTGCACTGGTCCCCCGGCAGCTGGACATAGCGGTCTTGTTTTTTAAGGGTCGCACCTGCTGCATATGGAGGGTCACAGGCTAGGGGTCGACTCAGAGCTGCAGCTGCCGGCCTCCACCACAGCCATGGCAATGCCGTAACCCGCTGAGCGAGACCAGGGGTCGAACCCGCATCTTCGTGGTTCCTAGTCGGGCTCGTTACACGGAGCCACGTCAGGAACTCCAACATAGTCTTTTTAACCAGTGACACAGTGAAGCCGTTTGGCAGCTGTTCATCATGATTTTTTGTCTTATTTCCAATCTGTGAGCATTAGAATCTACTATATTGGACTTAGTATTTTAACGTTTAGAAATGTTGAAATTCTTAACCAGTATTTAAATGATTGGGGAAATCTGATTTTTGAAATTAAGGGTTTTTAAAAATAGCTTCATTTCTTAGAACGGTTTTAGGTTTTAGGACAATTGTGAAGACAGGAGAGTTCCCACAGGGAGAGCTCCGTGTATCACGTCTCAGCGACGTGGTGCGTTTGTCGTTTCAGATGACGAGCTGTGTTGACAGGCTCTTCCCAACTCAGGGCCACCCATTATTCTGGTTTCCTGAGTTTCTCCCTGACGCCCTCTGCTCGGGGTCCGACGCAGGACAGCACACGACCTTCTGTTGCCAGGTCTCCAGAAGCTCCCCCTCGGCTTTCCTCCTTTTTAGTGGTCCTGACGGTTTTGAGGAGTACTGGTCAGGTGTACTGGGCTTTCTGGGGTTAGCCTGGAGTTGTGTTTGGGGGAGAGTTCAGAGCCAAAGTGCTGTCAGCGGGACGGAGCACCGCTGGTGTCACCGCTGCTCACCTGGCTGAGGTGTGACTGTCAGGTCCCTCTGCTGTGTGGGTGCTCTTTCCTGCTTTCCAGGTGTCACCGAGAGTGTCACAGGCTCCGTATTGTCTGGGAGTAAAAACTGTGCAGCTGTTAGAGGAATGCTGTCTTTTTAGAGGAAATGTAGTTGCTTGATAGTTAAAAGCATGGGAAGTTGCAGTAGGCTGTAAGTCGTAATGGCCGCACTGCCGCATCCCCAGTGTCATCTGGACGTAGAGGCGTGAGCAGCAGTCCCGGATCTCCCTCTGCAAGGTGCCCTGGGATAAAGACGAATCCCAGTGGCATTCCCACCGGGGCAGAGCCTCGGGCCGGCTCTGGCGCCCCCGCCTTGTAACTGGAAAGATCGCAGCTCCTGAGCGACGTTCCTTCGGCAGGTGCTGGTGGCAGAGTGTGTCTCCAGACAAGCCTGGGGGCGCAGCCGGAGAGGCCGGCAAGGCCGCTGCGCCTGAGCCGCCCGGCACTGGCCGCTTTCCTGCAGGCGGGCAGCGGGCAGCTCGGGGCCGACCTGAGGAGCTGCTTCCTCCAGGAGAAGGGCTGGTTCCGTGTGAGAGCCAAGGTCTTCTGTAGCCGTTTAGTCCTTGGAATAACAGGGCAACAGGTGCTTCTTTATGGCTTTGGGCCTCAGAAATCAGCTGCCCTGCTGGGCAGTTTCTTCTTTCCTAGGAAAAAAATTTAATGTTGAAAATGTATGTTTCAGCCAAATTGCAGTGACAACATGAGACGTTTCTACGGTCAGCCCTTTTGCAACACGGGGCGTATGACTTGCGGCCCTGCCCTGACGCGGTCCAGGGCTCAGTAGCCCCTGCTTAGTGTAGTGTGTAGTAAGGGAGTAAGGTCGCTAGTGGGCCACCGCCCGACCCCACCCGGGCTGCACTCTGCTCTCGGAGATGCGCGGGAGAGGCACTTAGTGGGGCGGTGTTCGCGCAGCACGCCCGCTGCTCGCATGCTGTTTGTGGCCGGCACGGAGCTTGTTGATACTTCGCGGCTGGAAACTACTGGGCAGCACTTCTGATTCTCGGGAAGAGAAGTGGTGCCTTGACCTCTCGTTCTTTACGTAAGTGTCAGGCCTCCTTTTCTCTCTCAGGAGCTCGCTGCTCTGTCTTGTGTCTCACACCTGAACGCAGATGGGTCTAGACTAAAATTCCTTTTTTGTTACGCTCGTGCTTTCTGATTTGTTGGTGAGGCCTTGTTCCGCTTACATTTTCAAGCTCTTCTCTTCTTTAAACGTCTTCAGCACAGTCATTAAGTTCCGCACGTGGTGATATCCGACTTTTGTCATTTATTATTACCCCTGTTCTTACCTGCGGTGGCCTCTCTGCTTCTGTGTCTTGGAGACTTTGGACATTGCGTCCGTGCTCTGTGGGCCTTAACCCCGGGCGGTAGACCAAGTGGGCCCCTCCTCGGGGAAGTTTGGGTTCAGGCGAGCCCCAGACTCTGGCACTGTCCGCGTGCCAGGCGCCGGGTGTTGCCAGCTGACTCTCGGGGGCTGCGCTGGGCCAGGCCGGAGCCCGGGTGGAGCGGGAGTCGGCTTCCTTCGGGGCTCGTGGACCCAGCCCCGGCCGGGAGGTTGGCAGCCCGCTCTGCGTGAGGACGGGCTGAGGGGCCTCCTGCCTGCCCCCCCGTCCGGCGCAGAGATGCACGGGCGCCCACCCGACCCGCGGCAACCGGGGCCTCGGCGCGCCTCTGGCTTCCCGCTCTGGCTTTTCTGCATTTCAGCCTCTGCGGTTGCTGGCAGAGCTCAGCAGTGCCTTTAAAAGCATTTCTAGGCTTCACTCTCTAGAGGGTCTCAGGATGGAGGGCTGTGTGCCGGAAATGGAAGAGTCTGCTCTTCTGCGCCATCTAGAGCCTCCTGTGTCCCGTCCCTAGGGGCTGGGGGAGGCACGGCTTCCTTCTGCTCACAGGCCGCTGCTGCCCAGCGTTCGGGGCGCGGAGGGGATACTGGAGGCTGGAAGGCGTCCTGTCTTCCGTGTAAGCCGCGGTGCCGTTCAGGAGGGCCGGTCCGTGTGGACAGCGGGGCGACGGCGGTCGCCCCCCATGCTCCCCGCTGAGCCTGGCGGCGGCTCGGGGTTGACACTGACCCGCTTGTCCCTGCAGAGGTCTGTTCACCTGGTGTTCCAGGCCCTGAGCTCTGGGCCCAGATGAGGGTTACGATAAAACGAAGCCCTGCTCTCACCGGGCGGGGTGGGGGCATAAATAAATACATATGGGGCACGAGACTGTGGGCGCGAGGGAAGCCATCTCAGGTTCTGTGCCCAGAGGTCTCGGTTCCTGCAGGCCGGCTTGGGAGGGAGGGGCGGGCCCGCCACGTCCCCGGGGGTGGGAGAATACGCAAGGCGAAGCACGCGGGGCGGGGGTAGCAGGTCAGAGCACGGCCCGAGGCTGCAGCGTCAGGACGCAGGTGGGAGTTGAGCAGCACGAGCCGTCCCGTGGCTGAGACCCGGCCGGCCCGCCATCCCCTTCCCACGGCTCCCGTTCCCAGCTCACCCGCGCCCTCTCCTTGCGCAGCCACGTGTTCTTCCTGGGGTCTCCAGACTGAGCACAGCATAAGGGGGGTGTCCGGGGGTGGGGGTTGAGTGCAAGGCAGGGTGTGCGGCAAGGGCCCAGCCGTGGGAGGTGCTGGGTTTAGGCCTTTCCTCTTAGATTCGCGTGCTGTGCGGGACCAGGTAGAGAGGAGGGGGCATGTAGACCCCGCTGTGGGGGGTCCCTCTAAAGCACATCCTTTCAGTGCAGGATTGCCCGAGAGTCTCAGGGGTCACCTCAGGTGACGCTTGCGGGGCGCTGTGAGGACCTGGAGTCTCACACCCTCTCCCCAGCTGTCACTGGAACTGACCCGGGAATTGTTCAAGAGGGTACTGCACGTGTGCGGGACAGCCTGTGGTTTTTTAAGGCCATTTTTCGGATACTGTATCAGGTCCGTTTTTATTTTTGTACAGCCCTTCCTTGGACTGTGAGTGTTTCCGCTTTGCCTTCCAATTTCAGGAGGCCAGATGCTATTAAGATAGAGTGTTCTCTCCGTGAATCAGATCGTGTCCAAGGCAGTTGCCAGGACAACAGAATCTTCTGTTTCTCTCCTGCTATTTTTATGTCTTTACTATCTTGGGTTACTATTTTCATTTTCAGTATTGAGTTCTTCACCGTTTTTAAAAATAGAGATGTCTAATAACTTTGGTGTGTTAGCACCGTGTGTTCCTGCCTTCGTGACACTCACTTTAATAAAGATGAACCTGCAGTGGACGGAAGAGTCTAGACCTGCCGAGGAAGGAAGGAACACTTGGTGGTTTCAGATCTCCTCTCGATGTTGAAACCTCAGTTAGAACTTCATTGGGTGCCTATTTTCTGTTCAAATGCAGGCCCCCGGCTGAGAAGCCGTCTCATGTGAAGGTACATGACCCAGGTTGTCAGTCTGTCCCTCACTAGCTGCGGCTGGAAGAAGTGCGCAGACCCTTCGCCCCCCCAGCTCCAGGGGCCGTTCATCCTGAAGCGCAGCGTTAGTCCGAGTGTCCCGTGGTGGCTGTTTCTGCGCACAGAGGCTAAGCCGTGCCCTCGGAGAGTAGAGCTGGCACAAAGGTAGACCACGCGTAATTGCGGGTTCTTGCTCGGACCCGTGGTGTGCAGCAACAGGCTGGTGCTTCACGGGCGGCCGTTCGACCCGGCGTGCCCAGGCTTTGCTCTGTGCTCCGTGGTGACTGGCATTTTAGACGTTTTAGGCAGTGTGCTGTTTTCAGGTGTTTGAATGCGTGCCTGAGGTAGGTGCTTTCCTGGTCAGTTACCGTGAGTTAAACGGGGTGAAGACATTGTTAAGTGTGACGCTGTAGCTCGTGGCAGTGAGGATAAGTCCTGAATGTGGATATGTTTACAGTAGGCAGTGGTGTTTATCTGCTAGAACTCTCAAAATAAAAAGACTGCTGTTGAAAATGACTTTGATAAAATAAGACTTTGTCAAAGTTGACTTTCAGGTTTTTTTACACTTGGTCGATGCTTGACAGAAATGGAAAATTGGGGAAATGGTATATCAGAGAAGTGACTTTGGTAAGTAATTTCCATGGTGCTCTTCGTTAAAGTTAACGCAGGCTCTTGGCAGAGCTCACGGGCGTGTATGCGTAGCGGTGGCCGCCAGGGCCGCGAGTCGGAACCCCCAAGCCACCGCGCGGTGACTGGGTAGCTTTGGGCTCCGCGGAGCGTGGACAGCAGGCAGCGGGGACCGCGTGTCCCTGCCGCCTGCCCAGTGGAGTAAAGCAGACCCAGTAGGCTTCATTCCATCCTCGTTTTAGAAGCATTCGCTTTTTGCAGTGGGACCACACAGGGTTTAATGTGGGAATTCTCGCGTGTCTTCAGTCCTCGGGGGACACTTCCAACTGGGAGACCCTGAGCATCACTGAACAGCCCGCGGTGACTTGGAAATAGAAGGTCCCCAGGGCAGTGACAGGGCAGGAAAAGCGGGAAGCCTCCCGGGGCAGGGGGCGTGGGCGGGCCCTGGCCGCGTGCTGGGCTGTCACGGCGGCTGAGCTCCGCGTGTCCCGGCTGCCGGCTGCCGGTGGGAAGGCGGAGGCCAGTCAGTCCGGAGAGAGGCCCCGGACAGAGCGGGCCACGCGCTCTGCCCGGGAGCCGGCAGCCACGGAGGGCGCCGGGAAGCTTGCCGTGGACGCAGTCCGGGCTTGAGGGTCGGCGCAGCTGCGTCCGGGGCTCAGCCCGCCCTCTAGCCAGGCGACCCGGCGCGCTCACACAGCATCTCCGGCGTCACCTCGGAGACAGCGCCGGGGTAGGACGGGGCTGCTGTGGCTGCAGCAGGCGACTCCGAGGTGGGCCCGCGAGGACGGGACAGCAGACCTGTCCTGAGCGCTCCCGCCGGGGTGCTGGCCCCCTTAGCCTGAGGATGGATGGTCGGCCGTGGAGGAGCGGCCTTGTCAGGGCCGCAGTCGGGAGGAAGAGGCGCTGGGGAAGGCGCTCCAGGGAGGGCGGGCGGCCTGCGGGGCCCCTCCATGTGTCTGCAGGGCCGAGCAGGCGTGTGGTCGGCCTCTCCTGACAGATGTTGCGGGGCGTGAGGCTCAGACTCTGGCTGTTGCGCTGACCCCAGTCGCACAGACAGCAGCTTTGCGCGGCTTCTTTGGCAGGAGTGACTCTAACAGGTAGACAGCCGTGTGTCCAGCAGCTCGGCCTGGGAGCGGGAGAGAGGGTGCTGGCTGCCTTGGCAGAAAGCAGATCAGGGCCCGGGGAAGGGCATCCATCAGAGGGGCCGAGCTGGGGACGCCACGCTGCCCTGGGCCTCCCGCCAGGGCCTGCTTTTTCCGCTGCGTTTCAGCCCGCCAGCGCCCCATGCTCCTCGCCTCCTGGCCGCGGGGGTTAGTCATTCCCTGCACGTCTGCTTTTCCTCCTCTGTTGGCTCCTCGGCTGGGCCGCCCGTCCTTACGCCGTTGCCAGCGATTGGTCCCGGGCTGAACCCGTGCCTTCCCTTGTGGGCCCCGCAGAAGCAGGGTCCAGCCACCTCTCAGGCCACGTGAGCCCCTCATGCGACTCCTGCCCCGCTCTGTCCTCAGCTGTCGCTCCGGCTGTGTGTCTCGTTCCCGTGCCTTGGGAACCGCACTCCACACTGGGCTTTCAGCAGTTAATCAGCGCTTGTCCCCGCCCGCTCGTGTGCGGCTCCGGGGAGCTCCCTGTGGTGGCTGTGCTCACAGCCCTGCGGTGGTGAACTCTGCTGGCGGTTGTTCACTCCACTTTTGTTGTGAGAGACTTTTTCTTTCGGCACAGGAGTCTAGGTTGACAGTTTCCTTGCACATGCATTCTGGGGCGATGTCTTAAGTTATTCCTGTCTGTGGCCTTGGACCTAAAGGACCTTTTTTCCTCTGGCTGCTTTTAAGACTTTTTATCACTAGTTTTCATTAATTTAGTTGTGACGTGTTTCTGTGTGGTTTTCTCTGTGTTTGTCCTGCTTGGAGTTTGTTGAGTTTCTTGGATGTGAAGGGTTCTAGTTTCCTATCATTTGGGATATATTTGGTCATTATTTCTTCTGATTCTTTCCTCCTCCCTGCCACCCTCCAGCCAGGGACCCTGCGGACCTGGGAGGCCTCCTCTGGGCATCAAGGCCCCGGAGGTCCAGATTGCAGACGTGGTGACGCAGCTAACTGACACTGGCTGGACTCAGCACGTTTGATATTCTGCTGGCTTTTACTCTCTGCTCTGTGGTTTAAAATGTGATTTGCAAGGAAGACAGCAGGGCCTGACTGTGACCTCGGCAAGTGTGGGCGGCTGGCCTGGTGTGGGTTTGCCGGTGTTGGGGAGGCTAGAAAACCTTTCAGATGCCCTTTCCTTGAGGTGCCAGCTTGCTGTTCTTTGCACATAAGCCGTGGCTGGGCCTTCAGAGAAAAGGGAGGTGCTTCCTGGCAGGCCTGCTTGGAGGTGTGGTGAAAACTAAGATGGCTCTTTCCTCGTTAGGGTGGGTGTGTTTGTGGCGGTTGGCTGGGGCTGTCTTTGTGGGCAGGGAGAGGCGGCTGGGAGGGGTCAGTGGCGGCTCTGCCCTGCCTGCTTCTTGTTCTCGGGGTGGCCGCCCTGTCACGGCCTCTCCGTGTACAGACGGACAGGCCCCAGCGGCCCCGTCCTGTTCTGTAGCTGCCGTAAGGCCCCGCCTCCGGCTGAGTGGGTGACACGCACCTGCACTGTCCCCAGACCTGGGGGTCGGCGCACAAGCCCAGGTGGGGAGCCCGTGCTCCTTCGGGGGCCCCGGGAGCCTCTGTCTCGTCCCTTTCCCAGCTTCTGGCCCCCGTGTGCCTCGGCTCCCGTCCCCAGTCTGCCCAGCGTCTGCTTCTGCCACTATGCCTCCGCTGAGCTGACCCACCTGAGAGTCCTGCACGGTCAGTCAGGTCTGCACGGCCCCCCGTGCCGCGTGGCCTCACAGCCACAGGTCTGGGTGTCTTTGGGCATGTTACCGTGCGACACAGGGACTCTGCCCGCACACTCTGCACACACAGCCCCCGCCTGCCCACAGGCTCCCCGTCCATCCCGCCAGACCTCCCTCACCTGGAATCCGCGTGGGGCTCCAAGCATCCCTGCTTCTCAGGTTTACCGGATGTCCTCACCCATCTGGGTGCCCCCCCCACCGCCCCGGAGCTGCTGGGGCGCTCACGTCTGTCTTGGGGCGGCCCAGATTCCTGGCTGCAGACGCAGTTTTCCAGCCTCCGTCGGTCATCTCCACAGGGCAGCACCACGACTTCTTGGGGAGCCGCCGCCTCGCTGCTCCTGCTCCTCAGCCACCCAGGACTTCAGGCCCCTAAGGCCACAGAGGTGACTGTGGCCCTCTGCCCGGGTGCCTGCAGAGACCCTGGCATCCTCTGGCCCTGCTGCAGGCCCCTGTCCCCTGGGCGTTCCCTCTCTGCTGGCCCACTGCACGCGCTCCCTGCTGGCGCACCTGGCGGGCTCGGGGACCGTCCTGGTCCGGTGCTGCCCTGTGTGCTCCCTTCCCAGCCCTTCCCACGGCCATGGGCGCCTGGGGAGCTGGGTGCCCACCTCTCTCGCTTTTGTGTTCTGACACTGGGATGGCACCCCGTCACCAGAGGACCCTGGGCCACCTGCACGTCCGTCCTTCCTGCTGTGGACCTGCGCTCCCCCAGAGGGGACGTGGCTGGGCGCTGGGTGGGTGGCGCGGGCCTCGGGCGCTGGGCTCCCGCTGTGGGACTCGCCTCCCCTCACGAGGCTGGAATTGAGTCGGCCTTTTGCTGATTAGGATAGAGGAAAGTCTGGTGCCTTTTTAATGCTTTAGTACCTGTTCATAAGGGCAAAAGTCAGAAGGTTTTTGCTGCAGTGTGGGTGGTGTGCGGCCACTGTTTGACCACCCTGAAGGGCAAGTATGGAAGAGAAAACACTGTTCTGTTTCCACGATGTCACTCGACAAACCGCGTGCTGGAACACACCCCAGTCTATGCAAGACCCCGGGGTTCAGAGCGAGGCTGCCCCAGGGACGGCTCGTGCCAGCCTGCGGTCCTGCCTGGGGAGCCCTCCTGGCAGTGAGAAGTGGCCTCCGTCTGTCACTCTGCGTGCCCTGTGCCCCCTGGGGCCCTGCCCCCGACTTTGGACAGTGTACCCCGGGCGAGGGCGAGGCGCTGGCAGGAGACAGGCCGGTGGAGGACAGACGGGGGCTTAGCTACCCGCTTCCACAGCTCGCAGCTGTGGCCCCCTCGGTCCAGCGGCACTTCTGCCCTCGGTGCCACTGGCTACTCTCCAGACGGTGACGGTGGCACTGGGGTTGGTCTGCACGTGCAGTGCCCCTGCCGGCGGGACGCACGGAGGACGGCAGCGTGATGCGGTGCCTGGTTCCTGCGGGCCGCGGGGGCTGCGGGGGTGGGGGCGGGGCTGCGGGGGTGGGGGCGGGGCTGCGGGGGGAGCAGGGCAGCAGGGGCTGCTGGGGAGGGGGCGGGGCTTGTAAACCCCGGTGACCGCGTGCTTTCCCGCCCGCAGCTTCCAGGCCGCAAGTACAGCCCCGGATACAACGAGGACGTGGGGGACAAGTGGATCTGGCTGAAGTGACGGGTGCCTCCGACCAAGCTGCCTCGAGGACGAAGCTGCCGTCCGGCCACGCCGCTTCCCGGGGCTCCCTTTTAGAAGCGAGGGTTGGGGACAGGTGCGTGACGGTGCACCGGGGAGGGACGCCTGGCGGGCAGGCTGCGCTGCGGGGTAGCTGAGGGCCCCGCTGGGGGCGACCGCCCGTGCTCACCACCGGGGAGAGTCTGCCCGAAAGCGGGTGTCGCTAGGGAGTTCACCCCTGCACAGCCCGCTCCGCGTCTGGACCTTGCACGTGTTTCCTAAGCCGTCAAGAAATAAAGCCGTTTTTCTGGCCCGTCTGCTTGTGCATCTGCGCGCCGGTCACGTGCGAGCACGCTCCCGATTTACCGTCCACCAGCAGTGTGGTTTGATTAGGACGTGCAAGAACCGAAGGGTTTTTCTGAAGCCTTTGTCCTGTTTGTGTTATCCTGTAGCTGCTACATTAGAGAAAAGGGAAAAGCCAAGAAGGAGTAGCAGAAAGAGGCAGAAATTACCCTCGGTTTGCGGGCAGGTGGTGGTTGTACGAGGCGCCTTGGAGACCCCTGCGGTGACCAGACGTGGGCGGGCCTGTGACGCTTCCTCCGAGGGGGCCCAGCGGGAGCGGCAGCCACGTCGGCCGCACTTGCCGAGCAGTGTAGACCTCAGGCCCTCCTTCAAGAGTGAGTTGTGTGGGAAAAGCACACTTGTTCACTCACCGGTGTTGAAGCTCAGATTGTGGAAGCAGCATTTGGGTTTAGGACCCGAGCTGTGGCTGTGACGCCTGTGAAACCGCGTTTTCTACTCCGGGGCTCCAGGGGCTCAGCCTGCTGGCTCCCGGCCGCCTGTGACTCTCACCTTTAAGTGGATTAAAGTCCGACGCAGTCTAAATTCGGTCCCTCAGTGCCACTGGCCAGGGCTCTCCTGCGCAGCGGCCGCCGGTCCTGGCCGGTGCGGAGGCCACGGGAGCGCCCGCCCCCTTTTTCCCCCTTTCCGTTTTCCGCCCTCCCCGCCCTCCCCTTTCTCTCCGTTTTTGGATTTTAAGGATTGAACATAAAGCCTCCCAGCAGTTTCTGAGGTGGAGTCCAGACTGAAGCGGCTAAAACACGAACTGCTTCCATCCTTACGGGGACATGCACCACGCGTGGGGCCCGCGGTGGCGTGTCTTTTGGCCCGAGCACCACAACCCCACTGAAGAAAAGGGGAGGGAAAAGGAGAACCCGCTGATGGTACTGGCTCTTCCCGACGCCTCGGCCGTGACGAGCTGCGGCTTTGCGGGGCCGCGGTGACCCTGCAGCATCCCTCCCGGCAGGGCCGGCCTCCCCAGGACGGTCTGCGCCCAGTGGGGCGCGGGTCTGTGGTTTGTGGTGTCTGCTTTCCTGCGAGGTTGGGCAGAGAAAAGCAAACAGCGTCCGGGTCGGCAAACGGAAGCCCCGGGAGCTTGGCGGACACCCGCCTCTCCCCCTTCATCCGGAGCTCCCAGGGGCAGCGCACGGGGACGCTGAGCGCCCTCCAAAGCCCGGACTCGAGGTCCAGCTGCAGCCGTTTCCTGCGGAGGATCCAGAAGTAAATGTGCGCTTAGAACCAAATGCTGGGCTGTGTCCCGCGGGCCCGAGACTGCTTAGAGGAGAGAGTACGTGATTTTTCCTAGAGTTCCTCTTTGTTCCAGCAGATTTGCAGCGATTTTATCACCAGAGTGGGGAGAATCGAGCTGCTGGGGGATTGCAGATGGCTCCTTACATCCCCCTGGACCAGCAGGTCGCCCGGGCCTCACCGTCCCCACTGCTGTCTGCCGTCCACCGAGCTGTCACCCGTCGCGGCCGACAGCCTTGAGCAGACAAGGCGTGTGGCCGAACGCAGGCAAGCGACAAAGCCCCATGGCCCCAGCTGGCTCGGGGTCTCCGCTTAACCCCAGCCACCCATTCCTGGGTCGTCCTCAGCACCGCGCTTGTCAGAGCAGGGGCGAGCGGGCAGCTGCTGTTGGTGAGACAGCACGGGGGCAGGTCTGCGAGATTCGGGGCTGGGGGAGTGGGGGTGCCAGGGAGCTGGCCTGCAGAAGGAAAGCCCACGTGGCCGGGTGAGTGGAAGCCTGACCCGAGGGGATCCGGGTGGAAATAGAGCCTGGGCGCCTGAGGCCTGCTGTGCGGAACGCGGGAGCCAGGGGCAGGTGGTATCCCTGGCACCCGCCTCCGTGAGCTGCACGGAGGAACGTGCCCTCACAGGTTCACACCCAGGGCGAAGGCAGAGGCTTCCCGGGAGGCGGCTCCTCCTCCGTGTCGGGACCCTCAGACGCGGGGACGCGGTGTGGCCAGACGCTCACGGCCTGGCTCGGGCCGCTGTCAGGGTCCCCGTGGGAAGCAGTGAAGCAGGGTCAGATTTTACCCTCAGACACAGAAATGAGTTCCACATCTGTGCTGTTAAAATTCCTAGTGGAAAATTGTGACGAGAACAGCGGCGTGTTTTTCCTAGTGCTGTTCCTGCTTAGCCCCAGCTGCCACTTGCGCTTGGAAAGTACTCAGGTTCGGACCATGTAGTTTCATGGAATTATTATGTTTTTTAATAAAGAGGCTATACTAGTGACTGTATTAAAATCCCAGCTTTTTAAAAATTTTTATGATTTTTCTATGATAGTTGCTTTACAGTGTTCTGTCCATCTCTGCTGCCCAGCAAGGTGACCCAGTCACACATACACGTACACATTCTTTTTCTCACGTTTTCCTCCATCATAAGTGACTAGACATAGTTCCCTGTGCTGTAGGGCAGGATCTCGTTGCTTATCCATTCCAAAGGCAATAGTCTGCATCCATGACCCCAGACTCCTGGTCCCTCCCCACCCCTTTGGCAACCACAAGTTTGTTCTCCATGTCCGTGAGTTTCTTTTCTGTGGAAAAGTTCACTTGTGCCATATGTTAGATTCCAGATATAAGTGATATCATATGGTATTTGTCTTTCTCTTCCTGATTTACTTCACTTAGTATGAGATACCTCAGAAAACTAAATCTAGAACCACCGTGTGACCCAGCAGTCCCACTCTGGGGCATCCTTCTGGACAAAACTTTCACTGAAAAAGACACATGCACCCCTGAGTTCACTGCAGCACTACTCACAACAGCCGAGACATGGAAACCACCTAAATGTCCATCGACAGATGATTGGGTTGAGAAGATGTGGTACGAATGCACCATGGAATACAACTCAGCCATAAAAAAGAACAAAATAATGCCACTTGCAGCAACATGGATGCAACTAGAAATCCCAGCTTTTAAATTTAAAAAGGCATATCCTGGCGTATTTAGGTGGTGACTGATTCTTCCAGTGTGGGTGTGTGTGGGCCTCTGGGCGCAGGCACCGCCAGCACTGCGTGGAGGGCAGGGAAGTGGGTACCCACAGCTCCAGGTAGGGGCCTCTCAAGCAGGTGCGGGGCTCGATGACCTGCCTTGAGGAGGTCCAGGCCCACCCCCCGGGCGCCGCCACACCCTCTCCAGGAGCTGAGGAAGGGGAGGGTCCCGGGCGGGAGATGGAGAGGTGGCTTCCATGGGAGCCCGCGGGCGGGTACCCGGTTCAGGCAGGGGGCCTGTTAAGCCTGCTTGTGAGGCCGCGCCCCGCCCGCAGCAAAGGAGGCAGGCACTTGCCCGCCCGCTCCTGGTTGTGGAGCCTCAGCCTTGCGAAGCACAGGCGAAGGCGGCGGCTTCCCCCGGCTGCGCCCTCAGCCCCGCAGGCGCAGACGCTCAGGCCCAGGGCAGGGCCATTCTGTGTGTCGCGGCAGACTACACCTTGCACCATTTCCTAGGAACCTGGCAGCCTGAAGGACGACTTTGATCCTAAACCCCTAGACGTGCACTGGGTAAGGCCAGGGACCTCGCCCCTCCTTGCGGGCCTGGCGCCCAGCCTGGGTCCCGGGATGTCACCATGGGCACCCGGCCCCCGTGGGCTCTGCCGTCTGCAACTGGACCAGACGTGGGCTCAGCCCGCCTCCTGTTTGTGGCCCTGCCTCTCATGTGCCCCCCATCTCGGAGAGGGTACCCACACTGGTGGACACGGCAGTGCTCTTGCTTGTTCTGTGCGTCCTGCCTGCTTTCTGGGGGTGACGGGTCCCTGCCTCTGGGCACGGCCCCGGGGGCTCACCTGGGGCTCAGGTGAGCGGCGCGTCGCAGGGGGTCTTTCTGTCGGGAGGCAGGGGACAGCCTGCGTGTCTGTGGATAACTCCGACCCTGACCTGAAGTCTAGTCCCTCTTCCTGCTTCTTTCCTGCCCACCCCGCACCCGTCCCTGAGCGCCGGCCCACCCCCCGCCACTGGCTGCAGCCGCGGGGTCTGCCGTGGTACCCCCGCCCCGGAATCTCCCCCAGTGCCACTGCCTTTCCTGCGCCTGTCCCTCGGGTGGGAATCAGGGTTGTCCCTGGGCAAGCGCGTCTCCCCAGAGGTGGCCAGCCGTGGTGTCCACCCCAGAGGTCCTGGGTCATCAGGCCTGATCCGGAGCTGTGAGCTGCCCCCTCTAAGAACCCAGCTGCTCCCGAGTCAGGCCTCTGGCCCTGCTCCCAGCCCCCGCCCCAGTCCAGTCTCCCGAATCCCCACAGCCTGGCGGGCGTCTGGAGAAGCGGGTCTCCAGTACACCTGTCACCGTCACCCTCACCGGAGTGCGTCTGCCCCCCCCCCGTCCCGGGCACTGTGCCCTGGGGACCACCTTTGGGAGAGGGCAGTGGGCCGGCCTAGGTCCCCATCCCATCCTGATAAGCTCTGCTGTCCTGATGGAGTCCCTGCTGCCCAGCCCTCACTCAGCCGATACCCGCGCCCGCCTCTGCCTCCGGGCCTCCTGCAGGGGGGTCCTGCCCCCGCAGCCCCCGACGCCAACGTCGCCGAGATGCCCTGTGCTCGGGGCACTTTTCCTCGTCTATACTGTCCATGCTATTTGTATACTCAACATGAAGCTTGCTTTCTTAGTAGACAACATGCAATAAACTCATTTCCGTTGAAATAAAAAGCAAGAAGACTTGCTGCACACCAGCCGAAGCCGAAATTAAAATGAACCCCTTCTGCGAAGGGGAAAAAATCTTGCTGAGAGAATGTAATTTACATGCAGAGAGAATTCCAGCTGGCTAGAAATCCCCACCGCAAAAAGCCAGCACAACGAGCCATTTGTCTGCGGAAGCGCCGCTGCCCATGGCGGAGGCGGCGGCAACGACAGCTGTGACGTCTGGTGCCCAGCGCCGGTTTCTGGAGCGCGCAGCCGCCGTTGTCAGCCGGCTAATCACCACCGACTGGCGGTGCGTATAGGCGGGCGGATCTGACCCTGCTCTGGCTCTTCCAGCTGGCAACAGTTTTAAATGTGTGAGGACAAAAAAGAATTACCCCATCAGGAGTGACTTGAAAGATCCCAGACCTTTTTCTGTTTTTTGTTTCTTTTTTTTTTTGGTAGCATCTGTAGCATATGGAAGTTTCCAGGCCAGGGATGGCACTTGTGCCACTGCTGCAGTGACAATGCCAGGTCCTTAACCTGCTGAGCCACCAGGAAACTCCCTCCTTTTTCTGTATTTTAACATAAGACAGCCTTTCCTCTCCTCCGACAAGTGCCGTGTGTTTGCTCATCTCATGGAAACACCTGCTGTCCCCGCTGCTTGCCTTGAAGTTGCAGGGCTGGCGGTGCATGCTCTCACCTTGCCCTCCTTCATCCGCCCTAAATGCCTTCTGCTCTGAAGGCTGGTCAGGGTGAGCCCCTCGGGGGCGGAGATGTGCCCCCAGGAGGCCGCCGCAGGTGCAGGTGGGGACGCGCAGGAGACCGGCTCTGCTGAAGGACTTCGGCGGGACCCCGGAGGCAGGGATGTCATCCCTTTGCTCCTCCCCAGGGAGGCCCAGCGTGGGCTCTGGAAGCAGGGTGCGTGGGCACATGCGGCTGGTGGCCATGGGGACATAGCCTTCGGCCAGGCACGCTCTGTGGGGCCGAGGCGGGACCGTCACAACCCAGTGGATCGTGGCTCAAACAACACGTGTGCTCGCTTGCCGGAGGCCCAAGTCCTGATGTCCTCGGAGCCGGTTCCTCCTGGAGGCTGAACGGATGGGACCCTGCCTCCTGGCCTCTTCCAGCTTCTGGGCACGGCGCACACTCCCTGGCTCGTTGGCCCTGCCTCGGTCACTGTGGCTCTTCTGTCTCCCCCCGAGGAACCTGGGACGACAGGGCCCGCACCCACCCAGGCGACCCAGGTGGTCCCGTCTGCAGGTCCCCCTTGATCACATCTGCCGAGTCCCCTGTGCCACGTGAGGTCCTTGGTGGCCGGTACTCTCTCCACTGCAAACCCCGCCGCACAACCAAAGCTCTTTAAAGACCGTGGGACGGCCCGGCAGTGCCCCTGGCGGCCCTGACTTCACACCCCACACCCGAGGGGCATGGCGAGGACGGGTCCGTCTTTAGAGGAAGTGACCGGCACCGAGACCCGTTTCCGGGTCGTGCTCTGCTGCCCCCGCCGCTGTGGACAGGCCCCCTGAGCCAGGCCCACCCGACTCGCCAGATCTGGCAGGTGACGAGGGGCCCGGCTTCCGCGCTGCACGCCTCGGGGGTGGCGCTGGGTGGCCCTCTGTGACCTGGGGGAGGGTCCCCACGGTCTCAGCCAGTGTCGGGGCGGCTTGCTGGGAGGGTGGCCTCCGGGAGGAAGTGATGGCCCCTGCTCATCGCAGAAGCGGAAGCAAAGCCAGAGAACTCACCTGGGACGGCAGAGGCCAGAGCACCTGTGCCCTCGCAGGGCGTCCGAAGGGACCCGCCCGGGAGCCACTGGCCGCTGACCTTCACCGTCCCCAACACTCGCTTCCTCCTCGGCCTCTGAGACGCACCATCAAGGGCCCGCGCGCGTTGTGACGGCGGGACGGGCCTGACGGGGACACTGCGCGGCCTGTGTGTGGACCTCATGCGACCGTGGGCAGGACCTGGAGGCTGGCCGGGGCAGGAGAGCCAGCCCCAGAGCCCGTCCCCTCTGCTGTCTGGATCCAGGGCCTGCCGAGCTAGGCGCGTCCTCCTGGCCCCCGGCACCGACCGCGGGGACAGGAGGGGGTCAGGATCTGGGGGGGGCGCCCCTCCTTGCTGCCCAGGCCGTGGCCTTGGGGCCCGGCACCCGGGACCCGCTCCCGCCCACCTGCCCGCATCAGGGTCTTGCTTCCTCGAAACCCTTCCCCCTCCACGTCCCTGCTGTTCCCCAGCGCTGCACACTCGCGTCAGTTTAGGAATTTCCGGGGAACAAGGAAGAGGATGGCAGGGCCAGGTGTGTCCCCTTCCTCTGTGCCAGCCAGGTCCTTCCCTATGCCCAAAAGTCACGGGTGTCGGGGTCCCTTCCCTGGGCTATTTGTTGCCTGAGCTCCGTGGCCAGCATGTCCCGTGTTGAGGTCCAGGGCATGGGGGGGCATGCTGAGCGGGGCCCCTGGCCGGTGCTGCGCGCACCCCTGTGGCCTCTGGCATTGGTATCTCTGCCACCTTCATTTTTCAGGTCTTCCCTCTTTCCAAAGGAAACTTCCCCGTGGTTTCTTGGGCAGGACACGGGCGGTGGTGGGCACAGCTGGGACACCCAGCCCCTCAGGGGTCTCAGCTGAGTTCGGCCTGCGAGCGAGGGCCCGCCGGGGAAGGGGCCGCAGAGCCGGCCAGCTCCGGCCTGGCAGGGAGAGCCCGAGTGCGGTGTCGGCTGGGCTCTCACTCAGTGCGTCCTCCGAGAGGGGCCCTTCCCCGGTTCCTCCCAAGATCAGTAAACCTGCCACAGGAGCCAGGCGGGGATGGAAAGTTCCAGAAGCCTTGGCCAGTGCACGTAGTCATCTCGAAGTCGACACGACACCGCCTTGAAGAGGCGGAGAGTCATGGGAACGATGTCGCCGTAAAACGTGTGACAACGGCCTGTTCTGAGGACCGGGCTGAGCGAGAGCTGTCCCCGCCACCAGGGTTAAGAAGCTGGCATCGTGGGCCCTGAGGACAGGGCAGAAGCAGGTGTGGACCCCACCCTGAACTCGCTGTGGGCGGTAGAGCCACTCGGGCCTGTGCGGTTCCGGGCAGCCCCGAGCCCCGCGCCCGCAGCTTTAAGTGGCCGTGGGAGAGTCTGATTCCCGAACCGGTCAGGTGCCCGAATCTAGGTCATGGGGGCAGGGAGGTGCCTGGGCGTGGGGCTGGCTACCCCCGACCTCCGGGAAGGCGCGTCCCGGGCCTCTGCCGGGCTCCGGGGTGTCTGCCCGCGTCCCGGGACGTCACGGCCACGTCTGTGCTCCCTGAGGCTCTGGGTGGGCGGGCCGCCAGGTGCCCCCATGGGCCGGACAGGGGGCGGTCCGGGGACCCTGGCCTCCTTCCACTGCCCACTCCTGGAGTCAGCGACAGTGGGGGGACCATTTCTCTCCAAGGTCAGTGTGGCCAGAGGGCCTGGGGAGCGGCTGGCGGGTGGGAGGCCTGGACTGGGGACCCCGTCGCCAGCATGCAGTGACCCTGGGGCACCAGCCCTGGACGCAGACGCCTCCTCCAGAGTCTGAGCCTGTTTCCCGGGACCACCGGGCTTCTGCTGGATTGCAAATCATTTTCCTCAACCCAGCTGCCAGTTCTGATGAAGAAAAGCGCCCCCAAGCCTCCCGGGCAGGGGTGTCGGAAGGCCCACTTCCCGGCCTGTCCAGGCCTGATCAGCGCAGGGGAGAACCCCTTGGAGCTTCCGCAGCAGGTCTGACCCCGGCCTCAGGAGCACCCTCCACCTGCAGGGCCTCTGCGCCCCCGCCCGCAGTACCAGGCCATGCTCTCCCACCATGTGGAGTGCTGGGAGCGGGCTCGGCGTCCACAGGTCCTTTAGGGTCTGGCCTCGGGGTCCTGGCAGGCGGACTGCAGTGCCCGGTGGGGTTGTCTAGCCTTGGGCAGCAGCCTGGGTCTGGAGTCATGCCCTGTGACCCCAGGAGGACCAGCCAGGCGGCTGCAGCCCCTCCGGATGCACGGAGACACCCTGCCGCACGGGAAGGAAGGCGCAGAGCCCCTGGGGCGTGAGGTCGCCCAGCAGCGCTGGCCGGGCCCAGCCCTCTGTGCTCTTGCAGATCGCTGTCCAGCCAAGGCCTCGAGGACCGGGGCCCGGATGGAGGGACTCACACAGAGCCCGATCATCATGCTTGGGAAGCGGGGCCAGCGAGGGGGACGTGGTTCCAGTCTGTGGGGCTCTGGGCTGTTCTCCAGCTCCCTTAGCGGCAGCGCGGGCTGGTCCTCACAGACGGAGGACGAGCCCCGCCCCGGCCGCCTGTCCCGTGGGAGCTCTGTGCCTCCACGCCCTGTCCTCGTCCCCGTCCCCCTGTCTGCGCCCCGGCTTCTTTCTGAGCCAGTACGTCTGTCTGATGCCTGCGCGGGCAGAACGAAACCTCCGATGTCTCTTTTGTGTCTCTCCGAGAGTCGTGACTTGACTTTCCTTCAGGAGGTCACGTCCCCTGACGGAGGGCACATCTGTGTCCTCCTGGGGCTGTGGGGGGCTCTCTTTGGGAAATGAGTCAGAGAGTGAGCTCCCCGGCGGCCGGGGTATGGCTGATCCTCGCCGGCGTCTGCTCTCCTCGCTGGGGCCCTCTCCAGGTGCTGCGTCTGGTCCCCGGGGTCGCGGGCAGAGGTGACACGTGACGAGCCCTGAGTGCCTCGCCCGTGCCTCCCGGGGATGGGGGACGTCTCCAGTCAGCCCCCCGTCTCTTTCTATAAAGACAGCTTTGCTGGAACGCAGGCGCCTCTCCTGCGCTGTGTTTCTGTCGGGCGGAGGCCGGAAAGCCTCGCGGAGACCTGGGTCGGGGCAGAGCGTCCGTCGCGGCGCAGAACCCACTTCCCGCCTGTCCCAGAGCCTGTCCTCCGCCGGATGGGCTGCTCAGGTCAGGTGGGGCTCCCACGGCGCGGGCGGAGCCCCCCGGGCAGCCCCGCCCGCTTCGGCCGCCCCCACGCACCTGCTCGTGCCCCCGCCCCCGACTGTGGCCCCGGCTTCGACCCCCGGCTTCCTGCGCGCTCAGCAGTTGGAGCCTCACTTCGCGCCGCACCGCGGGTCTCTCCTGTGAGCGCCTGCTGCGTTCTTGCTGATGTGGAGAAAAGCGTTTTCTGGTCTAGAAATTGTGCACGTTACAAATATCTCCTGCCATCTCTCCAGTGGTTCTGCATGGCTGGCATCCTTTATAATGAACTTGCATAATTTTTACCCCCCCCAAAAAAAGAAGGATTTTTCTTAAAAATATACAAAGCGTGGCAAGAACAGAACTGCTGCAAACAACGTCGCAAACCTGGGGGTCGGTGAGCCCAGGACGCTGTTCTGAGCGGGGCACCAGGTCCCCCTGGACACACGGACTTTGCTGGGGTGTCTTTGTGCTTCTTCCTCTCACAGAGCTCTGCCCCCCCGCCCCCAAAACGCATAGCCATCTCAGCAGCCGGCCTGCAGGGCAGGTTGGATAAGCCACCTCCTGGTAAAGTTGCTGGAAGGCCGCGGGTGGGTGGGGCCGGCCGAACTGAACCCTGCAGACCCAACTCGGTCACCCCAGGGACCCAGAACCCTAACTGGTCCAGGCCCCCAGGTCCGCCCTTTCTGGGCACCAGGTGTCACCTGTGTGGCAGTCTGGCTGCCAGGCGCTGTTTCTCCCGACGTTATGGGTGAACAGGAAGCAGGTGGCGGCTGGAGACACCACTGGCCTTGTCACTGCGTGTGTTTTCTGGGCCCGCACTTTCCGGTCCACGCTCCTTCACCGCTGCCCGCAGGCCATGCACCCGTCTCCTCCCGGCCGCCACGTTCAGTGCTTTGACCTCACAGGCCTGCCAAGCTGGACCCCGGCCAGGCAGTGACCCCCATGTCCCCTCCTGGCAGTGTGGCCTTGTGGCTGCTCTGAGCAGAAGCTGTGGGGAGGGGACGCACCCCGAGAGGGGTCGTCTGTGGAGATTCGTCCTCTGCACACAAATGCGGGGTCACTTCCTGCATTAATGGTAGAGCCTCCGGCAAAATTAGTGCCATCGCCCTGCTAGGCAAGCCATACCAGGGAGTTCCCATTGTGGCTCAGTGGGTTAAGAACTCAACTAGTCTCCATGAGGCGGTAGGTTCAATACCTGGCCCCACTCAGGGGGTTAAGGATCCGGTGATGGCTAAAGATCTTGGGCAGCCAGGCCGGCCAGCTGAATTTGTAGCAGGCCCATCATGACAACGGCAAACTGCGGACCAGGTATGAAAAGGCTGTGACCCTGTCTCCAGGGACTCGAACGCAGGGGCCCACGGGGACAGAGTGGTGAGCGGGCTCCGTGAGCAGCCGTCACAGCTTCCGGGTGTGTCACAGACAATCTGTTACAGTGAAAGTTAGCAGCCAGCACCAAAAGGCCATAGAGAAAATCAGACAATAACAAGTGTTGGCCAGGACATGGGCAAACACAGGCCTGCGTGCACGGCCGGTGGCAATGTAAACAGACAGCTGTTTGTAAACACGGAGTCACCGTCGACCCCGCAATTCTAATCCTAGGTTTATATTCCAGAGAAATGAAAACACATCCGCACTCAACCTTGCTACAGGGACGTTCACAGCAGCACAATTCTCAGCCCGAGAGCAGGAAGAACGGCGGCTCCATCAGCATGGCCTGTCCATATGATGGAATACCACTCGGCGGTAAAAAGGAGTGGCACCCTGACAACAGGCTGCAGCAGGGGCGAACCTCGAAGACATGATGCCGAGGGGATAAAGCCACTCAGACAAAATGTGTCACGTGACTCCGTGTATTTGAAATGTTGAGAATTTCGTAGCCAGAGAGGCAGAATGTGGACTCGTGGTTGCCGGGGGCTTGGGGCTGTGGGTGGGCTGATGGCCCGTGGGCGGGAGTGCCACGGGGTGCTGGCATACCGGGTTACCGCAAGGCTTGCTCAGTGCTGCCAGCTGCGAGGAGATCATTAACTTGTGCACGTAACGTCGGGGCACTTTATGGCATATCAGTTATGCTTCCTTAAGTTGCTGGAAAACTGAGTGGCGGAAAGATAAAGCTGATGGCTTAGCATGTTACTGATGCTTTTGAAAATCCCAGCCGAGTGGAGACCGTCCCCTGAGGCGGACGCCACTGGCTGCCCGTCTGGTGCCTCCTGCTGGCTGGGCTGCGGTGTCCTCGTGTCCACGCCCTCGCCCTGGGTTTGCACCCGGCACGAGGGACCTGTTCCCTCCACTGGTGACTCATCTGGGAGGGGCGCGGGAGCCAGTTCTGGCCCATGAGACACCAGGGGACCGCTGCTGGGCTTCTAGAAAAGACTTTGTCACTCTGGAGGCACCAGACCAGATGCCCATTTCCTGTCCCCGGATGTCCAGCGTGAGCACAACCAGCAGAGACGCGGGCGGATCCTGGGCTCTGGAGCTTTCTCGTCCAAGCTGACGTGTGTCGGGGAACTCTGCAAACTCACAGCAAACTGGTCCTAACCGACGGTCTCTGTCTCCCCGTCTCCCCCCTCCCCCAACCTGGGTGCGGCCTCGCGCCGATGAGCCTGGACTGCGCTGAACACACATGTACCGCGCTGAACACGCATGTACCGCCCCGACCGACCGGCCGCACAGCCGCGCCTCCTGCTTCCCAGGGCTCATCACACTCCCTGCGCCTGGAGGCGGGCGGGACCGCCGAACACAAAGCCCGTCTTACAGCAAAGGGTCGACGACCTCGTGTGATTCGCTGACCGCTGCACCGAGAGGGACGGACAGGCGGCTGGCAGCGCACGGGCTGCTCACCTCGGGATCACGGGCGACAGGGGGCCCGCCCAGCGTGGGAACCAGACCACGTGTCACCGCCCGGGAAGAGCAAAGCCCAGAATTAAAGTCCGGTTTCTACTCCAGGCACGTCACGTTCGCACCACCATCGAGTCGAAACCTGCGAAGCCGGGCATCCTAAGGCTAAAAGCAGTTTTCCCGCCCGGGGACTCGGGACAGGGTCCACATTAGGGAATGGACTTTCCCCGTTTGTGACACGGGTTTGGGCAGCTTGGGCTGGCCCTGACTCACACCACAGCCCCGGGCGGATAAGCCCCAGGGAGGCTTGGAGGGGACGGCGTCTCTGGGGAAGGGGGCCCATGAGATCCAAGGAGGGTGCTCGGGCCCGAACAGTCAGAGGTGGGACCCCCACACCCCTGGGTCACAGAGGCCAGGCCAGAGGGACTCCGAGGGCCCTGGCCTGTTAATTCACTTAAAAAATAAAACCGGGGCCATCACAGCCTGCGGGCCGCTTGTCCCTGGAAAGGCGTCCTGTCTCAGTGGCCCTCCTCCCCGTGGTTTCGGGACGTCCCTGAGTCACCGGTGTTCGGGACCTGCCCCCACAGAGCTTCCGTAGACCCCACACCCTGGCTCCTCAGAGCGTTTTCATGCTGTGCTGCGGGTGGTGGGCAGGGCCACCCCCAGCCCCCAGGGAGCCACGAGAGCAAGGGAGGGGGCCTCTGGCTGCTCAGCGCCCAGGCAGCCGCCCACTGGCCTGGCCCCCGGCATGCCCCCCGTCGAGGCTCTTCCCAGCCGGGACGTCTCTGCAGCCAGGGCCCTGGGGCTCCCCCGGGAGACAGTAAGAGGCTCAGCCCGGGACGAGCTTGGGGGTCCCCTGGCCCGTGTCAGAACCTGAACCAGACGAGGAGGCAGGGACGGGCTGGCTGCACAAGCTGGCCCCTGACTCTTGTCGGCCTGCAGTGAAGGTGTGACAGGCAGTCCAGCTCTGCTGCCCTCCGGCCCCGGCCCCCTGGGGAGTCCCCCCCGGCCCCACCCTCCACGGCAGGTGCCTGAAGCTCCCAACACCTGGACAGCCCCTGTTGGCCCCTCGGCCCCCGTGCAGCGGCAGTCTGTCAGCAGGCCCCTCTCCCCACCACAGGAAGCTTCCAGCGTGGAGGGTGGTGACATTCACGGCCTGGGCCTGAAAAATGACTGGGAGAAACACGTTAGGAAATCTGTCACTGCTTTGGCCGGAAAGTCTCAGGTCTGGAAACACAACCCGAAGAAAGACCTGCTTAGGAGAAGGGCTCACAGCCTCGTTGCCTCAAAGAGCCCAACACCCAGAGTCGGCCCCACACCCGCTCCGGCCAGCCTCCTGGAAACCACGTCGAGAGCAAAGCAAGAAATATTCCACTTCCATTAAAGTTGTGCCTGTGCGGAACTTACGGTTGCAGGAAAATAGTTTTTAAACTGTTAAAAGAAAATTAGAACATGAAAGACCACACATTCAGCCACATAAAAACGGACATAAAACAGGGTTGGAGGAGTTCCCATGCGGCACAGCAGGTTAAGGAGCAGGTCCAGGCAGGCCCGGGGGGGGCGCAGGGCGCTGCGTGCTCTGGTCCCCGCGCGCTGGGCTTCACTCTCCCTCGGCCGCGGAGGGAGAGCGGTTCCGCGTGCGGCTGAGAAGCCGTTCGGGAGCGCGTGGGGAGTGCGTCCTGGAACTCGGCGTCAGGCCCCGTGAGCAGGCCGTCGGGACACGCGCGGACTGCAGAGGACGCGTGTTTGGCCGGCGGTGAAGAACCGGGCCCCTGTGTTTGAGGAAGTAGCGATGGCCAGGTCTTCGGGCGTGGGCACAGGTGGGCACCAGGTGCGTGGCCCTCGGCCGCCCGCCCCAGCCCTGCCACGCGGGAAGCCGTGCCTGATCCCCGCCCACGCAGGCTGAAAGTCTCCGTTCGCGCTCTTACCAGGAGGCTTTGCGAACCGAGTGGTGCAGAGTTTGGAAGTGAGCTCCCCTGCAGACGTGTTTTGTCTGGTGTTCCCGCTGCTACGTGGACTAGGCGCTGTAACTGGTGGAGCCGAGGTGCTTTGCTTGAGGCTCTGCAGCCAGTCGGGGGGAAGCGGACCGGGTCGGCGCCAGCTTGTTGGACCCCCGGGCCCCACTCGCCGCCTGTGAGCCAGGCTCACGAGAAGGACGAGCACAGGCTTGCTGACAGGCCCTCGGAGCCCACGGCACGTGGAGCCGACTCTCCCAGGCCGTCTGCAGCGAGGCTCGGCGCGGCCGTGACCTGGCGCCCTCGCCGCTGGCGTCTCCTCTCCTTCCTGGGAGGGGTGACCGTCGTGGCTGCAGAAGGCAGGGAGGGGACTCCCAGGAGTCGCAGGGGCCTCTCCTTGTTGTGGCCCAGCGGCCAGAGCTGTGGGCACAGCAGTGTGGTCTGCAGGGGGCTGGGGCTTCGGTCTGGGTCCGAGGGAACGGGTGCTGGGCCGCAGAGCTCTGGCCTCGGCCCCCGCTTGGGGCGCCACCGCCCAGCCACCCAGGTCTGGGTGCAGCGACTGTGAATCCCTTTTCTTCCTGTTGATGGTGAAACCAGATTCCTCTCTTAATTGCTTCTGCCGGTGATGGGCTGCTCTCCGGGGTGCTGAGCTGGGCGGCAGGGTAGCGGGTTTGTGCGGTGGGTGGTGGGTTTTCACAGCCCGCTGGGCAGTGGGGGGACACCCGTGTACGGAATCTCGGAAGACCTTTTTCAGCTGCTTTGGTCCTGACGTCCACGCCGCAGGCCTCCAACTGCAACATCCCCTGAAGCTGACCCTCTGCCTCGTCCCCCACGTGACCACCGCCTCCCGTGGGTGGGGGCCTTGGCGTTCTGGCCACAGAGCTGGGGCCGTGGACTCAGCAGAAGGAGGGTGTGGGCGCCAAGCTCCCAGGCGGACGGGCTGTCCCGGCACCCGAGCCGGGACACAGCCGTGCACGCCTGTCTCATCTCTGACACCCGGGTCCAGACATGAGCTGCCCCGCCCGGAAGTGGCCGGAGGCCTGAGAGCCGAGAGTCCATCATCTTCCAGTCAGTGGAGGCTGTGGAACCCACCTGATTAAGAAGAAAGTGACCATTACATGGGCCACGTGTGGACCCAACAACTCATGGTTTCGTTTACCTTCTGGTCATGCGGCATTTTACACAAAGGCAAGTGTGACCTGGACTGGGTGCCCAGCGGCCAGATCAGCCGGACAAGCAGTGTGGGGGCGTCCCAGCCACCCAGTGCCGAGAAGCAGCCGCGGTTCTCCGGGCCGCGGTGTGATGTCCCCTCCCAGCCGGGTTTAGGCTCTGCAAGGCCAGGGTTGGGCAGAAACGGGGCCCCGCATGCAGGGCCCAGAATCCAGCCTGCGCGCTTCCCGCCTCCTGGTTGCCATTCACGGAGGTCAGTCTGCCCAGGAGAAGCTAACTTTAACACGGATTTTAGTCCTACTCCTCCTCAGGCCGCCCTCAGGTGCGGGCAGACACGGCGGGTGTTTCCACCGGCCGGAAGCAGATAACGTCAAGCCGTGCGAAACAGTCCCCAGAAATCTGAAAAATGTTGAACGAGGCAAGAAAATGTTCAATCAACCAAAACAAGCAGAGATACAAGCTCACCCCTGCGGGGCTCTGCACCGCTGGCCTGGGGAAGATTCGAGAGACCGCGGGAAAAAAACGCTCCTCGTAAACGCGCGGCCTGCGAAGTCGGGGGCTGAGCGTGTCGCCCACGGAACGCAGCCCCCGGCAGCCCGCAGGCCGGGCCCCCCGGTGAGGCCGAGGCAGGGCTTTCCGGCTCCGCTCACCCGGCCAGGCGGGCTGCCCCTCGGTGGTGGGTGTGGACACCACGAGTTCCCGTCATTTGTCCGTCTCTACTCCGCGAGGGTGCTCTGTGCCGGCTCAGGAAGGGCAGCGCCCGGGCTCGGCCGCGTGCGAGGAGGCGCCCAGACCAGGCGAGGGCGCCCGGGAGCCTGGCCGGGGGCGGGGGCCGCCCTCTGGGCGTCGGGAGAGCGGCCGGCCACCCGCACCCCGTGAGGGGCTCTGCGGGCTCCAGGCCCCGCGAGGCGACGTTTCGGCGGGCCGAGCGTCTGTTGGGAAGGTGGGTCCCTGGGGAAGCACCAGGCGCACGCTTCGGCCGCTCTGGCTCTGCGCGCGGGCTGCGCCCCGGGAACCCGCCAGCGCGGCCGCGTGCCTGTGATCCAGGGCTCCGTTTTCATGAACTTGGTGCCCGGCACCCTCCACCCGGAGTCTATCGTGAGGGCGCCCCCCCCCGGGTCACAGGCGCCGGCCCGGCCCCGGGCTGCGGGGGGACAGAGTGGCCTCAGCAGGTCACTTCCTCCCTGAGCCGCCTGCGGTGGGTCGGGCGACCGGGGCCCCTCTCCGCGGGGACAGTCGGCGCTGCTGGTGTGCGCCCGGGCGGGCGTGAGGCGCGCGGACGGGGTCCCTGCCGCGGGGGTGGGCACCGGCCGCTCCTCACCCGCACGTGTGCCCGGCGGGGCTGCGGCGCTCCCAGCAGCAGGCGACATGTGACGTCCCCCCAATGAGGCTCTGAAGGGGATCGGCCCTGGGGGGCCTGGGGTCTGAGGGTCCAGGGGAAGGCCTGAGGCGCTCGGCTGCGCCCAGGGCTTGCGGCGGACGGATGGGAGCTGCGCGGCCCGAGCCCAGAGCCCCCGGGCAGCTGCGGGGGTGGCGGGGTCCCACACGCGGGCCCCACGGGGGTCCTGGTTCTGGCCGAGCTGAGTTCTACCCTGAGGAGCTCCGGGCTGCTGACTGACCCAGCCGCCCTCGTGACCGTGTGTCATCTGGCGGCGGGCGGCTGTGACGGCAGCGCCGATGCCTGGTGCCGAGGTCAGCAGGTGTGGATGTCGGCGGGGGCGGGGGGACAAAAACCACTGGGCACGGGTCCATCCTGACATGCCCACGGTGAACGGCTCACTGAGGGTTTTCCACGTATTTTCTATTTCTCCCCCACCCTCTCTCTCTCTGTATATATAATATATATAAAATATATAAAATACAGTTTGTTATATGTATCTCTCTATATATAATATATAAAATACAGTTTATTGTATGTATCTCTCTATATATGAAATATACAAAATACAGTTTATTGTATGTCTATCTCTCTCTAAAATATATATAAAATGTGTAAAACAGTTT
The DNA here is from genome assembly GCA_004024745.2 of Catagonus wagneri. Classification (NCBI taxonomy): domain Eukaryota; kingdom Metazoa; phylum Chordata; class Mammalia; order Artiodactyla; family Tayassuidae; genus Catagonus; species Catagonus wagneri. Next base: position 638,008 of record PVHT020000050.1, read on the forward strand.
ATTGCATGTATATATACACCTACAATAAACTGTGTTTTAAGCTGCAGAGCTTGGTAATTTGACATGTGTTTGTCACCACGAGACCTGCCTGACACTGACGCGGACAGTGAACTGTCCGTCCCCAAATCTCCCTCATGCTCTTTCGAGGTCCCTTCCTCTCTCCGACCATCCACAGCACCCAGGCGTATGGTGACACCTGTCACTATCGACTCTCCAAGAGTTTTGTGTCAACGGAGTCATGCACAAAAAGTATGTACTTTTCTTCGCTTGATTTTTGATCTTTTTTAACCTCTGTGTTTCATCTTGGACGCTTCCATCCTGGTCTTCAGTTCAGCTCTCTTTCATCTGTCAGACCTCCCACGAGTCCGGCTGGGCACTGCGGTTTCGTCTCTGTGACTCTGGTCGGGTGCTTCTGACGTTTCTGTTGCCCTGTTTAACGAGAGCGCCTGTCTCTGGCTCCGTGAGCACACGGAGTGGAGCTGTGACACGGCCTCGCTGTCGTGTGGAAAGCCGCCGTGGCGTCTCAGCACCGTCAGTTCCCACACGTCTTTCCTACTCTGACGGGTCGCGTTTCCCCCCTTCTCGGCGCCTGTGACGTCCCGATGGATCCAGACCCTGAACCTGACCTGTCGGGCGCCAGGTGTTTTTGCCTTTGTGTGGATATTGGCTTCCGTGGCTGCGTTCCCTCGTCAGGAGACCCGGGGATACTCGAGGGCGGGGGTCTCCGTAGGACCCCGGGCCACGTGGACCCTGCCACGCCCTCTCCTGTATTTGTGGACTCCAGCCCCTAACCTTCCCCAGACTGCAAGCTGAGGGAGTCCCGTGGGCTCTGCCTGGGTCCCCTCCACTGTCCACACTCCCTCTGGGCGGTGGGCACGTCCTTGGTGGGGCTCAGACGCTCTTTGTTGCTGTGGCTCAGGCCTAACGTCATTTCTTCACGTCCAGTCTCAAAAGCACTCCTCTCCTGAGCTGTGGCCAGGTTTCATGGTTCAGGCAGGAGGCTAACCCTAGTTCCTGTTATTCTGTTTCAGCTGGAAACAGAAATACTGATATGGATTTTGAGAAAAGAATCAGGCCAGACTTAGTGTTTTGAAGCCTGATCACTATGCCTGAAAATTGAAATCCTGAAAGGATTTTTGAGGCCACGTTGAGGATCCCGAGGTCCTGCGGCATATGGAGGTTCCCAGGCTAGGGGTCTAACAGGAGCTGTAGCCACCGGCCTACACCGCAGCCACAGCAATGCGGGATCCGAGCCGCATCTGCGACCTACACCACAGCTCACGGCAACGCCGGATCCTTAACCATGATGAGAACTCCAAAAGAGGAAAAATGGTATTTATTTTAGAAGACAAAATTCTGGCTATGTTTCTGGGTTCTCTTATTGAATTTATTAGTAATAAAAAAGGTACTGTAATTATGTTACTTATAAATAGGAGAAAATGTAAGCAATTAATGTAAGCATATTTAAACACTGCAGTTACAGAACATTATCTAGAATTTATAAAATAAGAGGCTTCCATTTGAGCCCCTGATTAATCACTTCATGGTAATAAAACTAATGGAGAAAAATCAGTTATTTTAATTGAGAGGAAAGTGTCTCGCTGTGATTCTGGAGGCCCAGAAGCAGGCTTGTGGGAAGGTAGGGACAGCTCGGAGGTGACCCACGCCTGCTTTCAGGCTGTGTGGACGGAGGTGGCCCATGCCTGCGTTCAGGCTGTGTGGACGGAGGTGGCCCATGCCCGTTCAGGCTGTGTGGACGGAGGTGGCCCATGCCCGTTCAGGCTGTGTGAACGGAGGTGGCCCATGCCCACTTTCAGGCTGTGTGAACGGAGGTGGCCCATGCCCGCTTTCAGGCTGTGTGGACGGCGTTGGGTGCAGACAGGTTCCTTTGCCTCGTGGACGCCGTGCCAGGCGGGGAGCCCTCGGTGGGAAGGGCCCTGGGCTGTCTCTTCCTTCCGTCCCAGAATCTGGGGGGTTGGGGGGTCCTCTTCCCAGGAGCTGCCCCAGGGACCCTGGAACCTGCTTCTGGAACAAGAGCGGAAGGCGAGGGTGGAGGCCAGGCCGTCGGCACACTGCTCTGACGGGCGGGTCAGGACAAGAGCCTGGCCTCCCGTTCTGACGGGTTTTGTGACAGGCGAGGTGTCGGCAGGGCAGACACGTGTGGTCGCGAGGGCACCAGCCGTGTCAGCTGCTCGGCTTGCTCCCCTGCGCAGGCGGACTCTTGTGCACAGGTGTTTAAACTGGGCCTCATGCTTCTGGGTCCTCAGACCCCTGAGGCACCCCCGGGGGGCTGTTTCTGTTCCGTCCAGTCCTGAGCGCCTTCGCCGCGGGTCCCTCCACGTCTCGCGGCCCCGCGTCCACACAGCCTGAAAGCGGACACCCGCGGCTGCCGCGCGCTCGCTCCAGTCCCCAGTCGTCCCTCCCGGTCCCAGTTCCCCCAGCGACTGAGAAAGGAGCTCTGGGCTTCCCTGAAGGGGTGGTGCCCCCGCCCCGAAGCTCCTCAGGGGCCCCAACCCCGTCCCCTGGGGGGTCATCCTGGATGCGGAGGCGGCAGCGAGATTTGGGGGGCCCTGACTGTCCCGTCAGATGGGTCTTTCTGGAAGGTCTGCCGTCGGGGCCGGCTCTTCCAAACACTGAGATCGTCTTCCTGTGTATTTTCTGGAAAGCGTCTCCTGACAGCCCGGGAGAAAGCGTCCCTCCTGTTCCTTGCTGCTGGTTTTCCTCTTTCCGAAGCTGGGCTCTGCGGGCCGGCTGCCCTGGGGGGGACCCGCGTCTGCGGCTTTTTCTAAGAGCGTGGTCTCTCCTCCCGCCTGCGCCTCCGCCGCAGCTGACGCTCGGCCCCGGTCTCTCTCTGCCCGAACCGAGTCGTATCCCAGCAGTGACCGAGCCACTGAAAACCGTCGGCGCCACTGTGTCCCGCGCAAGCCAGGGGGCCTGTTCACCCCTCACCCACCCGGCCCCCCGGCCCCGCCTCCGCCCGGCCCCCGTCAGACCAGCAGGGACACCACCGGCCCTCGGGCCCCAGTGGAAGAGCCGGGTCTAGCCCGGCTGGCCACAAAGTCCAGGAACGACACCCAGAGCCTTGGCGCCAAAACCACACCAGCGCCCCAGCCCGGGCTGACCCTGGGGCGGGGGAGGCAGCAAACCCCGCCCAAGGCCCCTAAAGAGGCCTTTCTCTCGGATACCGTTGGCTCATATGACAGGAACAGTCCGGGATCTGTGTGACGTGACGGTGGGGTCGGCTGCCATTGTCATCGCTGGCCCTCCCTGCCCCGCATGGCCGCTGACTCCGGCTCCCCAGTCGCTTTACGAGGCCCAGCCTCTCCCACCTCGCCAGGGTCCGCAGCACCCAGGACCCCCGCTGTCCACCTTCCACCCTGGACCCGAGCGTCTCGGCCCCTCCATGTCACACCCCGTCCCTCACCCACCAGCCACACGTCTGGACAAAACCTGCCAGCACCGGCGCCGTGGCCGCTGGCGTCCTGGCCCTGCTGTGCTCGCTCCCGTCTTTCTCCCGGCTGCTTGTGTTTAAGCAGGAACCAGTCGGCAGCTCCCATCACGTACTCGGCTGATGGCCAGCCCCCACCCCGGGGGACGTAGGGTCCGCCGTGCGTGTCCAGCTGGGTCCGGAGCCCCCGATGGTGCCTTGCACACAGTAGGCACACCACACAGGCTTGTGAATGAATGAGTGAGGCGGTGACCTCTCAAAAGGATGGAAAGCAGTGACCTCAGAGCACCCTGGTGTGTCCGGCGTGATGACCGCGTTTGTCAGCATCATGTGGCAGGGCGCTCTGGGCTCATCCGCGGCTTCCGTTTGACTATTGGCTCCGCCGCGCAGTCAGCTCAGCCTCAGGGGGACGTGGCCGCCTATGCCCCAGGTGACAGGTGACAGGGAGGGCGCTGGCCCGGAGGGGGGTGAACCCTGAGGGCTGCCCACCCCCGAGTGCCCACTTCAAACCGCCGCTTGTGGTTTGTTCTGTTTGGGGTTTGTTCAGCCTCTTGAATCTGTAGGTTTATGTCTTTTGCTCAGTTTAGGAGGTTTTCGCCACTACTTCTTCAAGTACTTTCCTTGGTCCCTTCCAAGGTCTCTTCTCCTTCTGAGGCTATGAAGCCATAAAAAGCCCCAGACCTCTGTTAGAGTCCCTCAGGTCCCCGAGGTGCTATTGTTATCATTCAACTACATTTGCTCTTATTCAGGCTGGATAACCCCTGTATTCTGTCTTCCACGTCACTTCTTCTTCCTCTGTCTCCTCCGATCTCCCGATCAGGCCAACCCACTGATTTTTAATTTTATTTATTTATTTGTTTAGTCTTTTTAGGGCCACACCCACGGCATATGGAGGGTCCCAGGCTAGGGGTCTAATCGGAGCTGTAGCCGCTGGCCTACACCACAGCCACAGCCACGCAGGATCCAAGCTGCATCCGTGACCTACACCACAGCTCACGGCAATGCCAGATCCTTAGCCCACTGAGTGAGGCCAGGAATTGAACCCTCAACCTCATGGATGCTAGTCAGGTTTGTTAACTGCTGAGCCATGACACGAACTCCTCCACTGATTACTTTTTTTAGATTTTAATTTAGTTATTATATTTTTTAAGTTCTAGTATTTCTGTGTGGTTTTTCTTTTTTTTTTTTGGTTTTTCTTTATTCTTCTGTTTCATTTTTGGGACCTATTTTGTTTGCTGAAACTTTCTGGTTTTTCATTCATCTCAAGTGTATTTTTAATTGCTTATTGAAGTCATTCCATGATGGCTGCTTTGAAATCCGTATCAGCTACTTGTGATAGCTTTGCCAGCTCATCATTGGCACATTTTGATTTTCTTGTTTCATGCATTCAGTCTGAGATCTCCTGGAGGTGCTCCCACGTTTTTATTTACGTGCACCTGGATTTAGGGTAAGTTGTACCGTTGTCCTTGACCCTGAACTCTCCCCTGTCCCTGTCCTCACAGGGTTTTGCAGGCCCTCCGCTCCCCACAGGCAATGTCTGTGTCGTGAAGTGGGTTGGTGGGGAGGAGGTGATCTTGGCGGCCTCTCCAGCGCCCCCTCCCGGTAGCCCGCCGCCCCCCTCGGTGCCACACACAGCCTCTCCCTGCTGCTTGTCTGGTTCTCTGCGTCCATTTCCCGTCGTTTTCTCTGCCCTGAGAGTCCCTCCTCCCGAGCTGGGCCAACGGGCCAGTGAGTCGAGCCCCGCCTCGGCACCTGCAGCGGGAGTGGTGTGGGCATCCTGGTCTGACGGTGGAGACATCTGGACGCAGCTGGAGAAAACAGCTGATGAATGTCCCGCCCCGCCTGCTGGGGAGATGGAGAAGGAGGTGGCGGTGAACCCAGCCCTTCCCCCTCCCGTCACCTCGTCGGACTTGGGCTCAGGTGCACCTGTCCGCAGCTGTGCATCTCAGACCCATAAGGAAGGAAGGTCAGGGCCAGGAGCATAAGAAAGTTACTGATGTTTGCTGGCAAAGGGTATTTTGTCCAAGTGCTGCAGACTGTGGGGCGTGGCCTGTGTCAGGTGGCACCACGCCAGGGAGCCCCACTCCCACCACCTGCGCCCCAGGCTCCACTCACCTGTGTGATCACAGATGGGACCAAGAGGGCCCCCGGCCTCCAGATGCAGAGGCCCCCGCTTCCCACCAGGTGGAGCCAGGCTCTGCCAGACCCACGTGGAAACGGGGCAAGGGTGGGGGCTGGGCTCCAGGATGCTGCCCCTCGGAGCTGGAAGCAGCCAAGCTGGCCAGTCCCTCCAGCTCCTCAGCCAAATCGTGAAGGCATCAAACAGCATCAAAGACCCGCTTAACGCTTCCATCAGTCCTGTTAGTGGGATCCTTAACTCAGTAAAATTTTATTTTTCACAAGCATTTGGGCTGAGAGTTTGACAAACATGGAATCAGCTGGTTCCGAAGCCCAGGGGACACGAGCTCTCCGTGTGAAATCCAAGCCTCTCTTTGCGCCGGCGGGAACCCGTTCAAGATGATGCCAGGAAAACAGGTTGCGTTCACGACCCCCAGGAAGTGTGCTCGTAGGAACAGACACATGAGTAGCTTTCTGGGGAAAGTCATGAGACTTTGCCGACAGACAGGAAGACCTGAGAAAACTTGAGAAAGATGCCATGTCAGAAGGCGGGAAGACTTCCTGTCTAAATATGTTAGCTTGCCCCCCCCCCCCAATTAGCTTTTAAGAACAATGCAGGTCTAATTGAAATCCCACAGATGTAATAGGAGCAAAATTTCTTGGAACTTGACGAAGTGATTCTACAATTCATAAGGAAGTCTAAATGGCAAGACTTTGAATGGAAAAGCGAAAGGCTTTTTGTTTTCGTTTTTATTTTTTGTCCCACCAGCTGTGAAAGCACAGTGCCCGTGTTTCTAAGAGCGTAGGTGTCATGCAGAAAAGTGCAGGAGGGCGGGCCATTTATATGTGTGAACAGGTGCGTCAAAAACCAGGACGCAGGTGGCGGCCGCTCACCAGAAATTGCTTGGAAAACTGGCTCCTTCTGGGGGGCGGTCACAACCCCCCTCGCCCTGTACACAGGGGTGAGTTCCAGGTACATTTTTCAGAACAAATGCAGGAGTTCCCACTGTGGTGAAGCAGGTCAAGAACCCGACTGTAGCAGCTCGGCTTGCTGCAGAGCCAGGGCTTTTATCCCTGGCCCCGCGGAGTGGGTTGAAGGATCCAGCTCTTTTTTTTTTTTTTTTTGTCTTTTTAGGATCACGCACCTGCGGTATATGGAGGTTCCCAGGCTAGGGGTCTAATCGGAGCTACAGCTGCTGGCCTGGGGCCTTGTGATCATCTTGGCAACTGTCTTCCGAGTGAGAGCATTTTCTGAGCCTCAGCTAGACAGTTGGCTGTTTGGGCTTCCATTTTATCCAGTATTTTCAGCGTTTCTTTCTAAAATTCAGAGGCAGGATACTCTCTCTGAGAGTCGCAAGGTGCCGCCCTCTAGCGAGTGAGCTGGCAGAGAAGGCCCCAAGTGTCTCAGAGGTTCGTGCGTTTGCCAGAGGCCCCAGGAGCTGAAGCTGGCCGTGACAGGGCAGCCCTAAAGCAGAGTCTGCTGCCAGCTGGGCAGGGAGCTGGGTCTCCGCTCCTGTCCCCCGGGGCGACATGGCTCGGCCGAGCCCAGCCCAGCCCACCACGGCAGCACCTGCCTTCCCTCCTGCAGCTGGAGGCAGGTCAAAGCTGCGAGACTCGTGTCCCCAGACCTTGGAGCCAGAGGGGACCCTAATTGTGCCCCTGGGTTCCCCCTGAGTGACTCACGCTGGCTCCCCTGCGTGGGCCCAGCGTGGGGAGAAGAGCTGGGGCCCTGGAGCCCCTCCGCCCCCAGAGCTCCCCACTGCCCGCGGCCCCTGCTCAGGACTCAGGCGGAGGCCCCCGGAGGGGGAGGCCCGGAGCGCACCCCTGGGTCCAGAGCCGGTGGCCAGGTGTGTCTCAGGCTGGCCCCTCGCTGCCCATGAGCAGGCAGAGCATGTCCTTGTCCTCAGCCCGCCTCCCAGTCTCTCAGACGCGGCCAGCGAAGGTCCCAGTTTTGTTCAGCCCTGCATCCCAGTTCCTGGCCTCTAGTCAGTGCTCAAGAGCTGTTTGTTGAATGAATAAGCGACCTGGCTGTGGCTTCCGGTAGTGATTTCTGTGTTTGTTCATTTTTCCCAGTTGCCGTAGGGAGTGGAGGTGGATTTGCAGGTGAAGCGGCGTCCTGCCCAGAGTGCTTAAGGTTTCCCGCGGCATCAGCGGTCCTGACGGGTCGCCCGTGACCCTGCATGGAGCCGCCTGGAGCCCACGGGAGCGCGGCACCCCCACAGGCACTGCCACATCAGCATCTGCATTTAACAAGGTCACAGGGTCTGCTGTGCTCAGCCCCCTAGCACAAGAGTCCCTGGCGGGGCGGAGTCAGGCCAGGGGACCAGGCCTGGCTGGGGTGTGACCCTCCCTCAACCCTCCCAGCCCAGAGGGTCCGAGGCGGGTTTCCAGTGGCGCGGTGGGGACGGCGGTCCTTTATCAGCAGAAGCAGCTGATCTGAGAGGCCTAATGGCCCGTTTCCTGTGGGCCATCGATCCTCTAACGGCGTCTCCGGCCTCAGGCCAGCTGTCTGCCATTCCAGGCGCTCATAGCCTCTGGAAAATGTTTAAGTTTTTGTATCAGCAGGAAAATCGGAAATGGCTTGGGAAAGGGGGCTGTGAAAAACAATAGAGAACGGAGGCCCAACTGTGGATAAACAGGCCTGGCCGCCCTTTGGAATCTGTGGATTTAAACACACACTCAGGAATGTGTGCTCTGTGCTCGGAGAGATAAACAACCTGACAACTCACCAGGCCAGCAGTTCTGCTCCAGCAAGATGTGGCGGGGGGCCCCCAGCTGCTCTTCAACACGGGGACCCACCCTGGGCCCAGCAGCCCGGCTGCTGGACAGGTGCGCAGCTCCCCCAGGTGGGCTTGCCCTGCGGCCCGGGGAGGGGGGGCCTGGCCACCGGAGGGTGTGCGTTAGGCCTGCCTGTTTCTGTGACCCACCTGCAGGCGAGCCGGACTGTTCGGGGGTCTTCGGGGGAGGATTCCGTGTTTTCCAATAGGACTAGGGGATTTTATAGTCAGTGTTAAAGACACTTACCGGAGGAGTCAAATATCCTGGAATTGACCTGCTGGTCCTTCTGCCATGAAAGTTAGGCATGGCCTGCACAGCTGGGGCTGAAGGTGACCCCGAATCAGAATATGCTTAGTGCTCCTGGGTCCCCGAGCCCTCATCCTGGGCCAGCTGTGCACCCACTGCTGTGTCTGACCCTTGGGTCTGCCGCACCTGGTAGGGACGACATGGCAGCCACCTGGTTTCTGAGACTAAGATGGGACGTGGCCCAGGGAGGGACGGAGCTGCCAGGGAGCCTGGCCCTGAGGCTGGACTCCTGTGGGAATGAGGGGGTCTCGGTCCTGGCCTGAGGCTCCTTTTGTCACCGGGCCACCTTTGCCACGTGGCGGTCCCAGGCTCAGTTCGAGGAGTATCTTGTCTAGTCTGAAAGCTGTGGTCTGAATGCCGCCTCCATTTAGGCCCGAATTCCAGCGCCTGGCAGGAGACAGGCTGACAGTTCTCGTAGGGACAGATGCCTTGGCTGACGGTGCCAGGTTCCCTCTCTCTGAGAAGACACTGCAGCAAGCCTTGCCTTCAGCCTGCTCTCCCTGAGTCTGTCCCTCCCGGCCTCGGGCGCGCTGGCTCTGTAGACCCGTCATCTGTCTTCCCAGTTCACAGCCGTGGAGGTCGTGGCGATACTGGGCGATACTAGCGTCTGTGGCATTCTTGCTTTTATGCTCACGGTGGCTTGCAGTCATGCTTTGTGTCATTTCTTGTCTGTTCTAAAGGAAGGGAGTGGCCTTCAGCAACCTCCCCTCCCTAATTAATACTTTTGTTCCGGTGCAGAAACTAGGGATTAAACAGAGGCCAGGGCTCCTGGGCGGAGACACATGGACCAGCGGTCTGCAGGCGGGCTAACCTCTTGCTCAGAGACGGAGGAGCAACGGTTCACAGATCACAGAAAAGGGCCAAGCAGAATGCCTAAGAAAAGCAAGAGGCACGTGCAGCACGGATTTTTAAAAGGAGGAAGGTGGGGAGAGCCCTGCTTTGTGCGCGGGCCCTGCTTCTCCGTGGCCTGGGGCTTCCGCGCTCAGCGAGGTCCCTACTTCACCAAGCAGCCGTCCGGCTCTGGCAGAACGTCCCAGGGGACTGCTCTTGCTTTAGGAGACTCCGAATAGCTCTCTGTGCCTTGAAAGGTAAGCCCTTCTCTCTGCCTCCCCCTGGATCCTCCTGGAGTCCCGCTGCTGCAGACTTTGATACTCGAAGATACGCAGACACTTGGTTTTCCTTTTCCAGGATGCGTGTCCTCAGCTCTCCCATCTGGTCGTCAGGAGGCAGAGCCACGGCACCACCCTCCTCGCTGCCCCAAGCCAGGTGCGCTGGAAGGGCCGACTCACAGCTGGACTACACTTCCCAGCGGCCCAGGCTGTAAGGGACTCCACTTCCCAGCATCCTGTGCGACTAGGGACTACACTTCCCAGCATCCTGTGCTCCTAGGGACTACATTTCCCAGCATCCCATGCTGTTTATTATTACCGACTCCACTTCCCAGCATCCTGTGCCTACAGGAGATGCTGAGTCTTGAGTCCTGGCCCAGTGGAATGTTGGGGAGCCCTCGGGTGGAAAACCCCACCTGTGCCCCTCCTCCATGTCCTTCCTCCCTCCCTTCCTGGGATAGGGGCCCCAGGTATCCCAGATGGCAGCGCCCCTTTGGCTGGATCCCTGAGTCACCCCCTGCAGCAGGTCACCACCTCCCTGCCCACGCCTGCAGTCACCACGCCGTGACCGCCCTCCAGTGAGCTGGGTCTGTTTTACCCGCAGCCTTGTCTCCGCTAGCGAACCCAGTCCCATGGGCAGGGGTGGCGGCAAGCCAGCTGTCACCCGCCCACCGAGACCTGCATGTCTGCGCCCAGATCTCCCCAAGGAGCACCCTTGAGTGCCGTCAGTACTGGGTGTCCTCACAGCTCTGCTGACTCTTGATGAATCAACACCCCCAGACGCTCTCTTCAGATTGGCCCGCAAGCAGAACTGGCAGGACTAGGAAGTGTCCCCAAAACAGCCTCCTCCGCGCACAGCACTGCAGCAACGGCTCGAGTCCCCTTAGACGGGGACAAGTGCAGTGTGCCAGCGGAGAGATTAAAATTATTTTTCAAAACCAGCTGAAGGCCCAACAGCAAACCCTGTAGCCTGTGACTCTGGGCGGGGAGGGGAGGCTGGGGGGCGGGGAGATGGCAGCGTCTCAGGTCTCGGGCTCTGTGTCCAGCAGCCCCATGCTCTTGGATGCAGCACTTTTTCCTAAAAGGACTCATTTCTCATTATTGGGTTGTCTCTGGCATGAAGGGGAAGAGTTTTTACAAGAAGGAGGAGGGGCCAGCTGTCTGCCCATTGCAGAAAAGTGAGTGGCACAGCCTCCTCCTGTCCCCTTCACCTCACACGACGTTTAGTCCAACGTGAGGGCCGGTGACTCGGGGCCTCTGATTTCCCATTAAGCGAAAATGAGAATTGTCTTGAGTGATGAATTACCCAGGCAGTCCTGCCAGAAATGAGGTATGCTCGGGCTCAAAAAGAAAATAAAACACCATGTCCTTGAGTGCCGCTCCCTTCCCCTTCTGATCTGGCTTCCCGGGGGACGAGGACGAGGGACCAGGCCTCCTGGAGAGTCCAGGCCAGGACACGGCGGAGCCTGGAGGCCACTTGAGAGCCCCGGGGGGATGTGCCCGGCTGGGATTTCGTATTGGCGCAGGGAAAGAGGGAGCTGAACCCCGTTCATTTTCCCAGCCGGGTCCCGCCCTCGCCCAGCCTGCAGCCCAGCCATCAGCCGTGTCCCCGTGTCCCCACCTGCCAGGAGCTGCTGCCTCTGCCCCTGGGACCCAAGCGGGCGGGGGGCAAAGCACGCAGAGTGGGGCAGGGCGGCGGGAGGGGTCAAGCTTGGGGGCAGTGCGGGCTTGGTGACAGCGCAGAAACGGGCTTGGTGATGCTTTATGAGGACAACCTCCGTGAGTCCCAGGTCTCTGTTTACCCGTCAGGGACCATTTCAGAGCCCTGAGCACTGTGTCCAAAGCTGCAGAGCCTGTGGGAGCTGAGGGTCAAGCCGGCCCAGGAGGCGGTGCTCCGGGGGGCGGGGCCCAAGCAGGTGCTTCCCAGGCTGTGGGGTGACGGGGCCACATGGGGGGCCGCGGGGAGGAGGCCTGGGGCAGGCTGGGCCTCTCAGACCCGATGGTGGGCAGAGGCTTCCATCTCCCCTGTAAGCGGGGCTGTGCCGCCGGGGCGTGACCACGTGGTTTTGGGGACCAGCTCAGGATGGGACAGTGACAGCGTCCTCCAGAGGTGGCACATGAACGAGGGGACGTGGTGGGTGAACACAGAGCCGACCCACCCATGTCCTGCCCAGCCAGGCCAGAGCTCTCTCGTCCCATCCCCCCACCTCGCCCCCGCTCCGTTGCCCCATCCCACTCGATGGGCGGCCCCCACTCTGCCCTAACCCACTGGGGACCCAGATCGGGGTGGGCGGCAGGCTTGGCCGAGGGGCACTTGCTTATCCAAGCACCTGCTCACGACACGGGTGTGTTTCCAGGTGTCTGTCTGGACGTCATACTCACCCTCATGCATGGGCCCCGGGGAGGACTTAGTGGCTCCAGCCGGTGTGCCCAGCAGGTGCCTCCCTCCATAAGAGGTTTTCACTCACCGTCTGGAGGCTGGAAGTCCAAGATCAAGGCGCAATGGGCTTTGCTCCTTCTGAGGCCGTGCTGCGGCAGGGTGGGTGTGGGGGGGTGACATCTGTTCCAGGCACCTCCCCTGCCTCTGGGGTCTGCTGACAAGGCCTGGCTCTTCAGCTGGTGGAGCCTTGCCTCCATTCTCGCTCCTTCTCCTGTGTGCCTGGCTGGCCTAGATTTATCCCTTTGGTCTCTCTCCTTTATTTTATTTTATTTTTTAGGGCCACACTTGAGGCACATGGAGGTTCCCAGGCCAGGGGTCTAGTCGGAGTTATAGTCACTGGCAGCGTAGCCACAGCCACAGCAACGCGGGATCTGAGCCTTGTCTGTGACCTACACCACAGCTCACGGCAACGCCGGACCCTTAACCCACTGAGCGAGGCCAGTGATCGAACCTGCGTCCTCGCGGATGCTAGATTCATTTCCGCTGCGCCACGACAGGAGCTCCGGAGTCTCCCTTTTGTAAGAACACCAGCCGTGCTGGATTCAAGGCCCACCTACTCCAGGGTGGCCTCATCCTAAGTAATGGCATCCACGATGACCCTGTTTCCGGGTGCAGTCACAGGCGAAGGTCCTGGGGTCAGGAGTTCAAAATCGGAACTTTGGCAGGGACACAGTTCAGCCCCTGGCAGTCGAGTAAGTGGGTTTGAACTTGACAGACCTTCGACAGCCTCATGAGGAGGGCCTGCTTGGTTTCAAGGCTCGTGACGGCCATTCTCATTGTCACCTGCGGACCTGCGGACCTGCTGACCAGCCCCTCCCCTGCCCCAGGGAATCTGGAAGCTGGTGCATCACCTTTTCACAGATACAGATACCGTTCTAGACGATTTTGAGGCCTGAGTGGGTCACGCGTCCACCGTCTCAGCCCCTCCCTCAAGTTTCTCCAGCTAACGGCCTTTTATTCGCGCGGACGCGCCCGTGACCATGACTGGGTCTTGCTTCGCCCTGGCACTTGGGCCTGCGCCGCGGTCTGTGTCACCGCCTTCCGGCTGCTTCCTCCCGTCTCTGACACCTGCTCTGCGACCCGCCCAGAGGTCGGCTTCCCTGCCCGTCGGGCTCTCTGGGTCTCGGGTCACAGAAACCAGCTTAGAGGCTTGGCTCACCCACCGGCAAATCGGGTGCCGAGGGCTGCAGGCGTGGCTGGAGCCCGGGGCCGGGAGGCCGCGCTCTTTCCACGGTCCCCTCTGCCGGCCACTCCGCTTCTCTCTGCCCCACACGGGGCTGACTTTGTTCTTCAGTCAGGTGTCTCTACCGAGTGGCCACTGGAACCCAAGTCTGGATTATTACGGCTCGTGATCTAGCAGGAAGAGGGAATTTCGGGGAGAACCCCAATGTTAAATCGAATCAAAGCGCTCTGACAGGCTGTGCTTGACTTGAAGGTACACACCGAGTGGGTCACAGGCCCCAGGGGGCTGGCCTGGTGTGACTGTCCCCCCAGGGGGGGTGCGAAGGAAAAGCTGGCCCATCCCTGAGGGTCGCTTGGGTTAGGCTATTCACCTTCACGATTTTGACCCTGTAGACAGTTTCACCCTGAGAACGTTTGTTTGTTTGTGGTCCCCCTTCCCCCAACCCCACCTCGCGGAATTTCCCGGGCCAGGGATCAAACCCTCGCCACAGCAGTGACGGCGCTGGGTCTGTAACCCGCTGGGCTGCCAGGGAACTCTGCCCTGACAAAGTTTTTGATTCCAAGTTCAGGATCTATCATGTGAATCAGAATTGTACCAACAGCTGCTGAAATTTGTCAAGGAAGTCTATTCTGAAGCTAATCCCATTAGGCCAGTTTAGCTCTTGGATCAGTTTCTCCCCAGTGCCGTTAACCAGATTGTTTCCGTTTTTTCTTTTCAGTGGCAATTTGATTCATCCGTTTCTGTGGGTTTGGGGGGCTCTGTTTTGGTTGTTTAACTATATCTAATTTCCACAATTGTATCTTCTGCTAACGAGTATTCTTTTGTGGCCGTTGCTGCTACAAAGCCTAATTTCTTGGGTAATTTGCACAGATCTAAATTTTGTTAAGAATTTTTTCTGTCAGTCTAAATCCCAACAGATTTAACACGTGTATTTTTACATACGGTCGTTTTCCTTTTCTAGTGCTTATGTCTACCAGTGCCCATTTGTCCTGGTTCCATTGCATACTTTTCAATATTAACAGTGACTTTCTTTGCAAATTTTTATCTGCAACAACTTTTATTGCATTGCATGCAGCTTCAGTTTTTGTTGGCTTTATCTTGTGTTGTTTCCACCAGGAATATTCATTTTGAATTGGAAGAAAATCCAATACTTTGTATTTCTGAGCTAACCCTGAAAAAATGGCGTGTAATTACCCTTGGATAATTGTTCTTGTCTACAGCTCGTCTATTTTATGGCTTATCCAGTTCTTTCACGAACTGTGAATAACCATCTGCTCTTTGATAGAACAGAGTGTCTGCCATGAGGTCAAAATGTCTCTAGCTAAATGTGGCAAAGCCCCACACTCGCTGCTCGTCCGGAGCAAAGCCGGGCAGACGGGGGAGAAGCTGGTTCGTTTCCCTGGGGAGCCGGGTGTTACTCCTACAGGACAGGTGACGGGAAAATGTTGGAAATAAAGCGATAAATGACACAGTCTTGTTCCTCCATCTTGGGACATCTCTCCTTGCCGTGGGCCTTTGCTTTCATCCAGTGTGTCCCCACGGCCCCCCTCGGTGCCCTGAAGTCCCCCCGTCATTGTGAAGGCGCTTTACTCATTGCACAGGGAGCACCGAACCAAGGCCCCTTTCACTCCTGGAAGCCAACGCTCCCCTCTGTGCTGTCGACCGGAAAAAAAAAAAAAAGGAAAACTTAAAAGTTGAGAATTGGGTTTTATTGGGTGGAGTGGTGAGGCCTTAAGCCTGGGAGGCAACTGCTCAGATAATTCTGAGGTATGAGCCAAGGCGGGGTGGGGGGCGCGCAGGAGATGCAGGGGGGTTTTGCAGCAAAGACCAGGATGTGGGAACATCAAAAGACTGCTGTTAATTAAAGCAAACCAGACATCTCAAGTTCAGGAAATCAGCGCTTTTCTATGCGTGGGGAGATGCGAGGTCTGGGCTCATGGAAGCCACGCCTTTGCTGTGGACCTCAGCTCTCGGGGGCCAACGTCCAGTGTCCCTCCCACGGCCCCGACTGGCGGTGCTGAAGCTGTGCGCCTGCTCCCGGCCCAGCCGTGCCCTCAGGCGGTCTTGCCATCCAGCCGGAGCGTGGAGGAGGCGTGGAGAGGATGGCCTGTTTCAAGCTCAGCGGGCTTTGCCTCTGCCCCTCCTGCTGGGGGAGAAGGTCTGGGGGCGGCTGGGTCCCCCAAGCCCCACACCGGGCCGCAGGTGCAGGCGGGGCAGGAGAGCCGCGTGTCTCTTGACCTTGAGCTTGGGGCGGGGAGGCTGAAAGGGGTTGGTCCGTGTGTCCCAGCTGCCTGAACATTACCTGGACCGTTCCAGGCGCCGCCTGTCAGCTGGCCCCGGGCTCCAGGCCTGCCGGACCCGCTCCGGGGAGGGTGGGGGGCGGGGGCTGCAGGGACCTGCTGTCGTCTCCCGGCCCTGGGACCTGCCCCCGCCCAGGGCTTGGGCTCCAAACACTCGGCCCTGTGATGAGTGTCGTGTTCTTCTCCTGGTCTGCGCCGGGGTTGGGGTAGCGACAGTCTCTCCTTGAGGTCCTCAGTGGTGAGATGCTCCCGACAGCAGCTGGCCACGCCTTCCCGTGATGGTCTGTGGAAGTCGCTCCTGTGTCCGAGGCCCCCTGTCAGACGCAGGCTGCTAAAAGTGCTGGCGCGTGTGTTTTTGTCCTGAGCACGGACTGCTGTCCCTATTCTGAACCTTCACGGCCAAGGGCAGAGATTAAAGAGGGTGCTCCCGAGTCGCTGAGGTCTCACCTGCTCTCGCCTCCCACGGCCCTCGGCCACGGTGGTCCCCGTCCTCGGCCGGGACGCCAGCGGCCGTGGTGCCCTCCAGACTCCGCCCGTGGGGGCATCGCAGTCCCTCCCCGAGGCGTCTCCGGTCAGGCCTGTGTTGCGGTCCTTTCGCTCCCCGCAGGGCCACAGTGACACAGCGGTCCCCGGGACCCTCCCTTGCACTTCGCGGTACCCACTGGGACGCGGTGACGGCACCTGGACACGCACGGACGTCCCTTTGTCGCCTTTACCAGCCCCGCCTCCGATCGTGGCATCAGGGTCTCCGGTTCCCTGGGGCTCAGAGTGTCCCCTCCTCAAGGCTTGATGGAGGAGCCGGGCGTGCCGCGCTGGAGACGGAGCCACTGCCCGAGTTCCCACCCTCAGGGTGTAGGAAACCCAGGACACGGGAAGGGTCACTGCACACGGTCAAGGCTGGCAAAGGTGCAGTCAGGCCTCAGCCAGGGCCCAGCCTGGACTGGAAACTGGGTTTTGGAGGAAGAGGGAAAGGGGGCCACGGAGAGGACAAGAGGGTCGTTCCAGGCGGGGGGAGGTCACAGCCCAAGGGCCCGGGCGCACCGGGGCACCGTCAGACTGCATGGCGTGGGTTTCCCTCCTGGACAGACAGCAGAAACCCACAGAAGGTGAGGGGAGCTCGGGGCCGTGCCGGTCGCCTCCCGGACGCTCCATGGCCGAGCCGTGAAGCGGACCGCGTCTGCCGGGACCTCCTGGAGGGAACTGGGGAAGGTCCTGCTGACGTGTTCCTGGGGTCGGGCCTGAAAGGAAGCCTGAGCCCGCTGGTGGCCCTGGTCTAGGACCTGCTCCACAGCCAGGCCTCGTGGTCACACTGTCAGCTCGGGTCATTTTGGTCAAGGAGGGCGGCCACCTGCAGGGGGCGCTCCTGAGCTCCCACACACCTGAGAAGGCCGGCGAGGGGCTGGGGGGGCGCTGGGCCGTGGGCGCAGGTGCAGGCAGGCCATGCCGCTGGGGGCCTGGCTTTTGTGGGTGGCGGTTTGGGGCTGACTCTGCTCTCACGCTGGATTTTAAATTAGCTTTTTTATTGTAACTGAAAGTGGAAAATAATACACTTCTGGAATGGTATCAGCTCAGCCTTCCGCAGTAATAAATCCGTGCGCTAATGGTTTGTTTTTGCGCTGTTTGGTTGTCATGGTGACAGGCCGCGTTAACTAATAAGTTTGTTTTGAGGATTTTAACACCGGTTTGCCAAATGCTCTTTCTGCTGCGAGGGCCTAAGCGTCTACCGTTCCTGTGGCCGGGGATTAACTCGGACCCCGTGTCCTTCAGGCTCTTAGACGGCCCGAGCCCCTTCCGCCAACACACTCAGCACGTGTGAGAGGACGCCCCCCGGACGAGGACGAGTCTCGGCGCCGCAGGGGCTCGGCTTCCGGGAGCACCTTTCCGGGCAGGGCTCTTGGTGGCAGGCGGGGAGGCCGGGGTGTCGAACAGTGTGGGGGCCTCTCCTCCCCGGGACATGCTCCCGACCGGGGCCACCTCCCTCCTGTCTCCGGTCCCGAGACGCAGGACCCACCCTTGATGGGAAGGTGACACCACCTGGAGTCCGGCCGTGAGGGCTGTGTGTCGCCTGCCGTGTGAATCTTCAGGAGGGCTCTGCTGCCTGGTGACACGTGGGGCAGGGAGGGGACGTGGGCTGAAACAGGGTGGGGGGCGGATACTAGGAACAGGAACCGGAGGGTGCCCGGGCGGGGCGGTCCTGGGTGTCCCCAGCGAGCCTTGCAGGGCGGGGCACTGGCGGGGGGGAGGAAGGAACGGGCGTCAGAAAGGGTTTGCAGTAGAAAAGGTGACCTCAGGTCTGGACCGGCGGAGGGTGATGTGGGGGGGCAGAGGCGGGCGTGGCTGCACCCCGAGACCGGCTGGAAGATGCGGCAACGAGGCCGAGAGGAGGGACCGACCATCAACCCACGGACGTTTCTGTCACTGGCCCGGCGGGCACCTTATTCCGGGGCGCAAAGGGTCGCGTTGTCTGGCGGCGAGCTCCGAGAGGCTCAGAAGCTCGCTTTTTGGTGGGTCCTTCGTGTTGGAATCGTTACGGTGGGGGTGTGCCCGTGGGCCCTGGAATGGAACTTGTTGTTGTTTTCAGTGTCGCCGCTCCGAGAGACTTCGGTGCGAATTTGTCATCACTGCGGGCCAGGGACGGAAGCACAGAAACACGTCATCCCTGAGGCGAACTTTCTCCTGGTACCACCTCGACATGGGCTGAACGTGCCTCCCCCCGAGTCACCTGGTGACCCTAAACCCCAGTGTGATGGTCTGAGGAGGCGGGCCCTCGAGTGGGGTTAGGGTCAGACGAGACCACGGCAGTGGGGCCCAGGCGGGACTGGCGGCCGTATCAGAGGAGGAAGGAAGAGTTTGCCATCGCTCTGTTTTTTTCCTAAAGCACCACAGGTTGGACACAAGAAATTAAAAGAGAAGTGTCTTTTCAAGGCAACAGCTTTTGGAAGCTGCTTCTTCGATTTAAAAAAAAAAAAAAAAGCTGGGAGTTCCCATCGTGGCTCAGTAGATTAAGAACCTGACTGGTATCCATGAGGATGCAGGTTCCATCCCTGGCCTCACTCATTCGGTTAAGGATCTGGCGTTGCTGCAGCTGCGGTGTGGTCTGCAGATTCAGCTTGGATCTGGCGTAGCTGTGGCTGTGGTGTCGGCCAGCAGCTGCAGCCTGGACTCCACCCCTGGACCGGGAACTTCCATATGCTGCAGGTGCAACCATAAAAAGAAGGAAAATAAGCAGGGAAGCTGAACACAGCACGTTCGAGGATGCTAGGCTTTCTCTAACATGGGGCAGTTTGGGGTTGGAGCAAAGGACGTCCCCAGCCCATGCACGTGCCGTTACAGTGGCAGCGGCCTCAGAACACTTTCAGGTCGAGGTCCCCGCTGGGGGAGGGTTACCAGGTGTCAGAACCGAGTCTGTGCAAAGTGTGGTTGGCACGCGGGGTCTGAAGCCATCGGGCCCGGCCCCTGTGTGTTAGGAGAAAGCCAGGCTCAGTGAGGTCCACGACTCACCCATCGGCCGGGGTGGGGCGTGCCCAGGCCCCACCCAGCTCCATCCGTCCCTGAGCGCAGAGGAGACTCAGAGGACCTGAGACACAAAGAAGAAGCCAAGGCCAGACCTAAGCCTCGGCCCGGACAGCAGGGGAGGGAAGACCTGCGCTGGTGCGAAGTGGAAATGCCGTTTTGTCTAGAGGAGAAAACCCATTTATAGCTCATTTCTGGCCGGATTCGCACATCCCTGCCAGTGGATCTGAGAAAAGGCTTTGCTTTTCCAAATCCTAAAGCACTTCACTTTTTCCTAACGTCAAAAATTCCTTGATTCCGCTTCAAAGCACCTGTGGACGCCAGTTCTGCTCGGCCCTGAGCCTCCGGCCGCAGTCATGTGGCTGGTTTGCAGCCGCGCTGTCTCTTCCAAAGCGACGAGCTCGTGTCTCTGCTCGGAGGCCCATAGAGGGCTCCAGGGGCCCCTGCGGCTGGCGGGTGCTTCCCACAGGCCTGCTGTCCCTGGCGGGTGCAGGAAAAGCCTGGAACCAGCACCAGGGACAGAGCGAGGCGAGAAGGGTGGCCTGGTTCCGGGGCTTTGCCTCCCTCTGAGCCAGGCCGGGTCTCCGGGGACTTGAGGTGAATAGGAGAGTGGGGACCCCCTGCTCCCCTGGGAAGGTCCTGTCTGTACCACACAGGACAGGCCACGGGGGACCAGCAGGTGCCCTTCTCAGCTGAGGCCGCCCTGGGCTGGCAGCACTGTTAGCGTCTGAAGGAGGTGAACCCACCACGGCCGGCTTCCAAATTATTTATACCCTCTTATATTTGCATCAGTTTTTCTGTGGTTTTCGTGCAGGAGGTTGGCTGCCTTGGACGGTGACAAAGAATCTTGGCTCGATCAACCTCAGTCAGGCTGCAAACCCTCCCTGGGCCCGTGTGTACAATGCCCTGTTCAGTTCCACCCGCTCCCCCATATCTGGTCACCCTCGGTTTGTGATGGGGTCCCCCCCTCACCCCGGATGCCTGACCTCAAGCCCTGCCTCCAGCGGGGATCCTGTCAGGTTAATTCAGCCAGAAAATCCCCCGCAACCCCTCACCCCCGATGCTTCCTCTTAGAATTTTCCGCCCGCTGACGCACCCGGCTCCTTGGCTGTGGACACCACATGCCCACGCTGCCCGCGGAGCTGGGCCCGAGTCTGTGCGGAGGCCTCGTCCCCCACCGGGATGGTCCCGCACGACGTCTGCTCTTTGCGTCCTGCGTGGCTGGTTCTTCCTTGCCGTGGGAGCGGCTCTTCTGAGACGCAGCTCAGACATCCCCATTTCAGACGTGAAGGCACAAAGCTCGGGCCCAGTGGTGGTGCCCAAGCCGGACCTCAGCCTGGGACCGCCCCGTCCCTGCCTGCGGGCTGCGGGTGTGGCCACGGCCCTGGGGCGTCCTTCGGTGAAGGGACATCTCGGCTGAGCCCAGAGCGGGCGGGAGGTCGTGGCAGGAGAAGCGGGGAGCAGGGCCGGGCGGTCGGGGAGGGGGCCCTTCAACCAGGACCGCCCTGGGCCTCCCGCGACAAGCAGGCGCTGCTGTCCAGGCAGATGGGCCCTTGCTCTTTCTGTGGGAAGCAGCGGCACCAGCCTTACCTGGGAGCCTGTTAGAAATGCAGACTCCCAGGCCCCACCCTGACCTCCCGAATCAGGGCTTCCTTTGTCACGAGGTCCCGGGGACCCCGAGCGCCCCGGCATCTGGCGGGCTCTGCTCCGGATCTCATGGAAGGAGGCCTGTGGCTTCCACGGCTGGTGCCTTTTCCGGCAGCGCTGGCTGTCCTGTTAAAAACCTGTGGCTCATTCGATCCCCCTTGTCGTTAACAGCGTGGCCGCTCTGCTCACCTGTTCTCCATAATCCAGGGGATGCTGAGGCAACGCAACATGACACTTGACGAGGGGAGAGCTCTCCTGAGTGTGCTTCGCTCTTCCTGTTCCCCGCAGGCGGCTGTCAGGGCGCCGAGCCTGGCACGCCTGATCGTGTTACGTCTGATCGCCTCTCTTTCGAGGCCAAGACCTCTGGACACGATCCTGCAGAACTAACTGCGGGAGCGGGACTAAACCGGCGCTTGACTCACCTCAAGCTCACTGGGATTCGGTGGGCTCACGCCGCCCCCCGGAGAGGCCCGAGGTGAGGGGCCACGGCCGGCTCTCCCCCGAGAAGCTGGTCTGCAGCGCACAGGACTGCTCGTGCAAAGAAGAGACTGATTCTGTGTGACACACAGGGCCACTCAAGTGCATGGGGAGGAGGTGAGCGTTTGTTGAAACAGTTTTCTTCCAAACATCGTGACATCACGTTTGACTTTGTCACAAGTCACTCAACAGACCGCATTCAGATTTTTAAGACCAGAAAACTCATGCGTAGAAAAGAAGTCACGATCCTAAATGTCCATTTTGCCACCCATCCCTCCATCCTTCCATCTAGTATTTTCAACAATACTCTCTGTGACTTACGGAACCTTGAAGTGCCTACAGGGTGCTCACTGCTCCTGAATACACTCGGGTACAAAAAACATTTAATTTTGGTTTCTAAGGGAAATTAAATATGTTTCGAGTGTCCCCATTCACTACGGCTGGCAGGGAGCCCAACACTGTGTCCTTTTTTTTTCACAGTGTCTTTCTCTCAAGGCTGCACCGGGACCCCCGGCTGCCGCTGTCAGTAATCTTCGCGCAGGTCTGCGTGCCTTCCATAGGAAGTCACACGCTGCTTGTCTCCCTCAGCACCAAGCTTTAAACTGGGACTTTGGTCAGGGCCCGCAGGGCCATGCCGCTTGGTTCCTGGGCACTGCAGGCACCGTGCAACAGCTATTTGAAGGCCGCTGCCTCCAGGCAGCCTCCAGGCGTGTGAGAGCGCCCCCGCCCCAGCCCCATCGCTCCTGTCCCAGGCACCGCAGCCAAGGAGCCTGCTGCGTGGGGAAGCACTTCAGATCACTCAGCTGCCATCGGCCCTGACCCCCGAGAAACCCCCTCCAAGGACTGCCCGCCTGAGCCCAAGCCACCCGCCGACTGTGACCGCCGACCGTGACCCGTTCAAGTGCTGGGTTGCCGGTCACACACCATCAGTAACTGGACCAAGGGCCACAGAGGGACGTAGCCAAGCAGGGACCCCCCACCCCGCCCCAGAGTAAACCTCCCACAGCGATGCTCGTTGAGGAGGTGCCAGAGAGCAGACAGGTGGCAGGTGCGGTCCCCTCGGAGGGGGTCAGCCCGGAGCCATCACAGCTCTGCTCCCCCTGCAAACTCCACCGGCAGAGGGCGGCCCAGACGCTGGGTGTCCGCTTGTTCCAGCGCTCCCGGGGGTTTTACAATGACGCCTCGGGGCTGGGGGCAGGAAGCAGAAGATTAGAGGGGACCCCACTCCTCAAGGGTCATTCCTGCATTTACTTCTTTTTCTGTCCACCAAGTGAGATGATGCTCCTTGTAACATTCAAAGATTCCTCACCAAAAATGGAAAAAGAAGGAAACCCATAATCCTCAAATTAATAAGAAAACTTCTCAAGTGGAGCAAACCTGTCAGGAATTAAACTGTAATGAAAACACCCATTGCTGGATCCGGGGGTGGGTGGCGCCGGGCTGGGTCCACACAGGAAGGTGGGTTTCAGATCAAGGGGAGACTGGTTTTATTTTTCAATAAAACGTTTTGGGACAAAGGGCTCAGTATACGGAGAAAGGAGAAAGTTCATGTTTGAGTCCTACGTCTTTAAATTAGATCCTTCCAGATCCGTCCGTTTTGTGTTAAATTGCAAAAAAACACAACGTCAGTGTTCCAGAATCAAAGGATGTTGAAAAGGTCATTTTTTGGCGTGTCCCCAACTCTAGAAATCAGAGTGGAAAATACCGATAAATGCGACCACAGGAAAATGTGAAGCGGCTCCCGCCAGGCCGACTTTTGGGGACAGTATTTTTCATCTACCTGCCTGACAGGCCTCGTGCATAAGGGTTTCTATGTATAAATTAGGAATCAAGTCATTCCAGCGCCAGAAATGGCAGCGCAGGTTCACACAAAATAGAAGAAAAAACATGAGTGGAAGGGATATGCTCCAATATGATTAAAAACAATTCCCGCTGGAATTCACAAATTTTATAAACATAAAGATTGGAATATTCCCATGTTGGTGAGAGCATTCTTGTAAATTTAATAACAGTCTCTCTCTCTTTTTTTTCTTTTTTTTTTGTCTTTTTAGGGCTGCGTCCGTGGCATACGGAGGTTCCCAGGCTAGGGATCTAATTGGAGCTATAGCTGCCGGCCTATGCCACAGCCACAGCAACGCGGGATCTGAGCCACATCTGCAACCTACACCACAGCTCACGGCAACGCCGGATCCTTAACCCACTGAGCGAGGCCAGGGATTGCAACTGTATCCTCATGGATCCTAGTCTGATTCATTTCCACTGAGCCATGATGGGAGTTCCTAGTAAGAGTCTGAAATCAGAACGATCTGGAAGACAGTTTGGAAACAGATATCAGGACGCAAAATATCTTTTGAGCCATTATTTGCCATAAAGGAAACATTTACGCAAGGTTAAAATAAGAATGCACAAAGATGACCTTATGATATTTCTTATAAAACAAAAGTAAACAAGAAAAAAAGACCAACAAAAACCATCAGCGGCCGTGAACGGAGGTTGGCTGTGTGAGCTGCAGTGAATATGCTGAAATTCCACACAACAGTTTTAAAAAAGGACGGGACGTGGCTATTTGTGACACTAAACTCTTTCCATAAATACTGTTTGATAAAAGAAAAAGCCACTTTGGGAACAACCTGCTTGCTGTGACCCGCTTTTTGTACAGTGTAAGCTCGTGTTTATATGAGCAAGGACGCTTTTCCTCCCAGCCCGAAACGAGGTCTCCCAGGAGCGTGTTTGGAAAGGAGGGGCCTTGCGTCCTTTCCCAGATCTCCCACGTGCCTGTCCCCCTCCCTGACTCGCTGTGGACATGGCGTTGGGGGGCTCGGTTTTTCCAGTTCAGGGCTGACGGGCGGGGGCGCAGAGCCAAGGTCGGCCGCAGCCACAGCCTGTTTTCTGGATCGCCTGTTTTTTTTCCCCTTTGGCCACGTATCAGAAACAAAGACTAAATCTTCAGAGATAAGCACAGAGCCCAGAGCGGAACGCCCAGCATTCCTGCTCTGGGTGGCGTTTCTGAAGAAGTCCAGAAGCCTGGCAGGCCGGCAGGATCTGAGAGCAGAGCCTGGGGGCTCCGGGAACCCTCCCATCTGGTCCCCTGTTCCCGCCCCCGGTCCTGCAAAGTTTTATCACCCACCTTGGGATCTTGAGACGTGCCCGGAGGGCAGGGAGAGACCAGCAGGCCTCCGGGAGGCGTGGATTGGGGTGTGCCCCCCCAACCCCAGCATCGGGAAGAGGCTGGCCTGGAGGCGCCCCAGGCCTGGGGCCTTTCTGAGTCCCTCCCTGGCTGAGGCCTGGCTCCCTTCATCCACCCACCCTCCTTTGAAAGTCTTATTGAGGCATGGTGGGATTAGAAGCCTGTGGTCCTCTCTGCTGCACCGCAGAAAGACTCAGTGACACGCATACATGCATCCATCTGCCTCAGGTTCTTTTCCCGCAGAGGCAATCACAGCTCCCCGTGCAGCACAGCAGGCCCCGCCGGCCAGCCCCTCCACAGACAAGAGTGTGCCCCCGCCGACCCCCAAGCTCGGCCCGCCCTCCAGCCACCCTGGTGCAACGGAACTCGCGGGCCTTCATCCCGTTTGCTCGGCTGATCCCACAGGCTCGGGGGGCTGCTCTGGTGAGCGTGCAGCTGGGCCCTGCTGCCCCCTGCAGAGGGACAGGCTGCCCTTCAGGCAGGGCCGGAGCGGGAGCCGTGGTGACACCCTCTCCCACCCCCGCTGCCGGGGCCGTGGCCCGGCCCTCCCGCTCGCCCTGGCCCACAGGCCGGAGTGCTCTGGGCACCCGAGTTCTCTGATGACCCCAGGAACGTGACCCTTATGTGGTCAGCAGCCTCGGTCGTGGAGGGTGGCCTCTGAGGAGGGACCCGTGCCTGTCTCTCCCAGCCCTGGTAGCCGTGACACCAGCCTTGCTCATTGCAGCCGCCTCTGGAGGCGCTGAGGTCTGAACGGCTCCCGGGGAACTGGTTTGGGATCAGCGTCTCTCGGGAACTGATGAAGAACCCAAGGCTGAGAACCCCCGTGACTCCCTGACACTGCCCAGAGAGCCGCGATTCCAGAAGGCAGCGCTCGGTGCTGAGCCCGCCTGCCCGTGGTGGGGCCCCCGGCCCAACAGGGAGGCCTCTTCCTGGTCTGCAGGGCTCGGGGCGGAAGCAGCGTGGACGTGACCCTGCGGACAGAGGCAGACTGGAAGCTCCGTGAGCCACGAAGACCTGCGGGCCCCCAGGGAGGGTCCTGGGACCCCTCCAGGCTGGCTCTGGGGAGAGGTTGGGCTCGGGGCCACCTGGGCTTCATAGCCCAGGGGTTCCAGCAGCAGCAGCGTATCCATTAGGACACGCCTGTCACCCGCACAGACACCTTCCCTCCCAGCACTGTGCTAACACCTGAGTGTCTCTCCCCAGCCGACTGGAGCCCCGGCAGCCCCCACCTCACGCCCTGGAGGAGCCGGTCTCCCTGGCGTTTACCTCTGTCCCCTCTCGTGAAGCGTGAAGGCAGCTTAGCTCTGCTCTCCGCCGTCTTTTAACTCGTTCCCTGCTCTCTGGGCCACGGGCCGTCTGTCCCCATCCTCAGCACACCGCACGCTGACGTTCCTTCCAGCTCTTCAGAGGCACCGGTCACCGGCTCCTGCACAGCACTAACTCCAGGGTCAAGACCAAGATGGCCTCGGCGAGCTGGCCAAGGCGGAGGACCCAGGAACCAGGAGCGGCCCCCAGCTGGCGTCAGGCCACCACATCCGCCCTTCAGATCCCCCGCGGGAGGGACCCTGGTGCTGGGTGGCTGCTCCTCCGGGGCCACGCGGTGGGGAGGGGAGCTGGCCGTGCAGACAGTCTGTGCACATGACCCAGTCCAAAGCGCGATGCTGGCCTGGCAGGTCATACTCGCTGAATTCAGTGTAGACACCGAGAAGCTGGGAGATCAGCCAGTGGCCACTGCTGGGCCCAGAGAAGCTGGGAGAGCTGCCGTGTGCCCGTGACCTGCTGTGGGCATGTGACACGGATGGGGCGGGGCCCGGCGGGCATCAGGGAGAGCTTCATGGAGTCGGTATCCTTGGAGGGGCCACGCAGGATGAAAAGGAGCTCACCGGGCAGTAGGGACGAGGGAATGAGGGC
>PVHT020000050.1:665424-764930 GCA_004024745.2 Catagonus wagneri
GGTGCCGGCAGAGGGGGTGCTGGCAGAGAGGGGCCCAAGGATCATCTGCCAGGGCAGCAGGGGCTGCAGCCTGACGGCAAAACCCCCTAACCCTCTATTGTTTCTACTGCTAAGAGCAAGTCACGTGCTGGGCAGAGGGCAGGGCCTGGGTGACAGGTCAGTGTCTTGACGCCCACGTGTCTCTAAGGCAAAAACGGGATGGAATCTCGCCAGGCAGCCTGCGGCTGAGTCGTAGAGACACGGCTGTCTCCCATCCGGGGCGCGTTCCTACGCTTCCACCATTTATTTGCTGGCTGCCCGGCGGCACACGGAGACGTTCCCGGGCCTGGGAGAGAACAGCAGCCCCGGCGGCATCAGCGCGGGGTCCCCAGCCTGCTGCACCGCCAGGGAGCTGCACGTTTCTATAGTTTTAAGCCCAAACGAGATTGCGGACACACGCAGGCATTTGTATCCCCGCACATCGGGTCCTCAGGGCTCGGCGTGACCTTCGAGGACAGACAGGCTTGGGCTCGGGGCGGCCTTGCTGCCGTTTCAGGGGCCAGTCCTGCCCGGTGCCTCGGGAGGGCCACCGCGGGGCCCCTCGTCCCGTCTCTCACGCCTGTCGCCTCTCCCGTCATGGCCCCTCTGATCCCTGTCCCCCTGCCCCGCGTCCAGACACGGCTTCTGGGCTTTGTCCTCTCCCGCGGCCCCGGGTCCCTGCAGCGTTTTTAACCGCCTCCCCGCCTGCGGGTGCAGCCGCCTGTCGGGGGCGCCCGGGGTGCCTCTCGCCGGCTCCGTTTTCGTCTCTGTCTGTCACCTGAGCAACCCCCTCCTCATTCTTTCCGTGGAGTTTCTTGAATTGAGCCTAACGCAGAGCAGGTGCTTTCTAAAAACCGCCTCCACTCCGTCACGAACGGTGACTCAGTGCCCCGTGCGGGCGCACACACCGCGCGTCGAGCCTGGCTTTGAGCTCGCTCTCCCGCTCCGCCTCGGGGGCCGTCCGCCCCGCGGACGCTGCCGAACCCTTTGTTCATCGAGACGGGGGCTCGGAGGGAAACCGCTTCCCGGGTGCGGCTGGCGGGCTCCCCTGGCCCCTCTCGCCGGCCCTGGAGCCCCGAGAACCCTCTCTGACAGCTCGTCCGCGGGGGGTGCTCGTCTGCCCCCAGGGAGACCAGCGTCTGCGGCCGAGAAAAGGGCCAGCCGGGCCCAGCCCGCAGCCTCGTCGCGGGGAAAGTGGGATTGCTGCCGGGTGACTGGGAGGTTCACGACTGCCCTCTTGGGTGTTATTCACCCAGACCCCCCTCAAGAAAGAGGGAATGGGGTCCCCAAGGCCCCAGGCTGTCCCGGGCTCAGGCCTCCCTCCTGCCGGCCGTCCGCCCCCGGGAAGTGTCTCCGTCCACCCTCACTCGGTCCCTCCCAGCCCGGGGTGATCCCGGCATGGGGCGGACACAGGGGGTTGGCGTGGCCTGGGACAGGCTCTCACAGCCCTGGCAGAGCACGGCTGCTCCGGGTGCTCACCCCGCGGGCCCCACCCCAGGGCGCGCAGGTGGGGCGCGTCGTCTGTTTCTCTTCACGCTTTGCTGTCCGTCTCTGCGTCACGGCTGCCAAAATCCCCCTGGGGGACCAGGGACCAGCGTTCCCAGCTCGTAGGTAAGGCTTCCCCTGGGAGGTGGCGTGCAGGTGACTGTCCCCTCACTCCCTTCCCGTGGGCAGTTTCACAATGTGGGCGAAGGAGAGGGACATTGCTGGTGCTTTACAGCCCAAAGCTTGGTGGACGCCTCCTGGTCAGTGCAGAACCTTCGGGCGGCCCAGGCGGGGCTTCCCGCATGGGGACAAGGCCGGGTGCTGGCCGCGTGAGCAGTAGGTGTGCCCTCACCGCCTCTCCTTAGCTGGGTCGGTTCACGGGGCTGAGCAGAGACTGGGACCAGACCAGGGAGAATGCCGCGAGGGGTCAGCAGATGAGCCTGCAGGGACATCGCTGTTTCAGAGGGGCTGAGGGGAGGGGGGTCCCCGAGGGTAAGCGTCTGCCCCCCAAGTCCTGCCTTAGACAGACTGACACTAAGAGGCGTCTGCCTTAGTTTACAGGCACCCAAGCAGCCGGAATCAAGCCCCATTTCTGAGGCAAAGCTGTGCCCACCAGGGTTCTGGTGACGGTCCCTCCCCTTCTTGGGACGGTTCGCTCCGAGGTTCGGTCCACTTTCCAAGCCGGGAATCTGGGGCTCCGCCGACTGAATGCTCCCCCGGTCACGTGGCTGGTGACCACCCAAGGATGCCGCGGCTTGCACCCAGGACGTTCCCTGCAGAGCCCCCACCCAGCGTTCTGTCTCTGACAGCTGAGGGGAGCGGATTGAGGGATTAGGGTCTCTCCACGTAGGACCACCTTTTCAGCAGGAATTCCAACTCCAGAGTTTATGTTTGTCCCCAACTCATCACAATGGCGAGGGCTGCCGGGCCAGCGTAACACCCCGTGGCTGGGGGCTCAGCCATCACCAGGGCACTGGGGGCTCAAAGAAAAGCCCGCCTCCAGCACTCACCATCTTTCCTTGGCTTCTGAGTGTGGGGGAGGCTGGGAGGGAAGGAGAGAAGTGAAATGAGGACTGTGATCACCTGAGACGACGCGGGCGCCAGCACTGGACCTGGCGGTTTATCAGATTTAAAGACGGAGATGACAAGAGCGGCCATCGAGCCCAAAGACAGACGAGCCCAAAGACAGACGTCTTAGAAACACCCTCTTGTTCTTGTTGTATTTTTAACTCTTTAGAGCATTGAAATACCTGCCCCTGGGCAACCCTTTTCTCTTTTTTTAACTCTAAACTCCCTCCTACTCGCCTCCGTCTACATCTTCTTTAGAAGCAAATCAAGACATCATGAAATCTCTTCTGGACCCATCTCCGCACGACTTTCTAAGAGACGAGGACTCGTATTTGGGGAAAAGATAAGGGTAAGGTGATTCTGTTGAAAAAGACTTGATATCATCAAATACCAAGTCAAGTGTTCAAATTTTCAATTGTCTCACTCGTGTCAGTTTATCCTTTTTATATTTTTGTTTGAACCGGTATCCAAATAAGGTTAACACAGTGCATGGTTGATGTTTGCCAGTCTCCTTCAGTCGGTATATCTCCCTCGCATACGTTTTTTCCTTGGCAGTTTATCTGTAAAGGAGACGTTCCTAACGCACCGCTTCTGTGCATCCGCCGCTATGCTTCAAGTGGGGGAGGAGCGAGCAAAGAAGGAAGTTCCAGGCCCAGTGTCACCGCACCCCCCGCCGCGGTTTTGATAAACGTGGGCTCTTCCGATTTTTCAAAATGGGGCATGCAAACGAGGAATTCAGGCTGTGTACACGCTGCTCCTTCTTTGTTCTGGTTACAACTCATATTTCAACGCTTAGCTCTCAGCTGTCTGAAGAATCGATCGAGACACATGCAATTCCAAACATTTTCTAAAACCATTTTTAATTGACATGTAATTAATTTACAATGTGGTGTTATTTTCAGGTATACAGCAAAAAGATTCAGTTTTGTATATATATATTATACATTATTTTTAGATTATTTTCTGTTATAGGTTATTACAAGATATTAATATAATTCCCTGTGCTATGTAGCAAGTCTTTGTTATCTGTTTTATGTATAGAAATGTATATATGTTGATCCCAAACTCCCAATTTATTCCAACATTTTAGGAGACAGAAATGGGAGGCTAGTGGGCTTCAATAATAAGGAAGGTGCTTCAATAATAAGTAATAATACAAAGTCAGCACTAACCAGGAGCACCAACTGAGCACGCGCTGAGGGCTAGGAATTGGGCTCAGCCCTTCAGATGGATTATTACTTAGATTTATCACACCCTCTTTAACAGAATAAAATGATGTAATCTGAAACTGTCTCTAAACTGTCACAAAGCATGTGCCCCTTGCCCCAAAGCTCTGAAAATGCCTTGGGAAAAGGCCAGGAAGGCGTCATGTGCTTTGCCTCTAGTACCTTGCAAATAGGCTCAGCAAATATTTGCCATTGGTCGTCTTACAACCCCCTAACTTGTGAAGAAAGGAGGAAGGGCTGGAATTCATTTTTATCACTCACCTGTGCCAAAATAGGCTTTAAAAGGTCAAAAGGAAAATGTTTGTTTGTATAATGGTGAACCGCGTTCACCACTGTCACTGGGAGCCATTTCTAAGAATCTACATAAAACACACTTTAGAAATCAATTTAAAGTTACTGAAGAGCTGCCAAGGAAAAGGGTAATTGAGGGGTCAATATCCGGCAGGAAGGAACACGCAGAGTAACGAGCCCAGCCTTTGACTCTTCTTCCTCTCTTGAGTTATTCGCCAGCACTGGCCCCAAAGACTGATAAGCCGAGCAGAAGACCCCAGCCGGGAGCCCGAAGCCTCAGAAACCCAAGGATCTGGGAACCACGAACAAAGAAAAGTGCCTCCCAGAGAGGAAGCACCTAGCAGGAACACAGCATCAGCCAAAGTCCACTAGGTCAACCTTCCCAAAGAGCCATTCAGCAAACTTCCCTCCCACCAGAAGCCAAAAGACCTCTTTGGAGGAAGATAATATAACCCAGGACCTCAAACTGTGCCTGAAATAATTCATCCCTACTGTCAAACACTCAATCAAAAATTACCAGACACACCAGAGACCATATTAAAAGACCATAAGCTAGGCAAGTAGAACAAATGATAGAAGAAGAGCTGGAGAAAACACAGACCTAGGAGCTATTACAGACGTTAACATCACTGACTAATGCATTTAAAAATAGCTGATTACACAGAAAGTTTCAATAAAGAGCTGAAGATCATGAAAAAGAATAAAATGAAAGTACTAGGAGTGGGAGATACAATAACTAAATTAAGAAGGCATTAGAAGGATTTATTAGCAAATCAAACACAATGAAAGAGATTAGCAAACAGGAAGATGGGCCAGGAGAAAACAACCAGAAAGATGTGCTGAGAGGCAAAGGATGATGAGCATGGAAAAATATCATAAAAGACGTGGGGTATGATTAAAATAAAAGTCTAATATACTTGCGATTAAAGCCCCAGAGGAGAAAGAGAATAGGACAGAAAAACTCTGATGCTAAACTGGCTGAGCACATCCCCAAACACTAAAAGCATCAGGTCATAGAATCAAGAAATGTTGCAAATCCCAAGCAGAAATTTTTTTGCCTTTTGTCTTTGTAGGGCTGCACTTGCAGCATATGGACGTTCCCAGGCTAGGGGTCCAATCGGAGCTACAGCTGCTGGCCTACACCACAGCCACAGTAACGCTAGATCCAAGCCGCATCTGCGACCTACCCCACAGCTCATGGCAACCCCTGACCCTTAACCCACTGAGTGGGTCAGGGATCGAACCCGCGTCCTCATGGGGTGTAGTCTGCTGAGCCACAACAGGAACTCCCCAAGTAGAATTTTTAAAAAAGATATAGTTAAGCATACATAGTGAAACTATTGAAAACCAGGACAAAAGGAAAATATTAAAAGAAACTTAGGTCACTTCATATCCATAGGACAGCCACAGTAAACACACACACAGACACACACAGAAAATGACAGGTGTTAGCAAAGATGTAGAGAAACTGAAACCTTTGTGCACTCTTGGTGGGAATGTAAAATGGTACAGCTGCTGTGGCTAAAAGAATGGCAATTCCTCAAAAAATTAAAAAGACATTACCATATTATCCAGTGATCCCACTTCTAGGCATATACCCAATTAATTGAAAGCAGAATCATGGGAGTTCCCGTCATGGCTCAGCGGAAATGAATCCGACTAGGAACCATGAGGTTGCGGGTTCGATCCCTGGCCTTGCTCAGTGGGTTAAGGATCCAGTGTTGCTGTGAGCTGTGGTGTAGGTTGCAGATGCGGCTCAGATCCCGTGTTGCTGAGGCTGTGGCGAAGGCCGGCGGCTACAGCTCCTGTTAGACCCCTAGCCTGGGAACCTGCACATGCCGCGGGTGCAGCCCTAAAATGACAAAAAGACAAAAAAAAAGGCAGAATCGTGAAGCGGTATTTGCACACCCATATTCATAGCAGTGTAATTCACAAGAGTTAAAATGCAGAACCCGCGTGTCCACTGACAAATGAGCAGATTAGCAAAATGTGGCCCATAAATACCACGGACTGTTGCCCAGCCTTGAGAAGGAAGGCCCGTGGCAGCACGGGTGCAGCCTGCCGACATTGCGCCGAGTAAAGAAAGCCAGACACAGGAGCACAGATGCTAAACAATCCCAGTTGTCTGAGGCACTCAGACGACACCGCAGAGACAGAAGGACAGCAGAGGCGGGGCTGGGGGGTTATTGTTTAGGAAGCACAGGTTCGGTTTTTCAGGATGTGGGGGGTCTGGAGACGGTGATGGCTGCTGATCAATACGAACGCGCTTAACGCCCCTGCAAGCACACTTAAAAAAGGTAAACTTTACCACAATGTTAAAACATTTAGGAAAGAAAAGAAACAGGGACAGGTGGTGGGGAAAAGGCATTATTTCCAAAGAAGCAAAGCTGACATCTGCTTCCTCACACAAAACCAGAAGTCAGAGACCATTGAATAACATCTTCCAAAAATAAAAGAAAAAATCTCCAACTTAGAATCCTATGCCCAGTGAAAATGCCCTCCAAGAGTAGAGGTTACACAGAGGCGTTTTCAAATAAAATCTGAGAAAACTTGCACTCAAAACACACAAATTAAAAGTGGCATAAAAAGGAAGCTCCTGGAAGGGAGATGATTCCAGCGGAAGACTAGACACGCACAACCAGACGCGTAAATGCGGGGACAGCTGGGTGAGTACCGAGTGTTTGGGGCAGTGACAACCGCGTCCCGTGAGGGTTAAATGGACATGGAGTCAAAACACCGGTAAGAGCAGCGTGGAAATAAACGGAGCCAGGGTGGCTCAGGCCTTTGCATTGTGTGGAAAATACTAAGTTCTTCTAGATGCGTTTCTAAACTGCTAAGCCTCAGATCACCTCTCAAAGAAGAGCAAGGGACTCTACGAGAAAGGATCTGACAGAAGGGAAAGCAAACTTAAAAAAGGAAAATTAGCAGCACGGCAAGAGAAAGGTATGCGCGTCGTTGAAGAAGATGCAGATGAAACCCAGGGCGTGGTGTTGGCAGGACACACAGCCTGGAACTCGGACCCAGAATACTTAAGGTTCCGGTCTTCTCGAGGACAGGCTCCCAACAGCAGCACCCACTTGGCCACGAGCAAGGGGAGTGCCGGCCTCAGCTTCACCATCTACAAGGTGAAACAGGCTGAGTGAGAAGCGGGGGCGCTCACCGACGTTGGCAAGGACGGGAGCCCAAGCAGCTGCAGCCACTTTAGAAAGCGCGAGGGTCCTTCTGGCCACCTGGTTCCGGGATTGCCCTGCCAGGTACACACCCGGCAGAAACTCCACCAAAGGCTAAATACACTGTGGGCTCTAATTTCATGGAAACAGCAATAAAATGAGTGGCTGTCGGGTGCCTTCTAGCCGAGCTGAGTCTTCCAGAGACGGGCCGAGCAAGAGGGCTCGGACCCAGAAGAACGCGGGCGGCGCCCTTCCCTTCACATCCACGGCCAGTCAGGAAGAATTTACAAGGTCAGGAGAAAGTTCGCTCCTGAAGAAGGAAGGGCGGGTGGGGCTGGGGAGGCCCGGGAAGCTGACGGGCCGGGGGGCGGCAGGTGCTTGCCGGACGGACAGGTGGGGCTGGAGCAGTGGCACGCACCTGCTGCCTCAGTCTGTGACGCATTCCTGGGGGGGGGGCTGGACTCCAGGAGGAAAGCACCCGTCCTGGTCCCTGAGCTGCCAGATCACGGCAGGTGCAGCCCCGCAGGGGCTCAGCCTCCTTGGGCCCACGCCCACCCCCGCTCCCACTGTTTACTGTCCGTGGGCAGCTGGCCTCATCTCATGTGTTTCCTTGGCCTGGATCGGGTCATGCTGATCCGGTGACTCTATCAGATTTACTAACGCAGCGGCCCCGATAAGCCCAGGGGGACCAGCTTCATGTCTCAGGCCCAAGACGTAGAAATTCCCCTCTGAAGGGACCCTGCCGAGGTCACGTGTGGGCGGGGCT
The DNA here is from genome assembly GCA_004024745.2 of Catagonus wagneri. Lineage (NCBI taxonomy): Eukaryota > Metazoa > Chordata > Mammalia > Artiodactyla > Tayassuidae > Catagonus > Catagonus wagneri. The sequence goes on from PVHT020000050.1 coordinate 673,449, forward strand.
GGGCCAGCAGCTGGGGACGGGCGCTGGTCCCTGCAGGGCAGAGGGAGGCAGGGGCGGATTGCATCGGGTTCCCTCCCCAGACGCTCCTGTCAGGCAAGTCGCTCTTCCTATGGAAAGGGGGCCGGAGCAAGGCCAGGCCGCCTGCTTTGGGGGTTCCCTCCCCTGGGTGGGCAGCACGGGGGTCCTGGCTCTCTCTCCCTGTCTCCCTCTGTCTCTCTCTCTCTCTCTCTCTCTCTCGTCTGGGTTACTTCTTGCACCAGTGCCCCCGGCGGCCCCGAGCCCTTGGCAAGAGAAGCCAGACCTGCTGCTGTGGGGACGGCCTCGCTGCAGCCACGCGCTGCGGTGAGGAGTCTGGGGGCCGAGGGCACCCCCCTGCCGCTGAGGGCTCGGCGGCCTGGCCTGACTCTGATTCCCGAACAGCCCATCCTTTCCCTCATCCTCACGCCTGCCTCTCTGTGCGGGAGCCCGGCAGCTTCCAGACTTGGCCTCTGTCAACAAAAGGGCAAGGACACACTGCGTGTGTGTGTGTGTGTGTGTGTGTGCGCGCGTGTGTGCGTGCATGAGTGCGTGCGTGCGTGTGTGTGCGTGCGTGTGTGTGCATGTGTGTTGTGTGCGCGCGCGCGTGTGTGCGTGTGCGTGTGTGCGTGTGCGTGCGTGTGTGTGTGCGCACGTGTGCAGCCCGCCTGCGCAGCTGTGGTTTTCACAGTGCTGCAGAAACTGGCTGGAGTTGGGAACGGGGTCCTTGCTGGGTTTAGGAAGGCAGAACCGTGTTCCCAGAAGTTTCTCAGGGCCCAAAACAGCCGAGTGGAAACAGTCCCGAGATGGTGGCATGGCAGGTGTGATGGTGCCATTTATAAAAGCGGTTTTAATTAGGCGACGCGCGCTTACTGTGCAGTGCTGTGCTCGGGTCCTGCTCCTTGCAATGAAGTGGCTAATGGTGAGTGACCCCTGTCACCGCGCTCCGGGATAGCTCTGTTCTCAGGCCTGGCTTCTCTGGGTTTTCAGAGAGAGGCGTTATACAATGTTTACGGGACGGAGTGCTGCTGAAATTCCAATAGGTAATGGGATCACTGAGGTCTGCTTCTGGAAAAGACTGCACCTCGGCTATGACCTTTCGATTTTAGAAAAACAGCGAGGCTCGTTTTAGTTTATGTGCATCGAAGACTTCGTATTGGCCGAGGCTCTGGGGCGCACGAGGCCACGCGGAGGCTCTGAGGCAGCCCTTGTTCTACCAGCAGGGAAACTGAGGCACAGAAAAATGACCGGCTGGAAGTACAAACATTTTCAGTGCCAGCCCCTGAGTGGTGCCGGCTCTGACCACCCGCCCTCGGGATGGTGTGTGCACTGAGCTAAATGTCCGTCTGTAACCTCTCAGCCGAGGCCCGGGAGGGAGCCCTGGGTCCCCTGTGACCACCTGTCTTAAGGCCACTTGAGGAGGACGCTCAGCCCCCAGAGTGGACGTCCACTTCTATAAGATGGGCCTTCTGCTGTCCCCCCAGGCTTCCTGCGGTGCCTTCCATGAACCCCTGGGCATGAAGAGAGCTCTGGTGCCTGAGGCCAACCTCGAGCTCTAGGTCAGATGTCCCTCAGCGTGGGTGTGACACTGCAGGCAGACAGAGACCGTGGCCATTCCCAGGAGTTTCAGGATGCACCCAGGAACCCCGACCCCAGGGTCCCAGGCTTCCCCCGGCCCCAGCACCCACACGGAGCCGCGCTGGAGGGCTGGCATCTACAGACGGTGGGGAGCCCAGCCCGCAGGTCTGATTGGTTCAGGCGCTGCTAATGCGCACACCGCTTTCACAGCATGAAAATCCATGCACTGAACTGAAATCGAGCCACCCGATCACACGGCTCCTGGCTTTCGCTAACGTGTCCGCTCCTACATCCTATCAGCTTCTTTCCTTGCCGATGTCTGGCCATTGCTCTGTTGACCTAGAATAAACAGGAGCTAGCGTAGCCTCGCGGGAAAAGTGTATTTCCTTTTCCCTAATGCTCAAGATTTGTGTTAAAAGGGGAGAGAGGCGGGGAGCAGAATGCTCCGTCCATCACTTTAATTAAAAAGTAGGCATTTAACCAAGAATATCCTGATGATTTCCCGTGTGCTGGATCTAGAGATCTGAGTTACTGGGCATCTCAGTCCTGAGGTTTGCATGCAGATGGCTTGCGGAGGATGAAGACAGGAAAAGCTCTAAACGTTGACAGTTCAAGTGGAGTGAGCGCCTTTTCAAATAATGGAGGAACTTGGAGTTCCCGTCGTGGCTCAGCAGTTAGTGAATCCGACTGGCATCCATGAGGACACGGGTTCCTTCCGTGGCCTCGCTCAGTGGGTTAAGGACCCGGCGTTGTCATGAGCGGTGGTGTAGGTTGCAGACTCATCTCGGGTCCTGCGTTGCTGTGGCTGTGGTGTAGGCCAGCCTATAGCTTCTACTGGATCCCTGGCCTGGGAACCTCCATATGTCCTGGGTGCGGCCCTAAAATGACAAAAAAAAAGCAATAGGGGAACTCCCAGTGGTAAGATGAAGCATGACCTTGGGCACTGCAGGCTCTTGACAACACGCCCCTTCACTGCGACCTGCCTTCTCCTGGCTTTGAATAACAAGGCAACGGCTTATGTGGCTTATGAACCAGATCACACTCATCAGTGCATGTCCTTGGTACCAGCGCTGCTGCCTCTGTGACCCTTGCCACCTAGCCTTTCCCTGCTGACTCTTCCAAATGAGAAATGGTCTTGGGGCTGGATGGGGTGGACTTGCCCTCTGAGGTCCTCCCGGAGTAACCCCTTCCAAGCTGCTCCTGGGCCCAGGGCAGGCCCAGCACTGTCACCCCCGGTTTTGTTTCTAACTTGCTCCCCTCTAATGAATAATGTGTCCCCATGCCCCAGACAGGCCCCTCATCCTGGTGACACACAGCGGCTCACCCAAAGATACCACCGTCACCCTGATTTTCAATGCTGGGCTTCCAGGGACCCCATCAAACAAGGATGGTGCTGGGAGTGATAGGGACAACAAAAATGACGGAAATACGGAATTTTTCAAATATTTATTTATGGATCAACAAAATAGCTCCAGGAAATTCCCGTTGTGGCTCAGTGGTAATGAGCCTGTCTAGTATCCATGAGGTTGTGGGTTCGATCCCTGACCTCACTCAGTGGGTTAAGGATCTGGCGTTGCGATGAGCTGTGGTGTAGGTCACAGACGTGGCTCAGATCCTGCATTGCTGTGGCTGTGGTGTAGGCCGGCAGCCGTAGCTCCGATTCAACCCCTTGCCTGAGAACTTCCATATGCCGCAGGTGCGGCTCTAAAAAGCAAAAAACAAAACAAAACAGAATAGCTACATTACATTGCATTACTACATCCATAAAATAGTTCTACTAATAAATGAGTTTAAAAATTAAAATTCTTGTTAAAAAATAACACGTCTGTGTTCATTACAGCAAAATAAAATAAACTTCTTCGTACCAGTCATCAGACTATGACAATAATATAAACCCATTATTCTGGATATATATTCATGCAGTTTAATACTGCATGCAGTTTAATTGCTTAGCCACTTCTCTTTCTATGAAATTTATCTTTTTTTAATCTCTTCATGAAACCAAAATCTTCAAATTTTGTTTTGTCATTAACATATTTGGAATTGCAGACACTTCAACTGACTCTGCTCTGCTAATCACGGAATGTTAATTGAGAAAATATTTTCTATTTATGCTGAGATAGCAAGTAAGCTCTAAATAATTCTGCTAAATAAAGGATAATTTTAATTCCATTCTTTAAATAAATAAATGTGTAAATATTTCAGGCCACATGTTTTCGAAGGTACTATCTTTATGCCTGCTTTAAGAGCACAGTTCTTTGGGAGTTCCTGTTGTGGCTCAACGGTAATGAACAAGACTAGTCTAATCCATGAGGATGCAGTTTCAATCCCAGGCCTCACTCAGTGGGTTAAGGACCCGGCGCTGCCATGAGCTGTGGTGTAGGTCACAGATAAGTCTCGGATCCTGAGTTGCTATGGTTGTGGCGTAGGCTGGCAGCTGCAGCTCCGATTTGACCTCTAGCCTGGGAACGTCCATATGCCACAGGTGTAGCCCTTAAAAGAAAAGAAAAAAGAGAGAGAAAAGAAAGAAAGAGTATAGTTCTTTGGCTATATATTTATAAGATAAAACTTGTCAAATATTTTGTATTTAAGATTCATTTGAATGTTTCACTGTATTTAGATCCTGAAAAAGTGTGAGGTTTGTCAATGGAATTCTATTTTACCATGGAGCAAAATTATCTAATTTAAAGTGTTCCCTCAAAAGATTTTTCTCACAATTGAGATATGCCAAAGCACACCACGGATTTTCTAAATTAAATCCTGTAAGTGGTTGGTGCTCTTATTAATTGAACGTGTTCACATCTTTCTTTGACTTTTGTCCATTTACATTTAATATAATTACTGATAAAATTGGTCTCGGTCTTGCCATTTGTTTTTTCCCACCTGCGTGCCCCCCTTATTCCTTTTCACTCTACTTTTAAAAATATTACTAATGGAGTTCCCATCGTGGCTCAGTGGTTAACAAATCCGACTAGGAACCATGAGGTTGCGGGTTCGATCCCTGGCCTTGCTCAGTGGGTTAAGGATCTGGCATTGCCGTGAGCTGTGGTTTAGGCTGCAGACGCTGCTTGGATCCTGTGTTGCTATGGCTCTGGCGAAGGCCAGCAGCTACAGCTCCTCTTAGACCCCTAGCCTGGGAACCTCCATATGCCATGAGTGTGGCCCTAGGAAAAGGCAAAAAGACCAAAAAAAATACTAATAAAGTGCTTTTTGTTATTTAATTTTGCTGGATATTTATGTACATATTTTAATAGTTTTATTTTAGAGTTTACCTAGGGATTGCAATAGGCATCCTTTATTGATAACAGGCCACTGTCTTAGTAAACTTACTGCATCGAAAGCCGTGTAAGCCAAGCAAGTGTGGGTTTAAGAGCTCCTGTTGCCCCTGACTGCCGCACCTGCTGACCCACCATAGCGTTTGGCCAAGGCCATAGTCCCTTTCACCCCTCAAGGCTACTCTTGGGCAATGATGGTGCATGGAAGGAGGGCAAAGACAAATTATTCCTGCCCACAGGATTCCTTTGACAGGTAATTTTTGCCAGGGCCTCCCCAGTGGCCTGTCTGGAGCTGACCATGTCTTTCTCAGAGCCACAGAGAGTCTGAGGCTCTTCCCGTCCAAGCCCCTCTCCTTCCCTCTCTTCTTCCACAGGTGCTGAACCAGCGTCATGGGCTGACGGTTTTGCTCACCAACCGCTGCCTCCTCACTCCTCTTCCTTCTCAGCTGTGCCCCCAATAAATTGTTTGCAAGTGTTACTTAATTTTGGTGTCCCCTTCTTGGTACCAGGTGGTACTAGGTGGTAAAAGGGAGGCTCTGGGAGAAATGTACTTCCACTTACCTCCTCCTGCCCCTTATGCTGTGATCTCCTGGTTTATAAGCCTGATGTAGAGGTTGTTGTAGCTTCAGGCAATTAATATTTTCTGATGTTTGCACACAATGTTTGTCCTTTCTCTTCATTCCTTCTGTGTTTCTGACTTCCGGCTGAAGAACCTCTGTACTATTTCCCTAAGTGTGAATCTGCTGGCAAGGAGCTCTCTTTGCTTTTGCTTTTCTGAGAGTATTATTATTTACGCCTTTATTTTTGAAAGCTTTCTACCCATAGCATTCTAGGTTGGCGGGATCTCCTCTTCCTACTCCCACTCCTTTCATTTAGAAATATTCCGTTGTCACCTGATTTCCGTTAGGCCATGACTGTGACTCTCTGGTTCTGTTGTTTTTCTTTTACTTCTCTGCTTCATCTCAAGTATTTTCTATTAACTTATCCTTATGCTTTCTATCTCTGTCCTCTGAGGCATCAATATATTTTCAAATCCACCAAGTGAACTTCTCATTTTAGATATTATGTTTTCAGTTCTAGATGTTTGTTTGACTTTATAGATTTCGATTCTCATTGATATACTCAATCTTCCTTTCTGCATATCTTCCCCTTATTTAACATGCTAACCATAGTTATTTTAAAAACTTTGTCTGTCAACTCTAATATCCGAATCTCCAGTGAGTCTAATTTTCTTGTCTGTGGATTAAAAGAAGTTAGACGATAACATTATTTTCCTCCAAAGGGTTTAATTTTCTACCTACTTTCCAGTATTTCAATGCTTATATAGCTTCTTATTTCTTCCTGATTTGGTTTATCTTGAGTACCTTGAAATAATTAATTATAGACCAATATTTTAACTTTTATCATTATTATTGGCAGGAGGATTTGAGCAATAGAAGCTACTATTTATGCATTTGTAATTTATTATTTACTTTCATGATTGAAACCAAACTCTCCTTTTCTTGTTCTTTTTTTTAGTTAAGTTTTATAGCTTCTTGTTTATGGTTTTGTTTTGAATAATTATACTTGCTAAAATCTTCAGAAGTTAAAGGTCATTGGTTCTCCAGTTAATTCTCTCAGTAAAGATTTCAAAAAAAACACATTTAAAAAAAAAAGAGTCATTAATAGCATTGTAGGACCTTTAGGTTCTGCAGAACTCAGATATTGCTGAAAGTAACTTCATAATCAGCACCAGAGAGAGAAAAAATGTACTATCATCACATTACATTTGTTTTCAACATCAGCTTAATCACAAAATTTTAGAGTTCAATTATTCTATGTATGTGTCTATATGTAAATAAATACACATTTCATAATATGGTAAAACATGAGTGCTGTCACTTCCGTTTGGCTAGCAGACTATCACAGTGTGTTTGAGAAATTGTGAATTATGTTTACATCCTAAACAATCCCCAATTGCTACCCTTAAAGTCATTCATTTAATAAGAACACTACTTTACCACCAAACCTATATTACCTCTGCAAAAAATTAACCCTTTTTTCTTTTCTTTCTTCCTTCCTTCCTTCCTTTCTTTCTCTCTTTTTTTCTCTTTCTTTCTTTCTCTCTTTCTTTCTTTCTTTTTGGGTTGTGGCATGCAGTGTGCTGTGTTTTGATCTGAGTCTGGATCTCAGTTCCCAGACTAGGGATTGAACCTAGGCCACAGTGGTGAAAGAGCTGGATCCTAACCACTAGACCACCAGGGAACTCCCAAAAAACTAACTGTATTTTAATATTGAACTGTTTTACTGAATTGCATTCGCAATAATATCAGATATTTCCCTTTCAAAGGATGAATTTCCCGAAGTTTGATTTTTCAAATCCATAATTACTTTTTCTTTTTATGGCCATACCTGCAGCATATGTTAGTTCCCAGGCTAGAGGTTGAATTGGAGCTGCAGCTGCTGGCCTACAACACGGTCACAGCAACACGGGATCTGAGTGGCATTTGTGACCTACATTGCAGCTTGTGGCAATGCTGGATCCTTTAACCACTGAGCGAGGCCAGGGATCAAACCTGCAACCTCAAGGACACTATGTCGTGTTCTTAATCCACTGAGCCACAACGGCAACTCCCATAAATTAAATTTTTAAAAATTTATTGGTATTAACTGAATTAACCAAATAGATTTTCTGTTCACAGTATTGGATGACCCTGATTAGAAAATTTAAAGCTAGGAGTTCCCGTAGTGGCACAGTGGTTAGTGAATCCGACTAAGACCCATGAGGTTGCAGGTTCGATCCCTGCCCTTGCTCAGTGGGTTAACGATCCGGCATTGCTGTGAGCTGTGGTGTAGGTTGCAGATGCGGCTCGGATCCTGCATTGCTATGGCTGTGGTGTAGACCAGTGGCTACAGCTCTGATTAGACCCCTAGCCTGGGAACCTCCACATGCCGCGAGTGCGGCCCCAAAACTGACAAAAAGGCAAAAAAAAGAAAAAAAAAGAAAATTTAAAGCTAGTGTCTTTTAACTGTTTGTTTTTCTACTAATGGAATTATGCAGGTACTTTCCAAGCATGCACATGGAAGCTTAGAAATTAAAATGATCAAAATTAATTTAGAAGGAGAATCATTTGATCTAAATGAAAAGTCATGCTCCACAGAGGGTATGTAAACCCATCTGTATCAGCATGTGTTACATTGTGACTTATGGTCACAGGTGTTTTGTTTGTTTTTGTTTTTTTGTTTTTTTTCCAAAACAAACAACTTTCCTTTTTTTTCTTTTTTCTTTTTTTTTTTTTTTTTTGCCTTTTTGCCTTACCCAGGCTGCACCTGCAGCATATGGAGGTTCCCAGGCTAGGGGTCTAACAGGAGCTGTAGCCGCCGGCCTTCGCCACAGCCACAGCAACGCGGGATCCAAGCAGCGTCTGCAACCTAAACCACAGCTCACGGCAATGCCGGATCCTTAACCCACTGAGCAAGGCCAGGGATTGAACCCACAACCTCATGGTTCCTAGTCGGATTCGTTAACCACTGAGCCACGAAGGGAACTCCATACACGTACATATTCTTTATCAAGCTCTTTTCCATTATGGATCATCAGAAGAGAGTGAATATGGCCCTCTGTATTTTGTATATAGTGGTGTGTATCTGTTAATCTCAGATTCCTAATTTACCCCTCCCCCTTGTCACAGTCTAATAAGAATTACTTTTTAAAGTGCTGCTGATATTTTTCAGCAGATTTGTGTCCTCCAGTTTTCATGAATTCAGGATTATTGTCATGGTACACGGTGAGTGGTATGTGCAGTTTACATGTTTGTCTTCACTGAGGAACAAATCACATAGACTTTTTCACGAATTCTGTGCTTTTAGAAGCTTATTGTACTGAAAGTATTTTTTTTGTCTTTTTGCCTTATCTAGGGCCGCACCCGTGGCATATAGAGGTTCCCAGGCTAAGGGTCTAACAGGAGCTGTAGCTGCCGGCCTTCACCACAGCCACAGCAATGCAGGATCCGAGCCATGTCTGCAACCTACACCACAGCTCACGGCAACACCGGATCCTTAACCCATTGAGTGAGGCCAGGGATCGAACCCGCAACCTCATTGTTCCTAGTCGGATTCGTTAACCACTGAGCCACGACGGGAACTCCATACCGAAAGTATTCATTGCAACTTTAAGAAAAATTGTTAAAGGCTACATTATTGAGAGACTGAAGCCAGAGCCTTTAAACAGCTGCACTGACAGCAGCCTGCTCAACCCCTATTTCCTGCCTCTGTGTTGGATTCCCAGGGCTTTTCTAGGGTTGCCATAATAAAGTACCACACACGATGTGCGAGGAACGGCTTAAAACAGCAGCCATTTATCCTCTCCCAGCTCAGGAGCCGGAGGTCTGAGATCAAGGTGCCAGCAGGCGTGGTCCCCTCGGGAGGCACAGGAGAGTCTGTGTCAGGCTTCTTTCCAGCTTGTGGCAGCGGTGACACGTGGCATCCTGGGCTTGCAGTTGCCTCTCTCCAGTCTCTGCCCCTGTCCTCACCGGGATTTCTTCTGTGTGTGTGTGTGTCCCCTTGTCTCGTTCTCGCTCTCGTGAAGACGTCTGTCATTGATTTGGGGATGACCTCATTCTGGCGTGACCTCATTCAGCTCAGCTGCATCTGCGAAGATCCTATTTTCACATAAGGTCGAAGCCACTGGTCCAGGGGTTAGGGTTTGGACGTGTCTTTTAGGGCACACTAGTCAAGCCCCAGCAAGACCTTTCTTGTCCCTAACGTGCGGTTCCCCTTGTTTCCCTCTGCGTGGCCCCTGCTGGCACTGGGCGTGTCATAGTCCACTGCAAGGACCACGGGGCACAGCTCAAGTGTCTGCTTCACCAGTGGGCGTCGGTGCAACAGCACCCTTGCTGGCTGCCAACCGCCATTCCCGCTGGAGAGACGGGGTTTGCCGTTGCCCACACCAGTCGTGGTGCCACGTGTCAGACCTGAAAGCCCTATGCTGCCCCTGGAAGGGCATTTGTGAAAACCCAGGGGCCGTCAGTAGTTAAAGCAGTAAAACCAGAGTTTATTTAAGAACCATTGCAATAGGGGGAAAGGACAGAACTGGGCATGACCGCAAAGAGCCTAGACGGGGGGCAGGTAATAACAAGGAGTGGGTTTGGAGGGGCGGGGGAGGGGAGAGGAGGAAGACAAATCACTCAGAGGAAGCGTTGGAGGTGAGGGCGTTCTGCCTGACTCGGCTCAACAGGATCCTTGCTGAAGGCAGCCCGAGGCCATCAGATGTCACCTGGGGTCGGGGAGGCGGCGGGGGAGGGGTTGTTCAGGGACGGAGGTTGGGCGATTCTCCAGAAAGCAAGCCAGCAGGATTCTTGCTAACACCAGGCTGTAGAGAGAAAAACACCGAAGTCCAAGGTCAGGGCCTAGAAGACAGAGGCCTTGGAGGGCTTGGTGGAGGAGGTTCTCCTCGTGGGGGATGCTAATAGTCATCAGCCTCCAGAAAGCTTTGGGGCAAAGGCGCTACTGAGCTGAACGGAACTTTGGTCCACTCGCCTGACTCAGCAAAGCCAATCTACCGACCGGTGTTGTGTGAAGGAAAGTGTTTATTCTCAGAGCCCAGCAAGGAGAACGGGTAGCTAGTGCTCCAAAGACCTGAGCTCCCCGATGGTTTTCAGGGAGGGATTTTAAGGACAAGGCGAGTGAGGGGGTCTTGGGTACGTGATCAGCTCGTGCGCAGTCCTCTGGTGGGGTGGCGGTGAGGTCACAGGGTCATGTTTCGAGAACCTCAGTCACCAACCTTCTAGCTCCAACCAGCCTGAGGTCTACGTGCCAGCTGTCAGAGTGCAGTTAACTGCCTCCACCTGCTGGGGATCTCAGTGTCTGCGAAACAGCTCAGGGATCTGTGTTGTCTCCATCCCTGGGGGAGGATCTAAATGTCCTTGACTTTGTTTTCTTGTTAAACTACTATTATTTCGTCTTGCTTGATGGCTTTCCTTGGTTTCTGCATTTTCTCACTTCTCTAGTTAAATTTGCTCCTTGGAACTCGGGAAGGTCTAAAGCTTTTCTACAAATAAGAGGTGGGGGACCGGGGGTCTGTCTTGCTCGGTTACAGAGTCAGGCTTTCCCTGGGATTGAGTCGCACGTTGAAGCAAAACCTCTGCAGGCACAGGCGCTTTCGCCGCCGTCCTCACCTCGGCCCCACCCTGTCTCACACCCGGTTCCTTTTGCTTTGCTCCCCAGGAGGCTGGGCCCGAGCCCCTGCCCGCTGGACCCAGGAGGAAATCTGCCAGCCATCCTAGTCCCATCCCAGCAGCAGGGACTCCCCAGGCCTTGGCGTCCCCGTCGATCAGGGGGGCAAACGTGGCTTTGCCTCCCAGTCTCTGCACCCGCTTCACCCGGTTTCCGTGAGAACTCACGCGTACGAGCTTTTGGCGTGGTTCCCGCTGCTTCGCGAATGCTTTCTCCCCCTCTCTACCCAGCACGTGCCGGGTGCTCAGAAGTGTGTGTCGGGTGAAGGAAATGCTAGTGGTCCTCACGACCGCGATTTCTCACGTCTTCTCCCTGGACCGGTCACCGCCCCGTTCCGTCTTGTCACCTCACCCTGGGTCTCACCTCGGCCAGACGGCCCACCTGACTTCCTAGCTGGACGCTCACCCGGCCCCACTCTGCCTCCCGCGCCCTCCCCCGGGCGCCCTGTCCAGCTCGGGCCGCGGCCGGGCCTCTGCTTCTCCGGGAGGGCACCATGGAGGACGTCGCCCCCCCAGCTCTGCGGGGCCGGAGCCGAGACCAAGACGGCCACGTCCACGTCCGGGGGCAGGGCTGCCGGCACCGGCCCAGGGCGAAGACGTGTCAGCTTCCCCCTCTGCTTTGGACGTGGCCAACAGGCTGTTGAAACGCAGAGCGAGTGTGCCAGGAACGGGCGTCTGCAGGCCGGCGGAGACTGAGATGCAGGGACGGACCTCCGAGGTCGCCGTCCAGGAGCAGCTTACCTGTTTCCGGACCACAGCCTCCCGGGCGTCCCCACCCAGCAACCCCAGCTTCCCTGGATTCTGCACGCGTCCAGGGCAGGGCCTGAGCTCCCAGGAGGGGGCCGGGCTCCGCCACGCCTGCCTGGACCTGCCTTTCCCTCCTCCGGCCCACATGGTGACGTGGGCAGCCTGGCTGGTGCCCATGGTAGCTGCCCGGACCTGCTGGTCAGCTCTGGGAGCGCACCAGGCCCGGGGCCCGCGCGAAAGATGGCCCATCACCAGCCCCCGCAGTGCCGGGCCCCCACTGCCTCGGGCCCCGAGGGCCTGCGGCGCTGGGCACAGGGCTGACGCCAGGCCTGGCGGCCAGGGTGGAACCCACCCAAGGCCTCCAGCTCACTGCCGTGGGCGCTCTCCCGCTCATTTCGAAGACCACGGCAAAAACCATTTCTGCCTCTTTTGACATCAGAAGGAGACATTCCTCCCTCACCGCGGAAACGTGTTCCCGGGGCGGGCCGGGTTCAACCTGGAGACCAAACAGCCAGCTACCTGGAAGAGACTGACACTACCGGAATGCCCGATTCAAGGACAGCCGTTCCCAGGAGCTGGGGTTGGGGCGGGGAGGTGGACGGGGAGCTGCACCCTTGGCCCGAGGCAGGTCAAAGGCAGGGCAGGCTGTGGCTGCCAGCTTCTGCCCAGGCGTGGTCAGCCCAGCAAACTGACTCCCCCACGTGTGAGACAACACTCGGGGCTGCCTGGGGGGCTGGGGTCTGCCTGGACTCAGGGGTGGGGGCACAGGGTGAGATCAGAGCCGTGGGGGGGCCTGGACTTCGGCCGGCTCTGCAGCTAACCTGCTGCGTGACCTTGGCCTCTCTGGGCCTCCATCTCCCACCTGCAGGGTCCCTCTTGGTTGGTTTCCAGTGTCCCCAACACTCAGGGTCACATGACTGAAGTTGTCTGGGGTCCTAGAAACTGTTAGCAGAGGTCTGAGTAAGGAAAGAGCGGAGCCGTGGCTGACACCAGGAAGCCCCCGCCGCCGAGCGGCCCCGCCGCAGGGTGCACTTCTGGCTTGCAAAGCGCGCTGAGTGTCCGCCGGGCTCTGGGGGCCCAGTGGTGTCCTGCCCTTCGGGGCACTTGAGGGGCAAGTGGGCCCAGGATGAAACTCCCGGGCTGCTGGGCCCGCTCCCCAGGAAAGCGCTGAGAGCCCGGAGCTGGGTGCAGGCCGCCTTGGCGCACGCGGTCCCGCTGCGCGAACCCGCAGCCAGGGCCCGGGGTCACGAGACTCTCAGGCAGGGGCAGGTTCTCACAAGCCGGCAATGGTGCCGGTCGCTGCTGTTTGACCCGCGCAGGGTCCAGGCACCAGGCTCAGCCGGTCCTCCGGGCGCCTGTGAGCAGGGGCAGCCTTCATGGCCAGCGGCAGCGGGACCCGAGTTGCAGGCTCCCTGGGCCCCACGACCCCCGTCCGGCTCCTGGATGCCAGGAGCAGGTCTGCAGGGGGTGGTCCTCGGCCACAGAGCTGGGGACGTCGCCTGCTCAGGAATGGCCGAGGCTGGGGATGCGGTGAGTGCGCCCGAGGGGGTGGCGGTTAACAGAGCCCCCCCGCCCCAGCGCTGCTCAGCGAGGCTCCATCAGGGACCAGAAACCCACTCAGATTAGCGGTGACTCGGTTGACTTAGCTGTGGGTCACACAGATGCAGCTGGAAAGATGGAGCTGGGGGGGCCGTTTCTCGGGGGAATGGGCCCGGCGAGCTCGGCGGCTTGGCAGCAGAGCGGACGCAGCTGCGCGGCTGCCTGTGGTGGGTGCTGGCCTCGCACCCGGGGTCTGATGCCTAGCATCCGTGAGGGCGTCCCTGGGGGCCACGGGCCTGGAGGGGCTACTCCGACTGTGCTCCCCGGAGGGCGGGAGGGGCTCCGGCGGGAGCAGGACTGGGTGGCAGCTGGCCCAGCGGGTACGAACTCGGACTTAGTTCAGACGCCCGTGTCCACACCCAGGACTGCCTCTCACGCTCTGGCTTCGGTGACAGTCGCTTCTCTGGGGCCCCAGTTCCTGTCCTAAGTGGGAGAGCACAGCCCCCCTCTCAGGGCCACGTGAGAAGGTGATGTGTGCAGAGCCCTGGGGACAGCGGGGGACAGCGGGGGACAGCGGCAGGCCGAGCAGGCGCTAGGTGGCGAGGGCCCCTCCCGACGGCCCAGGGGGCTCCCCACAGCCCCGGCTACGGGTGTCCGCAGCCCAGGTTGGACGGGGACGCGAATCTCACCGTGGCTGGGAGCAGCCCCACCCACGGCTCAGACCCCAGGCCCCCTGTGCACGAGGCCTGCTTCCCGTTCGCTCCACCGCCTCCGCGGGCAGCGGGGAGCTCCTCCAGCCCAGCTGAGAATCCCGAAATCTCTGCTGTTGCCCTGGCGCACGGCTGAGCCCACGAGGAAGGTTCCGGCAGGCACGGCAAAGCCAGCCCTCGCCTGAGGTTCCGCCCCCTCCCCTGCCGCACAGCACCGACACTGGGAAGTGAGCTTATGGCAACAGAGCAGGTGCCAGGCAGGCAATGGCCTGCAATGGCAGGGCAGGGCGGGGGCGCTGCTTCTAGAACATTCCAGGTCAGGCCTGGGGAGAGAGGTGGGCTGAGCACAGGGCTCCTGCATGGCTGTTTGTCCACAGCCCAACCCGCCCCACCCCAGGACACAGAACTTCTGCCAGCAAGTATTTCTGCCCCCAAATGAAAAAGAGGGACAGCTTTTCTGTAAATAAGTGAACTGTTTAGGGCACAGGGTCTGGCAGTTAGTATTTATTGATTAAACGGGAGACCCAAGTAGCTTGTGTGGCTGTTGGGGTCCCTGCACACACTGTCCCCAACGCCCGCATTCTGGCAGCAACCAGGCAGACCCCTGGCCCCCACCGGCATTTCCTCTTCTGCCTGAGATCCGGGGCCCGCCCTGTCCTTCTTCCTAATATCCGATTCGTGGATTTCACTGCATAAAGCAAAAGACGCAGACAAATAAGGACCCGGCCTGAAGGGAAACGCACCCACACGGGGGCAGGGAGAAAGTTCTGAAGCCGCGGCTCGTCCCTGCAGCGTTGACAGGGGCTCAGAAACAAGAAGGGGGCGCTGGGAGGAGGGAACGGGCGGCAGCTGTCACGTTGCAGAGCGAAGGGACAAATCTGGCGCAGAGGTCTCGGCAGAGGGAGCCGAGCAGGTCTTGCAGACCAAGAGGCGAAGACGGAAAACAGGACGACGTGGGAGGGGCGGCCGAGCCCCTGGGGCTCAGCAGGGGGACCCCGCCCGCCACGCTCCTTCTCTGTCCCGTGAGCATCACCTCCGCCCCGGGGCTGAGATGACAGGCGCAGGCCTGGGTTAAGTCCCGTTTAATTGGCTCTCACGGCAGCTTTATTAACTCTGAAGTCTGGAGACGTGAAATTGAATTTCGGAAAGGTCACGGCTGAACAAAGGGCCACCCATCAGTGGCAGAGACGCAGACAGGACCCTTTTCACACCACCCCCTCCTTGGCTGCGTGGCGCTTCCAGGGAGGCACGTGGCTTCAGGGGCGATTTGCAGGCAGGAAACTAAGACCCGGCTGCCGCCGCCGGGCTGCTCTCTCCGGCCATGTGGGCCAATTCTGCGCCTCACTTTTCAGAATTTTATAGGACATTTCAGTGGAGCTGAGCTCGAACTTGTCAACCAAGGTGCAATAAGAAGAAAGCCCTTCCATCACGAAAGAGCTGTGTTCTCGGCCACCGGGAGGGCGCGCCCCGCGGTGTTAAGAGCGGGAGGACGTCGGGGCTGCTGTGCGAATATCTGCAGTCACTTCCGCAGCATCGCCAGCCTTCCGAGCGTTTCTGCAGAATTAACAAGGCTAACGTTTCTGGTCTAGAAAGCTACTGTCTTTTTACGTCCCACCGAAGCACAGTGGTGGCTGGGCGCCCCTTATGAGGTGGCAGTGGGTACTCCAGCGTCCCCTGTGAAGGCATTCAAGGCAAGCGTGAATCTGACCTTCTGGGTTTACTGGCATGGTACCTGGTCCAAGACGGAGCTTGTGGTTTTCTTACTAATCAGGGGATGACCCTGTCCCCGACGCTTCGCGTGGGGCCTGCCCCTGGGAGCTGCCTGGCCCGTGCCTCCAGCCCGGCGCCTCCAGCCCGGCTTCCCTGAGCCGCTGCTGGTTGTCCTCCCGCTCACAGGGTGACACCATTGCACCCTGTAAACGGCTGGGCAAATGTCCTCTTCTGCCCGTCTAGGAAACCCAGTGTCTGTCCTTGGGCCGCCCCTCTGAAGAAGGTCTTTTAGGGCGCAGAGGACAGCAGTGTCCAGTCCCTGAGCCCCGAGAGCTGGAAGGAACGTCCCCCACCCGTGCGAACCCCTCGTTCACACCCAGAAGCCGAGACGGGAGGGGCGAAGCGACGGGCAAGGGCCTCGAGGAGACGGTCCCGGATCGGAACCCGGACTCACCCGCTCGCATCTCTCCCCTGAGCGTCCCTCCTCTTCTGAGAAGCGGGGACACCCTGCTTGCTCTGCCGGAGTCCACAAGGCGCGTCCCAGTTGGAACTCTGGCTTTGGGTGGCCCCAGGAGTCCAGTTCTGGGGGGGGAGGCACCTGAAAAGTGACTGGCTCGCTGTCACTGCCTCAGAGGACTTCCCGCGCTCCTTCCCTCTGCCCCCACGTCAGGGCAGCCCTGCCACCACCCTCCCTGCCCCAGGTCCCACCGGGTTACCGAACAACCTTCTCAAACCGCCGTTTTCACCGACAGCTCCCCACAGTGACCTTGGCCGCTTCCTGGAGCCGTGGGCTCCGTGTGAGGCGAGGCCTGTCCGCCTAGAGCCTCAGAACCTGACCTTGTTCGAGAACAGGATCTTTGCAGATGCAAACAGCTAAGGACAGCGAGAGCAGAGGGGTACGTGCGTGAGGCTGGCCGGCCCTCCGATGGCGGGACCCCGCTCGTCCAGGGATGCCTCCGCCGCCACCGGTAACATCGCTCAACAGAAGACGCTGCTCCCTCCTTCCTGCTGGTCACCGCAGCAAAACGGCGTTTCTGTGGCTCAGCTCACACCTGGGACGTTTCTCCTGACGATTCTGGAAATCCCAGGCGACAGCACCCCTGTTTCCGGAGCCGGCCTGAGGCTCCCTGGCTGTTGTGGATGCTCTGACCCCCGCCTCTCCCGACATAAACATGCAGTTCTCTGCTCAGAAACCCAGCACCAGGCTGGGGGACCCCGGGGCGAGGGCCCGTCTGAAGCTGAGTTGTCTGATCCGCGGGGGTTCGTGAGGTTCTGGAAAGAACACAGGGGACAAATCACGGGACGGTGATGAGCCTTGAGATGCGGGAGGCCGGGCCAGGGGCAGCTGAAGACGCAGCTGAGGACGCAGCTGAGGACGCAGTCCCGGCGGTGCAGTGGCTATGGGGTCACCAGCAGGTGCTTTGTCTGCCAGATCCGAACGCCGGCTACCGCTTGACTGGCTCAGCAGTATTTCCAGAAGCTTAGACTGGTGGTAGTCTAAATCTGGATAGTCCGGCTTCTCTTGACAGAAGAGAAAACCCGGCCCCCGGTCTCCCGTCCACAGGACAATCCCTGGAGCTGAGGGGCCCGTCCCGGCAGCCCAGCCACATCCCGCTGCTCATAGCGGCCAAGCCCTTCCCGCAGGGCGACAGTCTGTGGGCCCCGGATGCAGGGAGCCTGGCTCTTTCTGAAAAGTGGTTCCCTAGTTTCTAACATAGTTTCTGCCGTCGAAAGCTTGTGATCAATCTGTCCTGGATTTAATCAGTAAGACGGAGTCGTATCTAACGATTCAGATCCTGTTTCACAGGTAAGAAAGATCAGCTGTTTTTGGAAACTGTGAAAACTTGTACTTTATATTTTCTAAGAAAAAATAGTTCGAGGAGTCAGTGTTCCATTTAATTTTACTTTTTATTATTTCTTTTTGTCTTTTTATCTATTTTAGGGCCCCACCCATGGCATAAGGAGGTTCCCAGGCTGGGGGCTGAATCAGAGCTATAGCCATAGGCCTGCACCACTGCCACAGCCACAGCAATGCGGAATCTGAGCCGCGTCTGCGACCTACATCACAGCTCATGGCAACGCCGGATCCTTAACCCACTGAGCCAGGCCAGGGATGGAACCCGCGTCCTCATGGATACTAGTTGGGTTTGTTAACCACTGAGCCACGATGGGAACTCCCATGTTCCATTTTAAATCTGCAGTTAACTAAGTCTTGAAAACTCAGCTGCTGCTTCTTGGGGAGGCGTTGATCAAGAGGACTCTGTGTTGTCCAGCCCCCAAGCAGACACGCTCCAGCAAAAGGCAGTGGCGGACACCTTCTCTTGCAAAAGGGACAGAGGTCAGAACGGCATTCGTCTCGCTGAAGCGTTTTCGGGGGCAGCAGGCCCAGGGGGCTGTGTCTCTAAGACGGTTTCCACTATCAAGTTGAAGCATCCGTTAGTGGATCCAGTTGTACTGACCGCGTGGGACACACGTGGGCTCGGAGTGATCGAGAAAGCCCTCCCCCACAGGGAGGGGTTCTGAGCCTCTCATCCCCCTCAAGTTCAAGGCAAAGCTCTCGGCTCCACGGGTCCTGGACGGCGGTCTGGGTGCCAGGCGAGTAGCGAGACACAAGCTGCATGGTGAGGTCTGGCCTCGGCCCAAGGTCAGGGGCAGGTGTGGAGAGAGTCTGGGGAGAAGCTGTCAGACGCTGAGGGCTGGTCAGCGGTCCCGCCCCAGGTGTTAGCTGACAAGGTCGCTGAGCGCACGTGGGCGTCCGCTGCCCTTTCCCCACGGCCGTGACCCGCGATCAGGGTCAGGACAGGCAGGGGCCCCGTGGCAGGGAGCCCAGGCCTCTGGGGTCCCACGCTCTCATGCTTGCTCCCAGGCAGGGGTGACTTGGTTTGCTCCCAGGAAAGGTCGCCTCTGCTCCAGCGGGACCTTAGCTGGGAGAGACCTCCGAGGCCGCGGGCAGCTGACCAGAGCATCTGCTGTGCCATCCTTGGCGCCCGCTGCCACGCAGGGGGAGGGGCAGCAGGAGGGGTGCCCGTGCGGTGGCCACGGTAATAGGTCGCAAAGGCCACTCTCTGCGCTCACCTTCACCTGGGACGCGTCCCCCTGGGGGCCCCGGGGACACTGCGGCCACCCGGCCCCGCTCCCAGCTCCTGTCCCTGTGCCTCCTGTGGCTGAGCTCTGGGGGGCTCTGCCAGGGCCACCTGCAGGGCCTGGGCCTCTGCGGGGTCTCCGGCCCCCGGCTGGCGGGGCGTGGCGAGCCCCGAGTCTCACCTCGCATCCAGACAGCCTTGCTTCCTGGCACAAAGGCCGTGGAGCCCGACGCTATAATTTTCCTTTCTCTTCCCGTTGGTGGCGGTGTTTGTGACTTGTTTGTTGCTTGGCAGAATCCACAGCCCTGCGGGAGACGGACGTCTGCTATTGTGTTTGGGGGACGAACGTGTCATTTCCCGCCATGTCATTACAGCCTTGCTCACTGCGGGGCCCACTGCCCAGGCCTATGCTGAGCCCCCCGCCCCCCCGAGACCACCCCCCTCCCCAGCACGGCCCCCTTCCCTCGTGGGTTTCACGGTGGAGGTTACGGAGCACCGAGCCGCAGGGGGATTTCTGTGGACAGTGCAGGTCACAGACGGGGACCCCGGCCTGACCACCAACTGCGGTCTGGAGACGTCAGCTTTTGTCTGCTCAGTGCCACCAGGAGAGACAGAACGCGGTCGGCAGTGCCTGGGCTGGGGTGGGCGCAGCTGAGGCCTGACGTCAGAAAGCCTAGAGGGGGGTTTGGGGGGGAATGTCCCAAACTGGGGTGTAACGTGGGACTCCCTCGTCCCTGAGTTTACTCAAAATCATGAAACTGCGGACTTAGGAAGGGTGAATTTTATGACACGTGAGTTAGGTCTCAGTAAAGATGCGACGGCTGCCAGGCTGCTGGAACTCGCGGTGGAAGTGGCCCTGGACGGCCCTCGGCCTCTGGGCCTGCCTCCTCCAGCTCCGAACGTGCTCCCGGCCACCGCTGTCGCGCGGGACGCCGGCGACGGGGAGGGAGGGGACCTCCGGGGACGGCCACCTCCGGAGCTGCGGCTGACATGTGCAGTCCGGGGGGCCCCGTGCCCGGTGGCGCCCAGGTCACCGCAGGCAAGGTGCTGTCTGGCCGCCGCCCCTTCTCGCCGTCTACGCGCCCCGGAGCCGGGGTCTGCCGGGCCCAGAGCCGCGTCGATGGGCCGCGTGTTGTTCCAGCTGCGGTTTCCCTGGGCGCGTCTGTCATAACAGAACGCCAGTGTCCAAATAACACGTTAGCGATGTGGCTGTGTGTTGGGACTTGCAATTTCGGGTAATTGCCGCGCTTTCACTGAGCGGGCGGGAGCCCAAGGCACGCATACCTGCCCACCCGAAGGCACCACCGGCCCACGCAGACCCCAAGGAGCAAGGCCAGGAGCCCCGGGGCAAAGACGTGCAACCAAACCCGCAGGTCCCGCGTAAGCGCCCCAGCCGGACGTGGGAAACGCCAGGCGCGAGAGCCCCTCAGAGGCCTGTGGAGCTGCAGGCTGTATCCAAACCATGAGGGTCCCTCTCTGTCCGCCACAGCGTCTCCTGGGCCAACCTCCCACCGTGGGCACAGCACCATCACCAAGGGAGCGGACGGAGGGGCCAGCTGAGGGGCTGAACTTCCGCCTGCTGGGCCGACGAGGTAATGATGACGCTGGGGCCTCCTGAGCAAGACCCAGAAGTGACGGAGACACAAACAACCCCTTTCCTTGGCATGTGCGTGTGTGCGTGCGTGTGGGTGCATGTGTGTGTGTGCGTGGGGGGGCATGTGTGTCTGTGTGTGTGCGTGGGTGCGTGCAGTTGCATGCGTGCGTGTGCATGTGTCTATGTGCATGTGTGTGTGTTTATCCATGCATGTGTGTGCATGGGGGGGCATGCGTGTCTGTGTGTGTGCACACGCGTGTGTGTGTGTGCCTGTGAGTGTGAGTGTGCACACGTGCTGAGAACCAATCTGCGTCTTCCCATGGCGCACATAGGATATGAGTATTCAGACACAAAATGTGTCAGTAAAATTAATTGATTTCATTTTGAACCTTCCCCTACCCCAGGAGGCAGTATCTGACAAGGCTTCCTTTCAGCGAGATGCTTTTGGTTCAACTTTGCCAGCGGCTAGTGCGAAACTAAACCAACATGAAGTCACAGGGGCACGAGCCTGTGAGTCCAGGAGAAGGACCGCGAAGTGCGCAGGCTGGGGAGGGGGCCCTGGGCGGCCTACCCCCTCATCCCAGGCTCCGACCCCTGCTGAGGGGCTCCTCGGCTTCTCTGCACACAGCCCTTCCCGTGAGTCCAGATTCCTGCTTCCTCCCGGGAGTGCCAAGAAAATGTCACCTACGGCATCTGTCCTGCTTTTCTTCTGACTGAGCTGCCCCAGCAGATGAGAAGGTGGGAACAGACGGGAGAAGGAAGGCGGCCTTTCGGTGGGGGGGGGAGGGGCAGCAGGGCGAGGCCACCTCAGGATACCCGCCCCCAGGGGAGCAGCCGCCTTCCCTGCGTCCGGCAGCAGGAGGCGCTGCTGAGAACAAGCGCACTCCCCACTCTGAGCCTCGAAATCCTGCTCCTGCAGCGCTGGCTGCAATGCACACGGACCTTAGTGCCCGCACGTGGCCTGGAGCGAGATGGAGCCCTTGGCCCTCCAGCCGGGCGTCTTATGACGGGGTAAGCTTATGAGGTACCCAGAGCATCATCAGCCTGGCTCATGGGGCCCAGAGCTGAGTCTGCCACAGCCCAGCCCCAGCCAGCGCCTGGCCCCCAGAAGGAAGGCCACCTTGAAGCCAGCAGGCACCGTGGTAAACAAGGTGCCCCTGTGGGCAGAGAGGCCGACGCCCGCCCGTCCCCGGGCCAGTGGCAGCCCGCTGTCTCCATCTGAGAGGCAGCGTGCAGGCCAGATGGGCCGCCTCGAAAACCTGCCCCTCAGCCAAAGCCCAGGGCACCGGAGCTGGACGAGGGCTCCGCACCCGTGGCGGCGCCAGCACCTCCCAGCACGCTCCTGCCTCTGCTCCCCGGTCTGAGCCGCAGTAACACAGCTCTGAGCGCCCACCCGTGACGCTGACGCGGCGGCCGCGCGGGGCCTCCCTGGAGAGGCCGCTGTCCGGTGAAGGTCCACAGCCCCTGGTCCCGGACCAGACGATGAGCGAAGCCGGAGGGGCCGCTGTCCGGTGAAGGTCCACAGCCCCTGGTCCTGGACCAGACGATGAGCAAAGCCGGAGCGGAGCTGCATGTGGCAGGCATGGGGTCAAGGCGGATAAACCTGGACCTGCAGAGCGGAGTGCGGCGCTGTCCCAGGTCTCCGCCGCGGCCTGTCCCTCCCGAAGTGGAGGATTTAAAGTGACAGCAGCCAGTTCTGAGCTCACTGATCCGCAGTCTGGGCAGAGAGAGAGACCGAGAGGTGGCAGAGACGGAGGGGAAGGGTGGGGGAAGGGGAGCGGGAAGAATGTGCCTGGGGGCAGGGGGACAGGGCAGAGGGGCAGAACCCCACCTCCCAGCCCCTTAAAGCCGCAAAGAGCTCCTCTGGGTCACAGCACCCCTTGGGCACCCTGCGTATAAACGCCCACCTCCAAGCTCGGTTTCCTCATCGAGAAAAGCAAAGTCTGCGTGCACATCTGGAAATTGGAGGGGGCGGAGCGGTCCGGGAGCCGGGACACTGGGGAACACGTGGCTTTGGGGGGAGGCGGAGCCCGGGGGGGGGGAGCCCGGTGCCTGCAGAAGGGCCACCTGCCTCAGGGGCAGGCAGGCAGGGCCAGCTGGCCCCCAAGCTGAGATTACACCCGGGGAGGCATACGCGAGCAGAGGTGCGGTCAGCCAGACCCTCCTTCACCACAAGTCTATTTTTCCACCAAAGAGAAATTCTAGTTGAAGCCAAGGAGCTGCAGGGCCAATCCTGGAAGCCATCTCTGCCATATGGTCCTTTGTCATCTCATCATCTTTCTCTGTCACCTGACAGGCTCGTTCCGCCCGCAGCCCCGGCCAGTGGGACTCCCCATCTCGGTTTCACCCCTCGCCTCTCCTAATGGGCCTCTTCCTCTGAAAAAAAAGATTGATCGCTTTCACCCCAACTCTTTTCTTCCTGCTGAGAAATAATCTAGTTTTTTAAACTTTTGTTTGTTCTGCTTCCTTTCCATTTTTTCCCAGGCCTCCTTTTCTCTGTGGATCTTAAAATTTCCAGGTGATCTAGCACGTGCCAGAACAAGTCCCAGCCGGGCCTCCTTGTGCACAAGAATGTCACATCCGTGTCACAGTTAAGACAGCTTGGAAGGGACCTTAAGTGACGGAGATGACCCCTCTGCCCTAGGAAGACCAGAGTCCAGGTGAGCGAGGAAAATGGGCCAAAGCCCTAGACAAGGTCAGGGTCTGAACCATGAGTGGAAATCGGGCTCCGGGCCGGGCCTACCCTTCTTGCTTGGAGGAGAATCAAGTGTCAGCAGAAAGCGGTGCCTGTGGCCGGCTGGGCCGCCGCCCTGAGGGGAAGAACCCATGGGGCCTCCTTTTGCTCCACGGGGAACAGCGAGGAGCCGCCGAGTGACACGGCGCTGGCTGGCGAGAAAGGGTGGAAGCTTGCCAAGCCCAGCCGGGGACACTTTTCATCCCTCCTGAGGACCGCCAAGCAGCTGGCGCTGCCATGAGAAGGGGGACACTGGCTGGGGCAGCAGGAGCAAAGCGGGACCGTCACGGAGCGGCCCAGTCGGGGTCAACACAGGCTGCTCCCGAATGCTTGTTCCTTGAGGGAAAACATGCTCAGGTCTAAGCCTCCGCTTCCCGGTGTCTGAGTCCTCGTAGCCTCGTTTGTCCCTAAACGACACGGGCCCCTCAGCCTGGAGACACCACACACCCTGGGAAGTGGGGGGAACACCTCGGGCATCGATGCCTGCAAACCAGGGGTCTCCTGAGCCGCCTCCGGGCAGACGCCCCGGGGTCCCCAGGGAGCCAGGGCCTCCTACAGGCCCCCTCCCCGGGCAGGACGCCCGTCCTGGTCCTGCGTCCCGCCTGTTCCAGAATGTGCCACCCCCTGTCTCCTCCCCCGGGGATGTGAGGCCCGGGGGCCTCCTTGCTGGAAACAGGGCCGCAGAAGTGGCAGCGCCTGACTTCCCAGGGCCAGGACATGCAAGGCGAGATGCACCCTCCTGGCTTCAATCCGCTCAGCAGGCAGCAGGGCTCGGGGCCTCCAAGGCCGTGAACGAAGCGAACTGTGGGCGGGGCCCACGAGCAGGCCCGCCGCCCTCTCCCGCTCGGAGGAGCTCGTGGCCGGCGACTCGGCCAGGAGCTGCCCCACTACCTGCTGCCTCGCAGCTGGACCCTGTCCCAAGCCCCCGGGGCTGTGCCGGGCCCCCACCTTTGTCTGCACCTGTCCTCCCCGCCCTTACCCAGGGCAGGTGAGAAAAGCCAGTCACTCTGGCTCTGACACCCACCCGGTCAGGGGGCCCCTAGGTGCTTTTACAGCCTTGGGCGCCATATAAGCAAAAGGGAGAAAAGCCGCAAATGCCAATCTAGGCAAGTATTTCTTCAGAATGAGAAAACAGATAGCAACCAGTGACGGCGCTTTGCAAGCTGACAAATGCCACCGACCGCACTAAAGCCAGAACAGCACCATTCATCGCTGCTCACTGGCTGCCCGCATGCTTTTCTCCCCCGTGTTTTTGGGCTAGATGATTTGATGGTCTCTCCACGCAGTTATGTAACATCACCTCCTGTAAAGAAAATGAAAAGATCACGCGGTCCCCACCACCGTGCCTGACTAACTTTTTATTAGTGTTGAAAGTTTATAAATGTTAATTTGAACTTTGCAACTCCTGATTGGTGACATCATGAGAAATTTTAATATTGTTTTCATATTCAGAAAAGCATCTCTCATGTCTTTTTTTCCCAATTGTTACCACGTCAGCGTGCTCGTGTTTTCTTGGGTGGTGGGTGCTATTCTATATTCTTTGGAGTTCCCTGGTGGCTCAGTGGATTAAGGATCCAGCATTGTCATTGCTGTAACACGGGTTTGATTCCCGTCCCTGGAACTTCTACAGGCCACAGGCAAGACCGAAAAAAAAAAAAAAAAAATTAGACTTGCTGCTGTGGTGCAATGGGATTGGCAGGTCTTTGCAGCCCCAGGACAAAGGTTCGATCCCCAGCCGGCACAGTGGGTTGAAAGGATCTGGTGTTGCCACAGCTGTAGCGTAGGACGCAACTATGACTGGGATCTGATCCCTGGCCTGGGAACTCCGTATGCCCCGGGGAAGCCAAAAAAGAAAAAAAAAATACTCTGATGACACTAAATTCTTTTCACTCTGTTGAACAGGTGGCTGGGTTTCAGGAGTCGAAGGTAACATATTTGTCACGAGGATCTGCTGCCTTTAGCGGGGATGTGTGGGAGCCAGGGACCTATGAGTTCAGCTTCCTCGGCTTCATGTCTGAACCTGCGTGTGCCCTGCAAGATGCCCGAATCTTGGAGCAGGGAGGATCCCTGGCAGGCAAGTGTGTGTCAGGCCTCTCATTCATGCTGGTGGAAATTTATCACGTGTCGGTGGCAAGAATCCTGGGAAATTTCTCCAGGATTTGGTACTTAGGCACCAAAGAATCCTGGGAAAATTCTCCAGGATTTGGTACTTAGGATGGGTCCCGTATAAACACAGACCTTTGAGACCTCAGTCACCTCTTCATCAAATCAGCACCCATTATGGGACGGGGCATTAGATGAGTCTGTTATTCCAAAGGAAAACAGCTTTGTCCAGAAAGCCTCGTGGCAGCAGTGAGCATGGCCAGATGCACCGGTTAGCATGACGTGGTTCAATGATGCCAGGTGCTGGTGAGGACGCAGAGTGACCAGCAGGGACACAAAACAGCCAGAAAGTTAACCAAGTATCTGCTGTGCAACTCAGCAGTCTTTATCCAGGGTTTTGCCCTAGGGAAGTAAAAATTATGTCCACCAAAATCTGCATATGGATGTTTATGGCAGTTCTGTTCACGACCACAAAAGGCAGTGCACCCCCAAAAGTCCTTTAACAGTTGAATGGTTAAACAAGCTAGTCCGTCCCGGCCACGGGACCTACTCAGCAGTAAAAAGAACTAACTGCCAGTGGTGCAGGCAACCCCTGGATGAATTTCCCGGACGGGGGGCCGAGCGAAGGAAGCTGGTCTCCTAGAGTCCAGCTGCTGGCTTCCACCTGCAGCCGTTCTCACCAGGACACAGCGACGGCGTGGTTTCCAGGGCGTGGGGAAAGTTCTGTGACTGTAAAGGGACTTCAGGCTCTGGGGTGATGGCCGCAGCCCTGGCTGGAATGGCGCTTGCACAGATCTGTTCGTCTGGTAAAACCCACAGAACTTATACCCGTCCCCAAAACGAGTTACTGTGAAAATTACACTGAGAAGGCAGGGTGGATCCTACTCAGGTCCAGGGGTCCAGAACCTCACCCGTGGGGAACACAGGTTGCAGAGCAGAACTTGGGCTCCTTGGGGCCCCGCGTTTAGCCTCCGGGGGTGTGGTGTGGGTGGACTGGAGGGGGCCCTGTGGGGCAGCTTGTCAGGGGACCGGTCAGAAATCCAAGGGCCGAGAGATCTGATGAGGGGCCTGGAGGTGAGGCTGAGGGTGCCCCCCCCCGAGGCTGGCCCGTGTCCTGTGTGGGTGGCGGCCAGGCTGGGGGCTCAGTCCTGGAGAAGGGAAGAACGGAGTGGCCAGTCCAGGGGACTCAGGCGGATGGCTGGAGGGACACTCTGTTCACACTTCCGGGGACCTGGGGCCAGGGGTCTGCAGGGGCAGAGAGCGCCCAGCGGGGACCACGTCACACTCTCTGGGTGGCAGCTCCAGGGCAGGCCAGCGGGACTGTCACTGGTGGGGCTGGGCCGGCTGCTGGTGACGCACACGGGCAGTGTGTCCGGTGGCCGTCCGCCACCGGACGCAGGGGACTCCCGGCCCCAGGCCGGAGAACCGGCCGAGGCGCCCGGAGCAGCTTTTCCCAGGCTGCTACCCCATGACGGGTGGCGTTTCTAATTTTAGAGCGCAGGTTGTCATGGCAACGGGATGTGAGTTTTTTGTTAAATACAGTGGCTGTTCCACTTCTGTCGTGCCCTGCGGACAGGAGTGCGCTTTGCTTCAGAGAGCGCTCGGTGCTGCGTGTCAGCCAGGGTGAAAAACCCTTTTTTCCCCCAGAGACCCAGGGAAACGTGGGGGACCAACAGCGTTCCGGGGCCGCGAGTCCCTGGGCTGAGGGCCCCCCTGTGCCCCAGCCCGTGCGCCCCGATCTCTGAAGTCAGACCCTGAGCGCGGAGTCCCTGCTCCACCCGGGTGTGGCGGCCTGGCTGGGGGTCTGTGGATGGGTTGCAGTTCTGGGTCCCCTGCTCTGAGCACAGACCTGAGCTTTCTCTGCGGGACAGGACAAAGCATCCCTGGTGCCTGGCGGATGCTCCAGGTGCCTCCCCCGTCCCCCGGGGGGTGACAGTTCATGTGACAAGTGTGAGTGCAGCTCGGCTCCTCCCTTCGAAGGAAGGCCAGTCGGAGCTGCACCCAGACTCACGGGGGACCTCGGAGTTGGGATGGGGTGTCTTGGGGATCTCCCAGCCTGCAGACCAGCTCTGCTCCTCAAGGCCAAGGTCACAGGGACGGGGCAGCCTTGTCGGGACGGGGCCACGTCCACCGAGCTCAAGCTGCCCTAGGAGAGAGAGGTGGGGTTCAGAGCCAGAGGCGGGCTCCCTGGGCCCCTGGGCAGCAGGTGAGCTCACCTGTTGATACTGTGCTCTGACTCCAGCTGCTGGTTTGCCTCTGAACTCTTGGGGGTGTTGGGGAGACTGGCTTTCAGGCCCAGGAGGCGCGACATGGGGTGGGGGGACCTAGCAGTTCTCTCCACAATGCCCCGAGGGGCACAAATGGCTGCCTGTCCGTTCGCGTCATCACAAAGACACCAGCCCCCCGAGAACCCCTCCCAGTTGTTTCCAGGCCGTCCACCTCATCCTTCCCCCCATTTTCTCCTTCGCATGGAACAGCCGCAGATCAACTTACAACTGGATGGAAATCCAGCACAAAAAATGAGCAAAGCCCGTTAACAGGACTCACCAAAGTGGAGTCTGACGACGAGGAATATGGCAAACGCGTTTGACACTGACCATCTCTTTCCACGGGACACAGCGGCCCTGGAGATTCAAGGTGTGCGTGGATGTTGCGACCGCGCTAAGGATCTTCCATGGCGCGCGGGGAACCTGGGCGGCCCGGGGGGTTTCTGGGCTCTCGGGCTCCAGGTGAGCAGGCTGTTTGGGACACAAGCCCCGTGAGCTGCAGGAAGCCCTGCGGAGAGAGT
This sequence comes from Catagonus wagneri, assembly GCA_004024745.2. NCBI lineage: Eukaryota > Metazoa > Chordata > Mammalia > Artiodactyla > Tayassuidae > Catagonus > Catagonus wagneri. The sequence continues at coordinate 701,537 of PVHT020000050.1, forward strand.
CCGCGGGGCCGGTCCCGGGTCTGGCCTCCTCTGTCTCCCCAGCTTCAAGAGGAGTTTGTTGTCTGTAAGCCTCGGTTTTCCTTTACAGAAAATCTCGGGGGGAGTTAAATAAGAAACCTTCTTTTGGTTGCTATTTTCTCCTGGGCTCCTGCTAGAATCACGGGTCCAGAGTCAGACCCCCACCCTCCAGAGCAGGGGCAGAACTGGCCAAGGAGGGGGTCGCAGACGCCGAAATGGGGCAGGGGGCAGCTCCGGCTCTGGCCGCTCCTGTCCCGGCCTCTTCCTTCTTTGGGAAGTGAGTCTCTGCAGGGCTCGGGGCATCTGGGTGCCCACTGAGGACCCGGTGCCCTGTGCCCCCGACCCAGCAGCTCACAGGACTGCGGGTGGGGAGCTCCTGCAGGCGCTGGGCGTGGGTGCTGGCACCGCTCACCGGAGCCGCGTCGACCTCCACCAGGAAGCGAGCCCCCCCGCCCCGGGCTTCCCAAGGCCGCTGGCAGCTCAGGAGGCCGCTGACCAGTTGTCGTAGGTGCTGAAGTGACCAGCCTCTCTCACCGACCGTGGCCCAGCTGGCCCAGAGGCTCAGTCCCATCACATCCCAGGTGGCCCAAGCAACCCGGGCTGGCTTCCAGGGGACGGGTCAGCGACAGCAAGGCCGGTGCTTTGGAGTGGAGCAGACTCAGCATAGAATCCTAGGCCTGCCCGTGGCTACGGAGGCTTTGGGTCAGGCACTCAGCGGTTCTGCTTCATCCCCCTGTGCCGCGGGGACGGCAATGTTCCCAGGTTCCTGGAGGAGGAAAGGAAATGCCGTGCGCAAAGGTCTCAGCGTGTGGCCGGAGCATACGCAGTGTCCCACGAACAGCGTCACTGTAAGGTGAGGAGTGTCCGCTGCCCGCTTAACCGTGATTGATGCCAAAGAGCCGACGTCGCTGCCGCTCCAGGCAGAGCCAGGTTCCGGGCAGGGCTCCGAGCCGAGGGGCACCCAGCTGGTGGCTGTGCCAGCCAGGGCCTGGGGTGCAGGCAGGCAGAGCCCGGAACGCCTAGATCTTGCTCTAGACAAGAGACTTCCTTTGTCATCCAGCCCCCAGGGCCAGCAGAGGACAAGCTCTACGGTTTGAAGCTGGGCCCTGGTAGTGCCCAGCAGGCACGGAGGTCTCCGCCCCCTAGAAGGATGCCCGTTTCTCCCGGAGGGTTCAGGGAGGGGCCGGGTGGCAGGTGCAGGGCCAGTGTGAAAGCCAAAGACAAGAGCTGTCTGTTTCCTTTCATCTGCTGCATTCCGCTGTGTGCGTTTGCTGGGCCCGCTGTGACCTTGAAGGCCTCGTGACTCTAAAAGAAAGGGTTACGTTCCAGCAGCACTTGAAGTGGGTTTGAAAGTGTAGGTTCAATGTGCTTGACGTTTCTGCCGGGTTAAGTGTAGGAAACGGACGGGAGCCGAGCTCCATGGCTGGAGGGGAGGCCAGAGGCCGCAGCCCTGCGCGGAGGAAGTGCCGAGGAACAAGGTACCCGACTCAGAGAACCCAGGCCTGGGGGGCTGCCGCGTGCCCAGCCCGACTCCGTGACTCAGGGCTTCTTAGGACACCGAGGTTCAGCTCACGTGAAAGCCCATCTACTGAGGTGCACAAGGCGACGAGAGCCGAGCATCAGGCGCCAGACTGGCCGCTGAGACAGCCTGTGCTCGGTCGGGCTTGGCCGGGCGGATTCTGAGGACCCCGGATTCCGAGGCGGGTGAGCACCCAGCTTTGAAAGTGGCCAAAGCTGCTCGGCTCAACCACGGGAGAGGCGCGGGGGCCAGCCCGGGGACGGAGGGACAAGGGCGGGGGGTGGGACGGCAGCAGGTGGCGGGGCTGGCGGGGCTGGGACCCAGGCTGCCACCAGCCCGGCAGGAGGTGCAGGAAGCGGGGCTCCTGGCGTTTGGTGAACCCAGCGGGGTGTCAGTCCCTGGGTGACGGAGGCTGCTGGGCCCTCCCCTCTTTGACTCCGTAGACACTAGGGGTGGGCTTGAACTCCTGTCAGCAGTGGGTTCCTGACAGCGTCCCCTTGGGCTCAGAGATGAGATGGGAAGCCTCTTGAAGGACCCCGGGTTACAAAGGTGAAGGTTTCCTAGTTTCTAAACCACTGGGCACACGGCCACCTTCTGGCTGTCCCCCCACCCCCTGCTGCCTTCTTTCTACGGGGCCTCCAGTGTCTGCTGCAGGTCCCGTAGGTGAAGGGACATGGGGGCGGGGGCGGAGGGGAGCCCGGGACACTGCCAGGCGAGGCAGAATGAGGCTGGGTCAAGACCCAGCCAGTTAGAGTCGATCGCCAAGTCCCCGGGGTTCAAGGAGAAGGAGAGCGGGCCGGGGCGGGGGGCTGCCCCGGGGTCCACCCGGTCAGCAGCCAGGGTGGCCTGCGCTGCACGTCTTCTAGGTGATTCCATGTCTCCCTCAGGAGCCGAGCGCCTCCGAAATCTGGAGGGAAGACGACGGCCACTGCTCCCAATCAGGCTGTCCCGCGAAGCAGAAAGTGACTCTCTGCCGAGGAGACTCACCAGACGAACAAACTGGCTTTTGGGACGTTTCCAGCACATCAGCAGTGCGGAGGCCTGCGTGGTGAACACCTAGGCGTCATCGCCGTGTTTCAACAGTTGTCAGCCTGGAGCCGACCTCTTTTCGCCCACCTGCCAGCCGTGTTTCCACCTGCCCTCCGCAACTATTTTCCTGTTTGTAGAAAATTCACGCTCAGTCCTTTGTCTCGGTGCTCAGGTTTTCTGATTGCTTACCATTTATTTTACAGTTTTTTTCACAGTTTGGGTCAGGACACCATTAAGGGCCAGGCTTTGTCACTTGTCAGTGCACCGGCATCATCCCCAGGCCCCTTTTGTCTTTTTTATGTTGACGTGTGTACGCGCGCGCGCGCGTGTGTGTGTGTGTGTGTGTGTGTGTGTGTGTGTGAGAGAGAGAGAGAGAGATAGCTGCTAAAGAAAGAATCCAGTCTCGGGGATCACACGCTCAGGAGGTCCTCCAGCGGGCGCCTCTGTCCCCGGAGCTCCTGGAAGTTGGGAGTCCCGCCCAGAAACCCCGTCGGCCAGTTTTGCTGTGACTGCTGCGTCTGCAGTGTTGCTCGGGGTCTGGACCAGCGGTGGCCTGTTTTCTCTTTGTCTGGTGCGAGCGGCCCTTGGGGACCAGTCGCCCTGATTCCTCGATTCCTTAGGCCCGAATAGCAACGAATTTCCAGTTCCACCGTCATGTCTTTTTTTTTTCAGCTGCAGCACTCCCACAAAGACGAACCTCCCTCTAATATCGGTTTGGTTGCCCCGGGGGCTGGTTTGCCTGGAGAAGGCAGGTGGAGGCCTCGTTTTTATCCTGGATCTCCCAGTTTTCAGAGCAGCGAGACTGTTCTCCAGCAGCTGCCAAAGTCGATCATTCAGGGGCTCAGCTGTATGATTTTAGACTCAGGGATTTGAGCACGTTGGAAGTGTTACAACCCGCTGCAAGTCCTGGCGTCTTAACGCACGGAGTTGCCCAGTGCTTCTGAACAGTGAGGGGGGCCTTCCGGGCCCGCAGCCACTGTCCCCCTGGTCAGAACTGAATCTGACGTCCACGCCTGACCGCTCGGGCAGCTGCCTGAGGCCTGTGGCCGCGTGGAGGGGGCTGGAGCCCGTGACGCGCATCGGTGGTCAGCTCTGAATTAGACACTGAGGAGCGCTGGGCGGGCGAAACGGCACCCGCACAGTGGCAACGGCTTTCAGAGCAGTGGGGCAAGTGCCGGCACGGTGGCCACACATCATCTCGTCCCCACAACCCCGTCCCGTGTGAGCTCAGGCAGGGCACCGCTCGCGGTTGCCTTTCTCCTCTGGCTGTGTGTCTGCACGTCCATGCACGTGGCCTTAGGGGAAGGGAAGGCCAGGGAGGGCAGGTGGCTGGCCTGGGAACACAAAGCTTCAGGGCAGTGCCTGGTCCTGGCTTCCAGATGGCAGGACCCCGGAGCTGGTCCTCCGGGCCTCACCAGTGCACATGGATGCTGGAGGCCACTTGGACGGTCAGTGACAGTGACGCTGAAATCCCTGATCACGCTTGTCCCATTGCGAGTCCTAAGGTGCAAAGCTAACCCCGTGAGCCACCCTGCTGTGCTTCCTGCGGCCCCAGGGCAGATGGCCTCAGCCTGGCCTCCCAGAGGCAGCGCTGCTGGTGCCACCCCGTCTGCCAGCCCAGGATGCTCGCCGGGCATGCGGGTTGACACATGTACAGACAGAGAGGTAATGGTGTGCGGCCGTACACGCCTACGTCATATTTCTATTACATAGGATCCTCGCCTCCCAGAAAATCATGATTCTGTTCTTCCAGTCTGTTTTCCAGCAAAGAGATGCACTTGGACTTGCACACAGAAACTTATGCCTAAATAAGACACACAGGTCCTTGGACACCTCTGTTTGCACCTAAATGTGTCTGCGTGCTTACGGTGCATTTATTTATGCCTAGCGATGCACTGCTGGCTATATAAGATGTCTGTTATTGGCACAGAAGTAAACGAATGTGTCCGGGGACCAAATCCCCTCTGACAAAGAAAAATATATCAAGATGGAGGGTACATGATCTATGAAGTGTGAGCAGCTAGATAATCACAGATAAAAATCAGAGATCTTGGAGTTAACGCTAGATGAGTAAAGAGCTAGTCAGAGGATCAAAGAGGCGACGTCCTCCCGGGACCCCAAACCGTAAAGGAAAAGACTGGACATTTTTGACCCCACAGAATTTTAAAACTTCAGGAGAATGAAATCCACAGGCACTGGAATAAAAAGACAAGTGTCAGTCTACGTAAAAATACCTGCAACTTGTATAAAATGTATAACTGTCCACAAAGTGTTACAAGCTCCCAAAAAGCAATGAGGAAAGACAACACACGTTTTAAATGGACCTGGGACTCACAGAAAAAAACACAAACAATCTGCTAGTAAGAGGAGATCTGCGTAACTGCACTGTAACAGGGAAGGTCAGAACAGCGGTGTGGGTCCGCAGCTCACCTGCCCGCCTGGGAGAAGCGGCCGCAGGTACAAGCTGATGTGACAGGGGCTGTGTCCGCTGTGTCCACTCTGCTGGGGGCTTCAGCAGCTCCAGGCTTCGGCAGCAGGGGTGCGGGGGGAGATCTGGCTGTGTCTGAGCCTTTTATGCCAGCGATGCTCCTTCTAGGAGTCAAAGGTGCCGAGGTGATTGCAAAGTGTTTATCAAAACGCCCATCAGCCAGAAAATGGCTCAATAAACTGCAGTTACCACCCATGAAATATTATGCATAGCAAGATGTATATGTATTGACATGGAAATGGCCTGTGTCATTTGGTAAAAATGCTCATTTTGGAATGATACATACACAATGATTCCATTTCTGTAAAATGTGCACATATAGCAATTCTGGCGGTTCACGGATATCCGTCCATAAATAACCACATGGCCAAAGTCCAACAGAACACGTGTCAGGGAGCTGGCCGTATTACTTATTCGAAGACAGGAGGCAGAGGAAATAAGAATTCCCATAGTGTTGGTACTTTTACCATCAACATGCATGCATTTAATGTAGTCTAGTTTGCCCTGAATAACTCGAGTTTTCTGCTTGTGCCCGAAGCGTGTGGAAGTTTGGGGGCCAGGGATCGGACCTGCGCCACAGCAGTCCCAACACCAGATCCTTAACCACTAGGCCACCAGGGAACTCCTGTTTTACATAATAGAAATAATTAAAGAAGGCTTTAATAAACTCAAAGTAACTTAAGTGAAAATTTTCAATATGCCACAAATGATTTTTAAAAACATTTTGAATGTAACAGTCAAGAAAGAAATTATTACTACATAAAAATTTAAAATTTCAGTGGCAGGATAATTTTTTTAAAAAACCGTAAGCACACCTAAAAGACAAAATGCAAATGAGGAAAATATTAGCAACATATGTGCCTGATGATAGTGAACCCTCAAATATAAAGAGCTCTTACAAATCAATGAGCTGTCATTTTCTGCTGTTGACAGCAGTGGAGGAGAAATTTGAAGTCAAAACATATTTTTTACCTCTGTGGACCCCTGCCTTTGTAGATTTCTTCATCTCTGAATTTTAAAAATGTAACCAGTTAGAGCTATGTGATCATTTTATTGTATGATACACAGAAAATTGTCCATTCAGGGTTTTTTTTTAACCTTTGGATAGATTTTTATCTTGATTAAATCTTTGACTATTGCTTGTTGTAAGCTTCTTAGGTTTTCTCTTTTCTTGAGGAAATATATATATATTTATATATAAATATAAATATTTATAATATTTTTATTATAAACATATATATTCTCTGTTTCTGGAGCTCCTCTCCTTGCCCTCCATATATATAAAAATCGCTATTTCCTTCTCTGTCTCTTCTTCCAAATTCTGAATGTGCTTCTCTAGTTTATTATGTACAGAATTTAATTAGTTTGAAATTCTGCCTTTTCAAAACTGCTTTTATTGTGCTTGATAATCATCTCATTCCTATTTTATGACTTTATTTTCTTTGCAGTCTTCTTTCCATCCATGACTCCCCAGAACACTGGGAAATGTGTTTCTCTTTAATATTGTCTATGCTTTCCTGAATTTTGAGAGGGGATGGCACATGATTTGTAAAAATTTCTTTTCCAAGGAATCTCTTTTTTCAAGTCCGTTCTCCCTTAAATCCCAGATGCCTGGAACTCTTTCTTAAGCCCCTGCCAGTGTTCTCTGGGCTGGTTTAGGTGCTCGCAGTCTAGTCCAGAGCATGAGGGCTCTGACGAGGGCTGGTCTTTCCCAGAGGGGACTCGGGGCGCCCTCCTTGGTCTTTGTTAGGGGGCCGCATATTCTCAGGCTGAGATTCTGGTGGCCATGAGGGGACATTTCCAGTCCCAGGGCAGCCAGGCTGGGGGAGGGGGAGGGCAGGGGTGCTGAGTCCTTGCAGAAGAGGCCGCTCCCCTGCCAGGTCACCCTGTCCTGGGCATTGGCGTGAGGCTGAGCAGGACTTCCTGGGTACCCGGGGGAGTGGGTTCACCACTGCCCGTGTACCCCATGCTCATTTCCTGGGACTTACTCTGGGGTGATCTGAGCAGCTCATCACCGGCTCGTCACACGCTGGCCCAGACTGTCCGCCCAGAGCAACCTCCACACTTCATCCCCCACCTTGGGTCCCCTTCGGGTTTGGGAAACACTCATTCTGGAGAGTGGCGCCCCCTCCCCAGGCTGTCCTCCTTGGCTCATAGGGTGATTGTGGGTGTCAGGGGAGGGGTTCGCTCTGCCTACACCTGCACTGTCCCTGGGACGTGGACTGGGGTCTGGGCAGAACTTTCCAGCCAGGTGACTCCAGAGTGGCTGGCTGGGTGGCAGCTGTCTACCGGGCGGCCATGTTCTGAAGGCATGTAGGGTCCTGACCCAGAGGCGCCTGGGTGTCGGTCCTGGACAGTGTCTGAGGCCAGAGATCATGACCTCACCAGCGTCCCCCTGGCCCCACCCAAATCACTGAGAGACTCAGACCGCTGATCTTCTAGAACACTCCCTGGAGTTTCCTGTGAGCCACCCCCACCCTCCCACCAAAATTACAGTAATGTTATTATCCGCTGGGGCATTGGCCGTGTGCCCTGCAGCAGATAAGGGGACTTCTCTGAGATGTCACATCCACCCACAGGATGGGGGGACTTGGGGGGACCTCCCTGGGGGGGGCTCTTAGTGTGAGTTTTCCTACTAGCCCAATCTAGCACCTCAGCTCCTCTGAGATATCTGAATTAGCATGTCCAGAGTGGAGGTCTCTACAGCACACCCGCCAAGCCTTGCCATGTAACTTGGCCATTGTGGCCCGTGACCGACCACGTGGTAACCTCCCCGAGGGTAGAGGTGCAGTTTAGTTTGCCGCTGTGGCTCAGGCACCCCCATCAGAGTTTGGTCCACAGCTGTAGACACTCCAAGTGGTGCTGGACAAGCAAACATGTGTTATCCAGTTCTCTCCATCATGGGAAGTGCACTCTGAAGCCAGGGGGGTGATAGACTGACAGTCATTTCTAAATATTTTTTGGTGGAGTTTTTCAAACGGACTGAGAAGTTGAACGTGAGGAGCTTCCACCAGCTCCCCGCCAGATTACCGTTCGCTGTCCATCTGCCTAGACATTCATCAAGACGTCTCTTTTTTATGACTTTCAAAGTAAGTAATAGACATCGGTGCCCCCTCCCCAGATATTTTTATATAATTATCATTAACTGGAGTTCAACAGTTGCTTATGGATTTTTATGCAATTTCTACAAATAATGAGATGAATAAATCTCTTTTTTTTGGTCAGTCTGTATAAACACTTGTCATTTTCTTTTTTGGACTGGGCCAGCAGCATGTTAAAGTTCCTGGGTCAGGACCCAAATCACAGCAGAGACAACACTGGATCCTTAACCCACTGTGCCACCAGGGAACTCCAGGCTTGTCGATCTTGATCTTTTCAATGACCAGCTTTTAGTTTTGTTCTCTAATGTCCTGCTGTTCCCTATTTCACTTCTCTCTGCTCCAGTCTTCCTTCCTTCCACTAGCCCTGGGTTCAGTTTGCTCTTCTTTTTTCTTGCACCTTAAGATGTAAAGCTGGGTTCCTGATTTGAGGTTTTCCTTCTTTTTCGATGTAGGTATTTATAGCTACGCATTTTCCTCAAGCACTGCCTTAGCTGCATCCCATAAGGATATCCCTTGATGAGTCTCAACAAATCTATGTACACTTGTAACCCAAAACCCTATAATGATGTAGAGTGTGGCCATCCTCTAGAAAACTCTCCCTGGTCCCTTCCTCTCTGACAAGCCTCGCTGTACCCCAGGAGTCCGTCATTTGTCCGATACTTCCATATCGATTCTCTTTACCTGTCCTAGAGTTTCACTTCAATAGGACCACACAGTTTGTGCTCTTTCATGTAAGGCTCCCCCTAAGGGGCCTAATGTTTTAGAGACTCACCCCCCCCTTTTTTTTTTTGCATATATGGGCAGTCTGTTCCTCCTCATTGTTGAGTCGTATTCCATTGGATGGATGCACCACTGAACACTCATCTTTGAATGGGTACCTGGACTGAATCCAGTGTTTGTTCTTACAAGTACAGCTTCTGGATCATTCTTGTCCAGGTCTTCTGGTGGAACTCCTGGGTCACAAGGTGAGTGAATAATTGGTTTCATGAGATAGTTGTTTTTGTAATGGATGTTGCCTGGATGGTCTCCTCTAAAACTTCTCCATGGAATCATTTTACCTCTTTGTTCTTCAGCTTCCCCCTCGCTCAGGCCCCCAGGATTCAGCTGGAAACTGCGATGAAAACTATCATCAAATCCACTTGTTCTGCAAACATCGATAAGTGTTTCCGCTGAGGCAGGCCCAGCACAGGGCGGTGGACGTGACAAATGAGACTCACTCTTGGGGTCCTGCTGAGGGGGACCCAATCTGCGGTGCGAGGCTGCCGGCCAAGGTCAGACCCAGCGTCTCTTGAAACTTAGTGGCTGGAAAAGATGACGCCTCAGGCAGTTTCTCTGACTTTCCAGAGGCGGTGGCTTAATTCCGCTCTGCTCTCAAGGACATGTGGCTCTTTGTCTTGGGAAAATAACCGTAATGGGCCTTTGCTTATGTGAAGGGAAAGCAAATATTATTCTCTGCGGCAGAAAAGCTCTCGTCAGCGAGGAGCTAAATTGCTCTGCATAATGAGGTAAACGGCGCTCTCCCCGGGGCAGAACTGCATCTTTGTTGATTATGTTTTCTTTAGGAAATTTCTCCTAAATATGGATTTAATCTGCAGTGTTCCTGAAGATGGCTGTTTGTTCTCAGAAGAGGTGAGCCTGTGACAGTGCGTGAGTGTGCGGATGCGTGTGGGAGTGAGTGTGTGCGTGCGAGTCTGTGGCGTGCGTGCAGGTGACCCCCGGTCCGGCAGTGGCCGCGGGGACGGCAGCCGAGCCCTGACACCAGCGGAGACATGCAGGTGTGGCCAGAACCAGCTCTTGCTGCAAAAAGGCCCCGACAGTGAGCAGCCGGGAGTGCCCCACGGGCGGGGGTGGGGCTGGGCAGCTCGGCCGGACGCAGCCTGCGGCTCCCAGACCCCGCGGCGGGCCCCGCTATGGCCACCGTCCACCCCTGGCTTGTCCTAGAGGGCCCCAAGGGCCAAGACAGACCTGGGAGTAGAGGCCATTCCTGAAAGGACAGGTCAGTTTTTTCCAAGCGTGGGCGACGGGGCTGGGCCTCCACAAGCACCGCGGCCGCAGAGGGGAGGCCCCCGCCGGGATACGAAGCGCCTCCTGCAGGGTGAGGCCTGGGGGCCTGTGACTCCTGCGCTCGCACTCCCGCCGCCTCCGGCACCTGCAGAAAAGGGACTTCGCGTGCTGGGAAGAAGGAAGGGACGGACCGTGTCATGGGTGTGGGGCGCCCCTCGGGAGAATAACTGCAGACTCGGCCTGGCAGCGCGGTTTGTAAGAGGCCCAAAGCGATGCAGAGGCCGGGACTGCAGCCCAGAGCCTGCAGCGGGCGGAGGCACAGACCCCAGACAGACGGTGCCCCGGACCCCGGAGAGTGTGGGGAGCCAGGAGGCCCAGGCCGGCCAGGCTGCAGGGGCAGACCCTTGCCCGTGGCCGCACGGGGGCCTGGCACCCGACAATGGCCGTGAACACAAGGGGCAGAGAGGTGCAGAGGGCTGGGGAGACACATGTGGCCTCATGAGGGTAGAGGGCCCGGCCGGAGCCCGGGACACGGACGGGCTTGTGGTCGCTGAGTGCCATGCGCGTGGGTCGGGAGGCCTGACCAGGGGGATCGTGTTCCGAGGACAAGCCGGAGGGGCTGGGCCTGGCTCTGGGGACACTCCCCCCTCCCGGGCAGCCCCTCCGAGAAGAACCGGGCCCCTGCACCGTGTGAGGGACCTGAGGAATTGGGGGCTCCCCAAGTGGCCTCTCTGACCACACGGGCACTTACTCCCGCTGAACCAAAGGTGTCTGTGTGGCCTTGTGGGGGACCGGGCTCGCGGGACAATGTGCGATGGCACCCAGCCCGGGACAAAACTGCACAGGCTGGAAGGTGATGCCAGATGGGCCTCTACCAGGACAGGTGACCGCGGGCAGGGACACCTGAGCCAGAGGTGGTGGCCTGCTGGGGTCCGAGGAGGGCAGAGACATGGGACAGAGAAGACACGGGGCGGGGGCGGGGGGTGCGACACGTGGGGGCAGGTCTGCACAGCCTGCAGGGATGGTTAGCTGTCCCCTGGGTGGGAGGGGGCCAGGCCGATGCAGAGGGACCAGGGCCCTTGGTCACGTCCACCCCCGGGGCCCCCGTTCCAGCCGCCTGCAGCTCGCCGGCCGACCGCAGCTGCTCTGGCATCCCTGCTGTCCCACCAGGTCCCTGAAGGTATGTTTTATTTATCAGACGAGGCAGGAATGACTGGGGGCGCTCCTGGAGCTGCGCCGCGCAGTGGGGAGGGGACCCTTCACCAGCTGCACGCAGGCTCGGGCTGCGGCCCCGCAGCCACAAACACCCGTCCTGCGCGACCACCGGCCCCTCCATAACCAACCGCGCTCTCCGCCCCGACGGAGGGGACCCCGCTGAGCACCAGGTTTGGGGACAGGAGGGCAGCCAGGCCGCATTGGGCCCGGGAAAGTCCGCCTCCCAGGGCCACATGCTTTAGGTGGACACCCCGGTTGTCTCAGCCCGGTTCTCAGCGGGCCTGGAGGTTTCCAGCCGGGGGCCGGGCGCGGGGGGAGGCGCCTGGTTCTGTCGCAATGTTCCCACAGCCAGGCCTGCCTGTCTCAGGCCTCCATCCTCCCTGAAAAGGGGAGGGGACCGTCCCACCTGGGGGATAAGGCCAGGCAGATGGAGAAGGAATTAAAATGTCAGAATCCAGCACTGGAAGTAGGGACGGAGCCCAGGCAGGCCCCGCGCTCTGCACACGCCCTCTCCCGAGCGGCGTTATTCTTCCCATTTCACAGATAGAGAAGCTGAGGCACAGAGAGGCCAGGGAAAAGGCCCAGGCTCACACGGCTTTCGGAGAACTGGCAGGGCCAAGCCAAGGTTCAGACTAGCAGCAGTTGTGATGCGACACCGAGTTCTTTGTCAAAGAGCTGACTGGGGCCTGGTGCATTTGGACACACACGGCCACCCCTTTTGATGCTCAGAGATGGAGAGGCAGGCAAGCGCAGGCCACGCCCAGGGTCAAAGCCAGTGGGGCCAGAGGGCTGGGTCCGCTTGGATGGCCGCGGCGACGGCGAGCCACCGCCTTCCCTGTTAGCGCCTGGCGCAGTGTCCCCGGAGGAGCCCACCCCCACCCCAGCGGACGGCAGGAGCTGACACCTGGGTGGCCCCAGCGCCCCGGGTGAAAGTCACCCTAAGGGCACACGTGGTGGGTGTGGTCAAGCCTGGCGCCCAGGGGAGGACGGGGGTCCAGCTGGCGACCACGGGGACCAGCTCGCTCTCCTTGCAGATGCCCATGCCGGTCACTCCCTGTCCGCCCTCGACTGCACGCGCTGTGGGTGAGTGAGCGCCTCTCCTGTGGGGGCGCCTGCGGGCCCGCCGGGACTCAGCGGGAGCCGCCAGCTGTTCTTCCAGGGCACCTGCAGGCAGGCAACCGCCCACGGCCTGCGCTCCGGGGCAGCAGGGAGCAGGCAGGGGCGCCCACGCCGCGGGAAGGAGGGCGGGAGAGCACACATCCAGACAGTCCCAGAAACTGTTGGAAGCAACGGGCCGACCCGGGTCGTGGCCCTTCCCACATTCCGGGAGCCGGGCCGAGCCAGCCTCGCCCTCAGCCGTGACCTCCCCCAGGCCAGCTCCTGAAAACCCTGCAGGTAGGAGGACGACGCCAGTGAGCTCACTCTCAGTGGCTCCTTTTAGCCGAGTGCCCGCGGGAAAACATCTGCCATGCCCACCTGGGCCTCCCGCAGAGCCAGCTCCGGGTGGCGGGCAGCCTGTCTCCACCAGGAGGTGCCCGGGTGCTGCCAGGGGTAGCCAGGACCGCTCACAGCCCCTCCGCTGCCCTCCTCCTCTCTGTGGGAGCCTGGGCAGCCCCAGCATTACTGAGCAGGCGAGGGGGGCGTAAAGCGATGGACCCACATCCCACCCGAGGGCCAGGCTCGACCTCAGCCATCACGTGTGCCCTTGGTGTGCCATTCTCCTGGGGTGCTGCGGCAGGTGTACACACACACACACTCACACGCAAGCTGGAGCAGGGGTACACACACACACTCACACACACACACACACACACAAGCTGGAACAGGGGTACACACACACACACACTCACAAACACACACGCAAGCTGGGCCCAGGCAGCAGGCCCAGAGCCCCCAGAGCAGGACAGCAGTGGCCGCTGCACAGTGCAGGGGGAGGGCCAGCCGTCCCCAGGGCCAGCATTCCAGTCGTCCCTACCTGGCTACCTCGGCTCAGTGTTGCCACAGCCCTGCCCTGCGCTCAGAGGTACCGTCTCCCCAGGGCCTGCTGGAGGGTCACCCTTCAGCCTCAGGCCCCCCAGGTGGAGCCACCCCACTGTGAGTGGCCCCCTGGCCCACTCAGACTCGTCTTCACTGACTGCGCCAGCCCGGACGCACACCACCAGCTCTCGACTGCATTGCAGGGCTTCTGTCTGAAGCCAGGCAGGCCCGCCTCCCTCAGAGCCACAGCGGAAAGCAAGCAAACAGCAGGACAGGACCTCCCACGCTGGAGGGTTAGGGCGCCTGGCCTGAGTGGTGCAAAAACAGGCGTTGTCCCCCAGCCCCAGCCTGCTGTCAGCCGCGGTGTGGCCTGGGCGGGTGACACATGCCTCCGAGACGCCAGTAGGGACGTCATCGGCCAGGACAGGCCCCCGCCCGGCGCCGAATTCTGACATTCCCCAAAGCAGTGTGGCCAGACCGAGCTGCTGATGGGAGGCCGCTCTTTAAGTCGGCCTCCTCACAGCAGCCTTTCCCTCGGGGCTGCCAGCCTCTGGGTCCAGCCCCGGCCCCACCTCTCTGGTCGCAAGAGATCCATCCTCGGCCTGGGCCCAGCTGAGGCCGCGCACGCTCCGGGCGGACGGGCCCAGCTTCCCGCTCCTGCGGTCCAGGACACTCCCCGGGCAGGGCGGGGGTGGGCCAGCTCAGAGCCCCGCACAGACCCCTGTGGCACCGTGTGGGCGCGCTGGCGGCCCATCCCCAGCCGGACCCCTGCCCTGCACAGCCCCGGCGGCCTCTCCTGGGGAGGGTCCGCCCCGGGTTTCCTCTGGGGTCAGTTCTGGATGAGGGCTGACACGGGGCCGGAGTCCAGGCTGAGTGGAAACCCTGGACGCACCGGTGGGTTCTCCGCTCCAGACGGTGTGAGCTCAGCTTGGCCTCACAGCTGGAGTCCCACTCGGGAACCACTTTAAAGGGCTTCCAGCGGGGATGGAGAAGGGGCCCTGCAGGGCCACGACTGTGGGGGGCCTCCCGCCCGTGGGGATGGGCTGGGCTGCGGCTTTGGGGCTCGTTAATCTCCGCGGGCCCCCCAGGATGGCTCCGGAGCATGAGGCTGGGTCCTGGGCACGAGGGCACCTCTGTTTGCTTTCCAGCCAGAGCACCGGGTCCCGGGGCCCAGCCCGCGCTCGGGGCTCCACGTCCTTGCCTCCTTGAATGCTAGGAGCCTGTGACGTGCGCTCTGACGTCCTGTGTGCAGATGCGGGGGACCGAGGTTGCAGGCCTGGCTGCTGCAAGCACAGCCAGCGCCCGAAACTTCCAAGTCCAGGTTCGAGGCCTCTCCTCCACCCCTTCCACTCCCCCCGAAGCCCCTCTAAGAAACGGAACTTTGCCTAAATTGACCACCTGGGCTTCACCTGCTCCTCCGGGCCAGCGAAGTCGGGACCAGAACCAGGACCCAGACCCAGACCCGGGCGCGGGCCCAGAAAGCTCTCCCACTCGGACATCTCTGTGCCACGTGCTTAGCCATCACCCAGTTCAAAACCACATAGATCTTCTTCTCATTTTCGAATCCTTGAATATGTCTTAAAACGAGTATGTTCCTGCTTGGGTGTGTTTGTTTCCCTGAAAAACCCTCAGGGGCCTGTCCTGAAACTGAGAGCATCTGAAAGTCTTAGAATTGGGCTCCCGGGCTGGAAAGGCCCCTGCTCATCCCTGGCCCTGCCGTTTGCTGGCTGTGACCTCACAAACATCTCACCTTGCCGAACCCCCTCCCCACTCCACGGTGTCAGTTAGATGGAAAACAAAACATAACGCCATCAAGAAAAGCCACTGCGGAGTTCCCGTCGTGGTTCAGTGGTTAACGAATCTGACTAGGAACCATGAGGTTGCGGGTTCGATCCCTGGCCTTGCTCAGTGGGTTAAGGATCCGGCGTTGCCGTGAGTTGTGGTGTAGGTTGCAGATGCGGCTTGGATCCCGCGTTGCTGTGGCTGTGGCGAAGGCCGGCGGCTATAGCTCCTGTTAGACCCCTAGGCTGGGAACTTCCATGTGCCATGGGTGCGGCCCTAGATAAGGCAAAAAGACAAAAAAGAAAAGAAAAGAAAAGCCACGGCTCCTGAGCAAGGAGCCACCTCCCGGCCTGCGCGGGTCTTGCTCCTGACCCCTCTGCAGGGCGTGATCCCACAGCTCTTAGCTCACCGGGCGCGCACTCCGGGCCTGAGCCTGGGGGCGTACGGGCAGCCTGGGAGCCAGCAGGTGAGTCCTGCCTGGCAGGTAGAGACCTCAAAATGACCCCAGATCTGCGACTCTCACTTGTGGCCGAGGGCCACCCTGGGGCCCTGCTCAGTTTCCTTGGACAGAGAGGAGCACCTGGTGATGGGGAGGGGTGGTGGGTGCCAAATGTTTGGGCAACACCGACTCGCGTCTAAGCGCCAGTTACAGGCGGGAGCTTCGCTGTTATTGTCGGCGGGCGCTGATGACTCCCAGTCACACCGAGAGCTCTGCCCTGTGGGCCCCGTGTTTCCCTGTGTTCAGACAGCTCCGCATTGCCCGGGACTAGGCGGGCAGGCCGGGCCCCGGGAAGACTGACTGCCAAGCCCACCCTCCCCAGCAGACCCAGACGAGCTGCCATTCAGCGCAGGCAGAACCTGGGTGCATGTCAGACTCGCCCGAGGCAGGCCCGGCACTGGGAAGGGAGGTGCGGGATTCGAACCCGAGACCTGGCCCGGGCGAGAGTCTTCTCCTTCCTGCAGAGGAAACCAGCCCCGGAGGGCAGGACCCTGGCCCATGGAGGCCAGTTCCCTCTGCGGACATCCGTACTCGGCCTAGCCCGGGCCTGGGCAGCACGGCTCCTGCGGTGCCCAGACACATAAGAGAATCCTGACCAGACCTGCTTCCTGGCGGCGGTTCTGATTCCAAACACACTCGTGGCTTTGGGAAGAACAGAGCCAGCGCGGCCCGGGGATGGCCGGGGGCGAGGGCGAGCAGCTCTGTTTAACGTTTTCAAGTTCTCCTGTAAAGCAATCATTAAATTCATCTGAAAGTCTAATAAGATCCACAAACCCAAAACCGAATTAGCAAGGGAAAAGGGGGCTTCGGAGTTTGGTCCGGATGCATCTGCAGGGAAATGGCCAGGGTCCGCTCCCATCGGGTCGGGGCTGGCGTCACCGAATGCGCCGCTGGCCCGGGCTGACCCTGCCGTTTGCTGGATCAGGAACTGGGCTTGACATTTATAGGCAAGAACAATAACGAACACCCAGCTGGCAAATGTCAACTTGCTTATGAAACCGTGAAGCTAAAACAAAACAAAACAAACAGAAAAACCAGTTCCCGGGTCTTTGATGTAACTTTTAGGCTCCCCAGGTATTTTTGGAGCCCAGGTCTTAAGGCTCTTGAGTTAGGAAGCCACCTCCACTGGTTTGTGGGGCCAGGCAGCAAGCAGAGCAAAGGCACTGTGGGTCCCAGGACCCCTGAGTTCAGATGCCAGTGTCACTGTCTGGGGCCAGCACGGACGGAGTCCTCATCTCCCTCCAGCGGTCCCTTTGAGGTAAAGCTTTTCCCCCTCTGCTTTGGTGTTTATGCTGGTCTTGCTTTTAAGTGGAGAGTTTCTGCTCTGTAAAACGGCCCCCACTGCCCAAACGTTTTCTCAATTACTCTGCATGTGCACACAAGCCACGCGTGCGCACTCACAGGGCCCTCCCTCGGGGAAGCGTGGGGGCAGGTATGGAACAGTGCCAGGCTCAGCCCACCTATTGGGGCTCAGAGCTAAAGAACATGACTACTATCCATGAGGATGTGGGTTCGATCCCTGGCCTCACTCGGTGGGTTAAGGATCCAGTAGCATAGCTATGAGCTGTGGTGTAGGTCGCAGATGCGGCTCAGATCCCATGTTGCTGTGGCTGTGGTGTAGGCCGGCAGCTGCAACTCTGATTGGGCCCCTATCCTGGGAACTTCCGTATGCCACGGGTGCAGCCCTAAAAAGACAAAAAATAAAATAAAACCTACTCTGTGGACAGAGGTAACCGGAAGACAACCCCAGCTAGCAAGGCTGCATTGAAATGGGAGCTCTCTTAGCCGGTGTGGGCGCATTAACCAGCACAGCGTTGCAGGAAAACGCTTGGCAAGAGAGACCAAGGGAAGAAACAGAGGGCACGCTTTCCAACCCAGCATCTCTAGTTTTCGGAGCGTGTGCTAAGAAAGGAACCAAGGGGACAGATGCAGCAGGGCCTTTAGGGCAGAGGGCACAGCAGCAAAAATGGCCACCGGCACAGCTACCACAAGAGCAGGGAAGAGCTCAGAGGTCCTCCCATAGTGAGATAAATAAATAAATCGTATGACATCAATGCAGCGAGATGCAGTGTGGCAATTAATAATCACGTGAAGGATTCAGAAGGGGGTGGGGGGTGTGTTCCTGAATTAACACAGTAAACAGTAGAGCAGTAGAATCTCTCTCTCACACACACATGCACACACGCACGCACACACGCGCATGCACACACACGCACACATGCACACACACACGGTGCCAGTCCACTGATGCAGGGGTGGAACCAACACAACAAATACCCCTTTCCTAGTTTTCGATCCCTTGGCATATGTTATGATTTCATGGCTTATTTCCCTGGGCTGAGAGAAGAATATATTTGGCTGTTTCGCCTCGGTTGTCCCTGATGCTTGTCTCCAGAGCCTTGTCCCCTCTGTCACCACTGGCCACGGGCCTGGGGTTCTGCAGTTTCGCCTGGAGCAGAGCTTTGGGGTGGGTGTCTCTTCCCCAGCGTGACTGTGCAGGTGCCCAGCCCCCTTGCCCTGGGTGCAGACACGATGCCACAGCAACAGTGAGCACACCCAGCGCCCAGCTCTTGTTTCCTAAGACCCTCCTCCAATAACAAAAATCCAGGGCT
This sequence comes from Catagonus wagneri, assembly GCA_004024745.2. Lineage (NCBI taxonomy): Eukaryota > Metazoa > Chordata > Mammalia > Artiodactyla > Tayassuidae > Catagonus > Catagonus wagneri. The sequence goes on from PVHT020000050.1 coordinate 719,781, forward strand.
GGCTCTGGGACTGTGATAGTTTCTAGCTGTGGGCTGAGCGGTGTGACCTCTTTCCAAAGGGTACAGCATAGGCGAAAAGAGCCACCTTTTCGTGGAGACACCCGGTCCGTTCTACTCCAGCCAGGCGGCCGCGACGGAGGCACGAACCCCTGGCTGTGCCGTGATGAGAACCGCTCTGCGCTTCATGGTCTTTCTGCCAAAAACACATAAGCCCAATCTAACCGTGTGAGAAAAACATCCAACTCAGATCGAAAGCCTTTCTCTAGAATTCCCGGCCAGTCGTCCTTAGGATGCTCATGGTTACATCAAAAGTAAGGCTGAGAAATCGTCACAGCCAAGAGGAGGCTAAGAGACCCAGTGGACAAATAGGGGCTCTTAGACGGGATCCCGGAACAGAAAGAAGGCCGTGGGGAAAACGGAGGAGATCGGAATCAGGCATGGACTTCAGCCGCTGAGAGTCCCTCACTATTCATTTGTTCATTAACTGCAGTGTGTACTCCATCCAGGCAAGGCGTCAGCAACAGCAAAACCGGGCTGCGCGGCATAAGGAGACTCTCCATGCTATCTTCGCAATTTTTCTACAGATCTAAAACTATTCTAAAATAATGGAGTTCCCGTCGTGGTTCAGTGGTTAACGAATCCGACTAGGAGCTGTGAGGTTGTGGGTTTGATCACTGACCTCGATCAGTGGGTTAAGGATCTGGCGTTGCCGTGAGCTGTGGTGTAGGTCGCAGACGCGGCTCGGATCCCGCGTTGCTGTGGCTGTGGCTACGCGGCCAGTGAGTATAACTCCGACTAGACCCCTGGCCTGGGAACCTCCATGTGCCGCGGGTGCGGCCCTAAAAAGCCAAAATAAATAAATAAATAAATAAAAGGCCATGAAAACAAAACAGATGGAGGTGTCTGTGTCCAGGGAGCGGCCAGAAGAGGGACAGATGGCGATACAAGGTCCAGGCTAAACGGATGACCCCATAACCTGTGCATGGAGCTGGCACAGAGCACAGGACAGTCTGCCCTGAGGACCCCGCGGGGCTGCGGGCCTCGCGGGAAATGCCCGGTGAGGTGGTGTGAGTCGGAAATCACCGTCTCGGCTGGGGAACTGGAAATACGCAGGCCACCAACCTGCCCCGAGTGAATAAATGGATACAGAAGTCGCGGTGTCCTGTCGAATGCCGTTCGGCCACAGCGAGAGTGACGTGTCACCGTCTGTGATACACGGGTGGACCTCGGGGATTAGAGACACGGCCACCTGTGTTTCTCACCACTGTACCTCCAGGACTGGCACGCGAGGACACCCGATAACACTGGACAACAAACCAACCGGCAATTTGAGCTGGAGCTAATATGAAATGAGATGTTTGCGAAATTGCCGAAATTGAGGTTCAACTATTCTTGCACATTCCTGGCACCCGGAGGCTAGTGCATTTGAAAAAAATCATAGAGGTTGGTTCTTAGGCCTGAAATCGCTACCTCGCCAAGGAAATGCTCACCCTCCAAAGCGCCATTTAGTTAACTGAGGGCCTCACATAAAGACCAGTGAACACGTACTGGGAACTGGGGGTCCTCTCGGCTCGCCCCCTACAGAGTACGTGCGGGAGGGAGCCAGGGCGTGGGCCCCGTGGCTTGCACAGACGCCCCCAGCCCGGCGCTGGGACTGGGGACACAGCGCGGGGAGGCTGGCCGCCCCCGACCCCCGGCATCTGCCTCCTGAACCCAAGGAGCTTCCCCGGGGCTGGGCCTGGGAGCAGCTGAAAGGCAGAAGGTCCCCCAACCTCTTCCTCAGCACTTGGCTCCCTGGGCCCTCGCCCCCGCCCTTCCTCCCCAGATGCTACCACGCCCAGCTCCTGCTGCCAACCCGGGCTCCGCCCTCTGACCCCGGGCAGCCCCCTCCAGAAGCCCGGCTCCTCGGGCCTCGTCCGGCAGCTCGGCGCTCTTGGACTTCTCACCCTCAGATCCCCGCCTGGACACACCGTGGTCCTGCGCCGTCATCTCCCGGCGGCACGGCTTCTCCGAGGACCAGGAGGCGAGCGTGGGCCCTGGGAGGGGGCTCGGCCATCCTCTTTGGGACCAGTGCAGTTCACAGATGTGCAGGAAGGATCCAGCGGCCATCCAGAGGGCGCGTGGACCCACTGCAGCCAGCGCCCAGCTCTGTCCCAGCCCCAGGGAGCCGGGAGGACCACTGGGCCACAGCAGCCCTGGCTTGAGGGAGGGCCCCCGTATTTGAATCCGAGAATCCTAGAACCACAGAGCGTGATGGGACCCAGGGACCAGCCAGTCCCTCCCAAGGGCTGGTCTTTGGCCCCTGGAGATGGTTCTTCTATGATCACCTGACTGTCAGGACAAAGGCAGGGCCAGCACAGGTGGCAGGGAGGCCATAACACCCCCCGAACCCTGGGCTGGGGCGGAGGGCTCCCTCAGCCGGGGCACGGGGTGCAGGCAGAGGAAGCCGGGGGTTTGAACACGCCGGCCTGGTGTGAAACGCAGCCCAGCCACCTGCTGATTTTGTGGGTTTGGCACACAGTTTAACCTCCCTGGGTCCGGCCCCAAGGAGGAATATTCTGGGCAGTGGGGGCAAAGCAGGGGCCACTCGGGGAAGAAGCTGAAGGAAACATGATCAAAGCCCACATCAACCCCTGAGCTCGGCCACGAAGGCCCAGGGGCGTCAGAAGCTTCCTGCAATCAGCCGGCTCCCAGCAGAGTATAATTTACCAGGTAAGGTCAGAGGCCCCCGCTGTCTCGATCAGAACTGCAGACGCCAGAAAGACATCCGAGCAGAGAAGACCCTGCCTGTCTTCGCCGCAGCGGCTGCGAAGGTGGCCGGCAGGGCTGGCGGCCAGCGTGTGTCCCTCCCCGGTCCCATCTGCAGCGGGAACATGCTGAAACCCTAGCCTGCCCCTTGCCAGCTGGCCCAGGTGGGTGGCAGTGGCTCAGGACAAGCCATGCCCAGCATCCGTCATGGAACGGGCTGGCCCCGGGCAGAAGTGACAGCAGACAAGAGGCACAGGCCCTCTGACAGCCGAGGCAAGTGGCCCAGCGTGAAATCCCACTTACGGAGCGAGGAGCCCCGGGGGGCTGTGCGTGGGTGCAGGGAGGGTCAGGGAGCAGGGTGGGCCCAGAGGCGGTGTGACCCAGTCCTGAGCTGGGTTGTCTCACGGTGTCGCTGCCTCAGCTGCTTGCACTTAGTGGGTTGAACCGTGTTCAGAACCTAAGTCGGAACAAAACCAGACAGGCAGGTGGTGCCTGACCGCCGGGGCCGGAGGCGCTTGGGACAGCCTGGGGGCGGGCCGGGGGCTGGGGCGTCCTCTGCGGGCTCGCGGAGTGGGGAGGGGCGGGCCCGTGACAAGCTGGCTCCAGGGGCAGGTGCGCTGGGCTGGAAGGTAAACAGACTTCAGAGTAGGTGGAGCCGCGGCAGTGCCAGGTCCTGCTCCTCGGAGCTGGGCAGGTGGGGCTGGCGGCCTTGTCCTTGGTGAGCTGCTCTCTTGCTCTGAACAGCCTACCTGGCAGCTTCTCTGATTAGTCCGCCCAGGGCTTGCTGGACAGAGGCTTTTCTCCTGAATTAACAGAAAGGACAAAGGCCTTGCTGTCAGCCACACACTCACGTGGCCCCATGCCTGTGGCCCACAGACTCTGAATTCAGCTCTACCCAGAAACTCACCAAGAGGGGAACCCAGGCCTCAACCAATAGCCCATCTGCACCCCAAGACCTTCCAGAAAGAGCTCTCATCTTCCTCTGGGCCAATGGGTTCCCACCTGCGGGGCCTGCCGGGGATGGGCCTTTCCGGGGGGCAGTGAGCCCCCTTTGTCCCCACACTTTTCTGCACCTCTTCTCGCCTCCGTTGTGCCCTGCAGGCCCCTCTGCTCCAGCCCAAATGTGCTGCGGACTCTGAGGCACACCCAACCCTCTTCCCACCTCACCAGCTCCTTGGCCTGGATGGGAGGCGTGCTCTGGGGTGTTCTCAGCTGTCCATCCAGCCCAGCCGCTCCCTCTGCCTCCTCCTGGATGAAGTCTCCCCTCCAGTGGCCCTCTGGACACTTGAGCCTGGCCGGGAGCCCCTGCCCTCCGCCAGACCCCGCCTGCGGAGGGGTTCACAGGCAGGCAGGGGGGCTCTGTGACAGGAAACGTCCCCCTGTCCCCACTAACATCTGAGCCTTGTGCTGCCATCCCCTCCCCCAGGGAAACAGTAACCAGTGGCCAAAAATCCCTGCGTTCCAGTCCCAGTCCTGCTGTCTAGAGACCGGGAGCTCTTGTAATTTCCCTAAACTTCAGCGTCCACTTCTGTGAAATGGGGCCAGTGCTTGCAAAAGTTGTCACAAGCACAAAAGGAGGCAGCCTGTCTGGAGGTGCCTGGCAGATGCTGGGAAGCCAGTGTGAACACTCAACTCCACACGGAGGAGCGAGGAGGGCCGGAAATGGCAGGTGTGTGGGTAAGTGTGAAATACTCACATTTTAGATTCTTTAAAATGAATTAACCTTTTTGCTAAAAAAAAAAAAAACACGGGAGTTAAAACAGAGGTAGAATTGAATCTGATGATTACAATAAATATAAATGGTCTAAACACTTCCAACAAAAGGCAGAAACTGTCCCACTGGATGAAAAAACTAGACCTGACTATAAGGTGTCCATAAGAAATGCTCTTTAAACATAAACATAGAGCAAAAGTAAAAAGATCTAAAAGGCTATGCCATGAAAACTCTAATCATAAGGAAGCTGAAGTGGGTATAATAATATCAGACAAAGTAGCCTGCAACACAAAGAATATTACCGGGAATTCAGAGAAACAATGTATCCTGTAAGTTCAGGTGCATCAAGATGCTTGTCCAAATCCAAGTACATGAAGCTAGAACTGGAGGAGGTGAAAGGTCAAGCACATTTGGAGAAATGATGTCCCTCTAGCGACAGATGGAACAAGCAGACAGAAAGTCAGGAAGGACAGAAAACCTTTTTTTTTTTTGATTAATGAATTTTATTTCACTTATAGGTGTACAAAAATCACCACAAGTCAATTTGAAAGCATTTCCATCCCAAACCCTCAGTGCATCCCCCCAAGGACAGAAAACTCAATAGCCCGATCACACAGTTCGACCCACACACTTTAATAAGCCCTCCACCCACGAGCTGCAGAACGTTTTCTTTTCAGGAGGAGTTCTCCAAAAACGCGAAACATGATACAGGACAGAGGCAGTGCCCCAGGCTGGCAGAAAAAGAATTCAGGTATGAGGCTGGGAAACTTGCTGTTCAGGTGGGAAAAAAAAAAAAAAAAGAATAAAATTAGCTCCCATCACACATGATACCAAAGATAAAATCTAGGTAAGTTAAACTTAATTGTGAAAAATAAATCTCTAAGACTTTTATAAGAAAACATAAGGAGATATTCTGTGACTTTGCAGTAAGAAATGGTTTATTAAGAAAGCCCTAAAAAAACCATAAACCATAAAGGACAAAATCGATCCGTTTGTATTAAAAATACAAACTGTACATTAAAGTATATCATCATTCATTTAAGAAAGCACTGACACGTGGAAGAAGATGCCTATACCACAAAAACAACCAGAGGATTAAGATCCAGGATATCTCAAGAATGCCTACAAACAATATTAAATAACGTATACGACAAAATATTTAAGAACTGTAGGGTTATACATGTGTGTGACTGGGTCACCTTGCTGTGCAGCAGAAATTTGGCAGAACACTGTAAATCAGCTATAATGGAAAAAATAAAAATCATTATTAAAAAAAAGAACTGTAGGGTGATTAATGGGAGAAGACTATCCAGCGGTAAGTAAATTTTAAAATATCGTCAACCTCATTAATTATCAGATAAATAGAGCTACAATAAAATTCAGCTTCATACCCACACGATCCACGAAAAATTCTCACTATTCCAAATGTTGTAGGGAAAATGGGCTTTTCTTTAGGCATTTGCTGCAGGTAGTGTGAGCTGATATAACTCCTTTGGACAATGAATTGCCAATATCTAGTAAATTTGAAAACGCACATACCCAGCGATGGGACAATTCCGCGCCTGGGTGTACATAGACGTGTGACCTGAAACTTGCAGTGCACAAGAATTTTACAGAACTGTTTGTTCCTAACAACATCACATTTTGCTCAGGGCTCTCTACACTCGTGCCAAGTGTGCAGCCTTCATGGTGACGCCGCGCCTCCCCTCCGGGACGGTGGCGACCTCTCGAGGGGCGCCGAAGCAAAGCAGGACGGGCCCAGGTGTGGCTTCAGCTGTAAATCTCACATGGCATGGACACATCATAATTATTCTTCACTTATTCCCTGTGTCCAAAAATTTGCTTAAATTTCAGTTATCCCAGATACTTTTGAAACTCTGTTAGTGTAATACATCAGTTATGAAAGTATTGTTAATACGAGACCTTCTGATTTTGAAATTGCATCCTTTGACCTAAAAGATCCTGTACGAAGCTCACGAAGTGTCCCCTTAAGCGTGTGCTGTATTGTGAAGTTTGATGACCTAACAGGGGAGGAGGCTAAAGACGTTAAGTTCATCCCATGATCCTTTGGGTAAAGCCGTATTTCTCAGAAGTGTGACCTGGGGACCTTGAGGGTCCCTGGGACCTTCTCAGGAGTCCATGAGGCCAGAACTGTGTTCACGATGGTAAGACTTTACTCGTTTTTCACAGTGTCGACATTTGCCCTGGTGGCGCAAAGGTGGTCACAGGTGACACAGCAGGTGCCGTGCTTGGAATCAGCACCCGCAGCGCTCCTCTGTCTCTGAACTGGCCACTCACGGTAAAGTCCTTTCGCTCGAGAATGTTCTGGACTAAGCAGAAAGACAGATTACGGGTTCTCCTACATCTCAGTGCTTGAGGGGCCGTCTTTTTAACACCTTACGAGACGGCAAGCACTCACACCGCGCCCTTCTGCAAACTGAAGCAGAGGACTCGTCTCGGGAGAAGGCCCTGGGACCGAAGTGCCGGCTGAACTCAGCTTTTGCGTGGAACCCCCTTTTTCACCTGAAAGGACCACGTACAGACAAACTAGGTAGTCTGTATTATTGGGCAGACACCTTCTCGAAAATGAATGAAGTGAATCAGTCAAATTAAAGAAAACCACCGACAGTATTTGCTGCCAGTGATGCATATGTGAACTTTCAAGTGAAAATTAGAATTTTGGAAAAATATGTATCCAATTCGGAAACCTTCATAACTTCCCATTCCTTAAAGAATTTCCCCATAAGAGGGCTGGTGATATCAGTGGATGTGTTTTTTCGATGTTGCAGAATGAAAGGTGTCTACAGCTGAAACTCCAAAACTTAGTGAACTACTATCTTCCAAGTGACCGAGACATGACGTTAACAAAATCGTGCAAAGACAGAAGATGCACTCAAAGCAAAACAAAAACCGAAGCACCTTAACGTAACAAAGAAGAGGTTATAGATAGTGTTTCTGACTCCATGCTGCAACGAACATTCCAGAAAATATAGTGTCCAAAAAGAATATCCACAATTACATGAATGAAGAAACTGTTAGGAGAATGATTTTTGGACAACCCGCCTGCCAGCTTTTCTTCGTGTCCTTCAACCCGAAAACATGTTCACCTGATGGTTATAGAAACAGGTGTGAGAATGCAGGTGCCATCTGGCAAGTCAGACTTGGCAGAGATCCGTAAAATCCTAAAGCAATACCACTGTTTTCATTGAATTTTTTAATGGAAATAGTGTTGTTTTCATAAGCACGTTATTTATATTAACATGTAACCAGTTTATTTCAGTTATTCTTAGGGGATAAATAAATATTTTAGATGCTGGATTTTAATTTCAAATACGGTATCACATTTGACAGATATCACCTCTATGAACAAAGGCTTTTCGAGGTCATTTCTGAGTGTATAAAGGGGCCCAAGACCAAAATGGTTGCTAAGGTCTGGGACAAGGCACACCAGCCACATCACGTCTTATAACTGTGAACGCCAGGCTTCACGAACGCCCCTGAAAACACAGTGAGGGAAACACAATGTTTTCTAGAAACATGTCTGCACTGGATTGCAGGGCCCGAGTGTGTGGGCGTAGACAAGCACGCTTAATTGTGTGGAATAAACTTGTTCAGAGGATACATTCTGGAGGGGGTATGGTAAACAGCCACAGTTTTATTCCTGGTAAACAAAAAAAAAAATACTTATATCTTTTCACCTGAAATATTTAGGTTGCAAACACCAGCCGTGCAGAATTATGACCCTGCTAACTAAGCACTGGGTGGGAAAGAAAAGGGTCACGCGCTGTTCCCGGGGAGGTGGGGCCTCAGGCCTGCAGGGGGACTTCGCAGGGACTGACCGTGGCCTGGCATAGGCTCCAGTGGGCCCTTCACATCAGCTGTTGTGGCCAAGCCTTTCGTTCCATCGGCGCTCCAACTGGAAGAGCTAAGGGGTCACCCGCCCATCCGGGGACGGATCCCAAGAGTCACCAGCTACGACCAACCCCTCCCCCTGCTGGGCCGCGACGGGGCTGGCGACGCCTGAATCCTCGGGACTTTGACTCAGCCGGGGACAGTCAGCTAACAGGCGCTAGATGAAGGGTTTGTAAGCATCAGAAAGGAAATTGTGAATGATGGCTGGGACCGCGGTGGCGGCAGGGGCAGAAGAGGCCCCTCTTGGGGCGGACTTCTGGCGTGGGGACTTCTGCTGGGAGGAGGCGCTTGGGAGGCCCTGGGGACAGAGTTACGGAACGCGGGGACAAAAGCTGGGCTCAGGCTGGGGCCCTCGGGGGTTCCAAGCTGGCGATCCCTGCACCCAGGTGGAAAGCCAGCCAACAGACCCCGTGTGGGTGGCGGTGAGCAGCGGAGGGGGCTTCGGGTTCCTCTGCCCGTGGGCCCCCGGCAGCCTCCAAGTGGGGGGTCCTCGAGGGGTTCCCGGTTTTCGCCTGAGAAGAATGTGAAAAAGACGTACATACACGGCTAAGCCGCTTGGCTGGGCCGCAAAATGAACACAGCACTGTGAATCAACTATATTTCAGACACGACGGGCCAGCGGTCCATCGCCTTAACCACGCAGCCGCCTCGTCCCTGTAAATCAACTCTATTTCAATACAACTTTTTTAAAAATGGAATGATTACAAGGGAATTATACTGCATGAAAACAGCGGGTCCCAAAAGGCCACGTAGGGTATAACCTGCTTACAACGGGGAGACTGCGGAGACGGAGAGCGGATTAGCGGGGAGGGGTGTTGGGGTGCGGGGGGCCCCAGGGAGCCTGTGACCCGCTGCGCTGGTCTCCCTGAGGCGGTGGATCCGGGACCAGACCCGTGTGGTTGAATTCAGAGAACTAAATACGCTCGTCACCGCAGGCATGCGAAGCGGGTGAATCTGCTTTGGCGGCGTGTTCTGGATCAGTGTCAAGTTCGTTGTTAAGAAGCCGCACCTGACCTACCTTCTGGGGAGGGTGGGTGAAGGGTGTGGGGCCTCTGTACCATTTCTAATGATAATTATCTCAAAATAAAAAGGTTTGTTTGGTTTCTTAAAGAAAATTGAGACTAATCGATGGATTTCATGCCGTCACCATGGAGAGCACTCAGCTCCGTAAGGCGGGGCCGTGGAGAGCGAGACAGAAGGAAAGTTCTGGATCAGCCGTGGCCCAGGGCTTCTCTCAGCCACTCTTGGCAGCTGCAGGGCTGGGGGGGGTCCCCAAACAGGTGCATCTGCCTGTAACCAGCGGGTCTCCCACAGCGAAGGCCCCAGGTTTAGCGCTGGGCAAGACTGCAGGAGCCAGGCCAGGGCAGGGCCGGGGAGCGTGGACTCTGCCTCAGACCTGCTCTCCGAGCCAGGGGGCCACGTCTCCCACCCACGTTTTCCCTGGTCCCCCAGCCCTCACCCCGCTCCACCTCCCAGATTATTCTGAAGATCCCAGCTCCAATCTTGGCACCAAGCTTCAAGCTCCACTTGACAAAAAACTTCTATAACCTGGTGGCTCAGTGACTTCAGGGTTCAGTGTTGTCATTGCTGTGGCATGGGCTCAACCCCGGCCCAGCCAGGATCTTCCACGTGATGACAGTGCAACCCCCCAAAAAAGGGAAAAAAAGGCATTGTCAAGTGCACAACCTGGTGCCAAAAGGGAGAACACAAACCACTGTTCTCTTTCGTTTGCAAAGATGGAAATTCCCACGGAATAAGTGAAAATCACTTCCCAGCATCCATATCTCCTTTTCTTCTAGGCCTGAGGTTGGAAGTTCACGGCGCCTCCCGACGTGCGGCGTGGACCTGCCGGGCTGCAGGCGCTTAAAGACCGGTTACGGACCTTTGCCAAACGCCTAAATCCCGTGGGGCAGTTCGACCCCTAGTAAAGGGCGCTCGCTGCGCCTAGGCCTCCTCACCCCCGGCCATCACCGGGGTCGCAGCTCTGCTTCCGCTTCTGCCAGGCCCCCTCCCGGGTCTCTCCCTCAGGGGCCGCCGCTTCTGCTCTCTGCTCGGCCCTACGTGTAGTTTCCCTGCCCGGCTCAGACGCACCCAGGGGAGAGCAGCTTGCCCTGGACCCCTGCCCCGTGGGGACAGGAGAGTGTCCTCTGGCTTCAGACGGATGCTGCTGCTGATGAGACACAGGGCTGTTCCCTCATGACAAACTTCACGCCAGCCGGAGCCACACGGTTTGGGGGCCAGCCCACCACGTCCCCAGCCAACCCTGCAGAGACTGCAAAGCACTTCTTTCCAGATGGAAGCCCTTGGCCGTGGGCCTTATTCATTCAGGGGAGAAGGAGCTTCCGGGGTGGGGGGGTGGTACGTCGTGGGGCCCAGCAGTAGAGCAGCGGAAGGTGGCCACCCCTTGACGGCAGGGCATAGCCCCTCTTGGGTCTGCTGTCCTGCAGGCGACGGGAACACAGGCTGTGTTGAATGTGAGCCTCTGGAACCAGGACGCTGCGAGCACCTTGGGACGCACGCGCGCTCCCGAGCTCTGGGTCTGGCCCACGAGCTGGTGGGTGGGCGTCCGAGGCTGGCAGGGTCTCTCCCAGGTCGGAGGCAGTGAGGTCGGTAGTCGGGAAAGCGGCGCAGGCGAACTTGACCCTCTGGCCCCTGCAGGCTGCGGGGCTGTCCACCCAGAGCTGCCCCCGGCGAGGCCCCCGTGGGTCTGGTTGGGGGCACAGTGCCCGGTGCCTGGGACCAGTTCCTGAATCTGGACCATGGCAGGTGACTAGGGGACCGTCCCCCAGCTGTGGCTAGAGGCAGGACACCAGTGCTAGAGAGGCCTGGGTCCAGGCTCGGCGGGCCACTGGGCCAAGTCTGAGCCCCAGATTCTCACGGAACGGGTGTGTGTCCAGCCAAAGGAGGCGGCCTGCGTGTATCTGAACTGAAGACGAAAGGGAAGCGCTGCCGGCAGCCTGTCCCCGAAGGCTCTCGGGCAGTTCTCGTGTCCGGAACCACATCTGTGCCGGCAGCAGCTGCAGCCAGGCTGTGTATTCCTGCAGCTCGGGGTCCTTCTGGCAGCTTCCTCTCCCATGGGGACCACCCTGTGGCACCTCCCTCGTGGGTCATCGCAGGTCAAGGCCCTTGGGAAGGAGGGCAGTTGATCTGCTGCCAATGGCCGGCTCGGCTAACACCTGCTGGCTGCTCGGGGCCCAGAGCCCTGTGGCCTCGTCTGCTCGTTCAGACGCTAGGCCTGAGTCGCGCACCCCCGTGAGAGGAAGCTTGTGGAGTTCCCGCTATGGCACCACGGGTCAGCAGCATCTCTGAGGGCTGGAATGCGGGTTTGAGCCCCGGCTGAGTGCAGCGGGTTAAGGATCGGTGCTGCCACAGCTCATAGGTCCCAGTGGTGACTCGGATCTGATCCCTGGCCCGGGAACTTCCACATGCCGAGGGGCCAAGACAAATGAACGAAAAGGAGCTTCTCCCGACCCTGCAGGAGCAGCTGCCACTGACGTGGGCGTCCCGGCTTCGAGGATCCCACTCGACCCCTGGAACAGCAGGTTTGGACTCGCACGACTCAGGTGACAGGACAGGAGCCGCAGCCCGTAAGCAACAGAGCCGTGACCGTCAGAGAGCCCTGGAGGCGACGCCCAGGGACAGTCTCTTGAGTCACCTCAGTGTGTCCCATTTCCCAGAAGGAAATGACATCGGATGGTCTGTTCCCTTATTGTTTTGTGCATTCTTAGAGCGTCCTCCGTGCCACACGGAAGTCCCCAGACCAGGGGCCGAATAGGAGCCCCAGGTGCCAGCCTAAGCCACAGCCAGAGCAACGCCGGATCCTTAACCCACTGAGCGAGGCCAGGGATCAAACCCACATCCTCATGGACTCAGTCAGCCTCCCAACCCACTGAGTCACAGTGCGAACTCCAGGGCAGGGAAAATAAATAAGCTCCTGCACACACACCCCAACCCCAGGCTCCGCTGTTCCGCGGAGTGAACTCTGAACGTCTGAGCTGAGCACAGCTGGGAACTCAGCCTGAGGCCAGAGGTGCTGGGTCCGGGTGTGGCCATGAGGAAGCAGGTACCTGGACCTCTCCCCGTGCTGACCCAGAACTGGTCCAGCTTAGAGGGAGCCGGCCTCATCTCTGTGACCCCCACACTTTGGCCGACAGTTGGGGTGCTTTGGGGGATGGCCCGCTAGCCTCGACCTGGGTGTACAAAGAAGTTCTCGGGAGTTCCCTTTGTGGCTCGGCGGGTTAGGAATCTGACTAGTATCCATGAGGGTACAGGTTCGATCCCTGGCCTTGCTCCATGGGTTAAGGATCCAGCGTGGCTGTGGCTGTGGTGCAGGCCAGCAGCTGTAGCTCCCATTGGACCCCTAGCCTGGGAACTCCGTATGCCGCGGGTATGGCCCTGGAAAGCTTTCCATCCGGATTATTCTGGCTACTACGGGTCTGATTATGCATCACTACACTCAAGGTATAGGCAAGGTTTTGTGTTCTGCGTATCCCTGCTTAATACAGCGGACAGTTTCCTTGTTTCTTGGTCACCTTCATAACTGAGCATTCAGTCTGTTCAGTGTTTCACTAGGTACCTACCATTCACCTGACTGACCGGCTTCAGGGATCTGCGGGTGTGTGTGTGTGTGTGTGTGTGTGTGTGTGTGTGTGATTCTGCAGTAAACCTGCTCACACAGGCTTTTGTCCATTTTTGGAATTTTTTTTTTCAGCACAATTTCCCAGAAATGTCGCTCTGAGGTCAGATGGAACAAACAGTTTTATGATTCCTGTTATGTGCTGCCAAGCGCTTTTCGAAATAGCTTGTGTGCGTTCGCTGCGCCCGGGGAGGCGGGAGCGGGCAGGTGCAAGGCTGTGGCCGTGGCGCCCGGCCACCCAGGGCCCGGGGGTCGCTCCTGCAGCAGGTCTGAAGGGGTAACGTGAGCTGGGCGCCGAGGGGGCGGGCTCGGGGGTGGATCCAGTCCAATCCGCCCAGGCTGGTGAGCAGACGGGTCCTGCGAGGCCCTGAAGGAGACACAGGCTAGAGAAGCAGACTGAGACAGCGGTGCGGGCACCCGGCCTGACCGCGCTCCACGAGGACTTACGAAAACAGCTGAGAGCTCGGCCCTGACCAGCAGCCACCCACGCACCCTGCAGGCTCCGAGACCCATAGGAAGTGACATAAGAGTCAGCCGGGAGGACGTTACTCCGACAGCCCCTGATGGCCGACAAGAGTCACAGATACAAACCCACAGACAAACGCGAGATTCCGTGCGATCCCGCCGGCACGAAAGCAGGAATAGAGGAGTAAGAGGCCCGAAAGCCTTCCCCCAGCAGACCGGGAGCTGATGGACTCGGAAGTGGTGGCGGACCGAGACGGGCACAGCCCTGCAGTGTCACCGTGATCGGTGATTCAGCCCGGAGTCCCCCGCGGCCACCACGAGCACTGCCGGAAAGCTGGGAGGAGTCTCAGCCCGAGGCCCCGTTAAGTAGAAAGTGGGGAGCAACCTGGCCACAGACAGGCCTGGGGGCCCCTGCTTGCCAAGTGCCTGCCGACGGCTCTGCCACCCGCAGCCTCCCCTGCGGGGCAGACCTGCCCAAACGCAGGCACTGGCCCCCGGCCTGGGGCCATCCTGCAAATATCTGCCCCATGTTCCCCACGGATGCGCGTTTGGGGAAGACGGAGAGGCTGAGGAACTGTTCCAGAAAAAAACACGCCCAAAAAGACACAAAATTCAGTGCAGGCTGTGATCTTGGACTGGGCAAAATGGCCACACAGGGAAATATGGAATAGCTGGCAGACAGGAAAACAAATGTCAGGTTAGCTGAGAGTGTTGTGTTATTCTTAGGAAATATACAAAAAAATGTAGGGGAAAGAACAGGGTGTTGGCAATTTATCTCAAATAGTTTAGGGGGAAATTATCTATCTGTCTATCGATCTTCTATCTATTTTCCTGTCTGTCTGTCTATCATCTGTCTGTCTGTCTGCCCATCTATCTGTCAACTGTCCGTTACCGGGGATGATAGGTCCAGCAGGGGAGATGCTGTGATGGGGAAGCCGGGTAAAGAGAGTGAGGGATCCTGACGCCATCTTGTGCGGCGTGGGCAGCAGAGGGTCCTTTAAGCATATTGATTCCAAGGAGCAGGAAGTACTACTCCTTTTGCCGACGTGGAGATAACTCTTAAAGCTCTCGGGATTTTTTTATTCCTCCTTCCCATTTGAATGCTGTGCGATCTAGGCCAGCGTGACTTTGCAGTTGTGGGAAGGCGAGAGAAGGGCACAGACGGGGCAGGGCGGAGCTGGGTCTTTGCTGCAATCCTGGTTCAAGACATGATGGGTCCCTAGCACGGGTCAGTCCTGGGTGCTACACCCGAAGTGGTCTCAGCGATACACCAAAGGCAGAGGGCTGCTAGCTGATCCACAAGGAAAAGAAAAGAGAGCTCGAGAACCTGGGGGGTGCTTGCGGGGGGAGAGGGAGGAACGAGGGCCTAGCGTGGAAAAGGGCAGGTTTGGAGCTCGGTGGTGAGCGAATCCGACTGGGAACCATGAGGTTGCGGGTTCGATCCCTGGCCTTGCTCAGTGGGTTAAGGATCCGGCGTTGCAGTGAGCTGTGGTGAAGGTTACAGACGCGGCTCGGATCCCGCGTTGCTGTGGCTGCGGCGAAGGCCGGCAGCTACAGCTCCTGTTAGACCCCTGGCCTGGGAACCTCCACATGCTGCGGGTGCGGCTCTACATAAAGGCAAAAAGACAAAAAAAAGAAAGAAAAGGGCAGGTTTGGCAGCGGGGTGTGGGAGGGGAGAGTAGGTCCTTGTCCCGCCCCGTAACCAACCACTGTAAAGGGTTTCAGCTTCTGCGTAGCCTGTGGTTGGAGTCAGCCGACCATTGCTCCCAGGACAGCAACCAGGGGAAATTACGGTGTCACAGACGCTGGGCAGCCATGGAAGCACGAAAGACCCAGCGAATGCAACTCCGGAGCAGCCAGACTCATGAAAAGGGCTTCCCCGGGCTGGCGGAGTCAGAGGGCCTGGCTCACCGCCTCCCACCGCGCCCAGCCGCAGCCGCTGGCAGGGCCACCGCCCGTGAGAAAGACGGGAGACCAGCAGACGGGGTTTCCCACAGTGAAGACGTGGAGAGCCACACGAGGCGGCCTGCGGGGCACGGGCGGAGGCGGAGTGCGGTCGGGACGCACACTCGGGCGGCGGCCGCAGGCAGCGAACGTGCCGTGCAGGGACGGCCTCCTCAAGGAGCAAGACGCTGAGCCCCACGTCGGGCTCCCAGCCAGGGTCCTGCCCCGGGGAGACGAGCCCCAGAACGTCTGGCTTTGAAAACCGGGGGGGTTGCTCTCAGGACAGCCGGAGGGCTGCAGGGGAGACAAACTCTGCTCTCAAAGGCCATGTGCAAAAACCAGCCACACTCTGAGACCTGGGCAGCGGCAGTCTTTGGACACGGTCCAGCTGCTTATCTCGGAAAGGCTCCTGAAAGGCAGGAGGCAGCCAGGCTCCCCGGGGATGGAGACGCTGTGCCGTCATTTGGGGCAGCTTGCTCTTCCACGACAATCTTGGCACTGGGGGTGTCATTTCGGGATCTGCCCTCTAGCCCTTTAGCACCTGGGGCTTACCTGCCACCAGTGGGCCCACAGCCACTACACAAGGCACACATCACAGGCCAACCAGCCAACCAGGCCAGGGGTCAGCCCACCTACCAGTGTGGCCACTGCAGTCGCCCCACCACAACTCAAGGGCCCACACAGCTCACACAGGGGGGACCCCTAGAGCCTGGGATTCTGGTGGCCAGAGGGGTGTGCTGCGTGCCCAGCAGGACACCACTCACAGGCCCCTTCTCCAAGCCTGGGTGCTGTACCTCATCTGCCCGGTACACAGACATAAGCACAAGAAACTGGACAAAATGGCGAGACAGAAGAACGTCCCAAATGAAGGAACAAGACAAAACCTCAGAGAAAGAGCTAAATGGAAATAAGCCGTCTGCTCAAAGTTCAAAGTCATGATCAGAAATACTCAGTGAACCCAGAAGAAGGTGGGTGAACACAGTGAGAACGTCACCAGAGGCTGAGAAAGTGAAAACCAAACAGAGCTGAAGACTCTAACAACTGATATTTAAACACACTAGCAGGAGTCAACAGTAGATTAGATGATACAAAGGACGTGATCAGCAAAATGGAAGAGAAAGGAGAACAGACCCAAGAAAAGACGCTCAGCATCACTCACCATCAGGGCACTGTGCACCAAAACCACGGGGAGGTGTCCCTCACCCCTGTCCGAATGGCTGTCATCAAATGATGACAGGTAAGTGTCGGCGAGGGCGCGGAGCAGAGGGCACCCTTGGGTGCTGTTGCAGCAAATGTAAATTGGTGCAGCCACGATGGCAAACAGTATGGAGGGTCCTCAAGAAATTAAAAATAGAACTACTATACAATCCAGTAATTTCACTTCTGGGTGTCTTTCCAAAGAAAGCAAAAACACTAATTTGAAAAGATATGTGCACGCCTGTGTTCACTACGGCGTTATTTAGAGTAGCTGAGGTGTGGAAGCAACCTAAGACTCCACCGAGAGACACAGATGGAGAGAGGAGATGTGGTATTTATATGTAATAGAATATTACTCGGCCATAAAAAAGAATGAAGCCTTGCCATCTGCATCAGCTTGGATGGACCTAGAGGGTATCATGCTTAGTGAAATAAGTCAGAGAAAAACAAAAATACAGTATGATTTCACTCATATGAGTAATCTGAAAAACAAAACAAACTAAATAAATAAAACAAAAGCAGATTTATAGATAGAACAAACAGGTGGTTGCCAGAAGGGAGGTAGGGAGTGAACTAGGTGAAGGGAAATAAAAGGTACAGTTATAAAAATACCTAAGTCATGGGGATGTAATATGCAGCAAAAGGAATATTATCAATAACGTTGTAATAGCTTTGTATGGGGACAGATGGTTATTGGGCTAATTGAGACGATCATATCATAATGTATGCAAATATGAAGTCACTATGTGGTACACATGAAACTAACATAATATTGTTATATTTCAATTTCAAACATTCCAGAGCAGGCAGAGCCCTTCCTAGGAGAGCTGAAATCACTAACCATTTACTATCCTGGGGGCATTTTCTGAGTCTGGGCAGAGGCCAGTGTTGGGGCTTGTCCTAGGCAGAGGGAATGTCCTGGGGAGAAAATACATTCGTGAATATTTTGAAAATCGTGTGGGCTGGTATGAGAGATTACAATCTAGAGACGACCAAGATGTGCAGTGATTTGCTCCCACAGATTCCTTGCGGAGTGCTGGGGTGAGAGAGAGGGAGCTGCAGGGCTGAAAAGGCAGTGGGCTCTCCAACCACCTCATCAGCTGGGGAGACCCCCGGCAGGCTTTGTGTTAGTAATTTTACATGGATCTGGGGGTGCCCAGATATCTGATTAAACATTGTTTCTGACTGTGTCTGTCACAGTGTTGCTTCATGAGACTGGCATTGAAATTGGGGCACCCCGTAAGGTAACTGGCCCTCCCCCATGTGGAGACCCCCTCCAATACTGTGAAGGCTTAAAAAGAACAAAAGTCAAAGGATGAAATTCATCCTTTTTTTTTTTTCTGCCTCATTACTTGAGCTGGGACATCTCCTATGAGCCAATTCTGCATAATAAATCTCCTTTTATATTCTATTCATTGTTTCTCTGGAAAACCCAGATTAATAGTAGCTGCTCCCAAAAGCAGGGGAGGGGAGGAGAATCCTCAGAGGAATAGTCCCACCAACTTCATTCTCTACTGTTTTTGTATGTGCAATGTCTGGCCTACAATCAAAACTTACATGAATATGAAGTATGAAAATATGACTAATAATTGATTAAAAAACAGTCAATAAAAGTAGATCAATAGATGGTCCAGCTGGTAGGGTTAGTGCACAGGACTTAACTTTAACAACTGCAAACACGTCAAAGACAATGTAGGAGAGGTGTACCAAGTGGCTGAAAAGATGGAGAATTTCAAAAAAGGGTTAGAATCTATTAAAAACAATCAACCAGGCATTGTAAGTGAAAAGTATAGTATGTAAAATTAAAAACCACTGAATAAATTTACAACAAGATTAGTGGACTGAAAGGCCAAAGCTCACAATGAAGGAAAAGACTAGAAAGGACAGACCTGAATCCAAGTCGAGTAAGCCAATCTAAATAAGTATGTGTAGCCTCAGAAGGAGGCGGAATGGTCAGAGAGGATGAAGCAGAGTGATATTTGAAGAGTTCATGGCTGAGGTTCTCTAAGACTGATGTCAGACTTCAACTCACTGATTCAAGAAGCTTTGTGGTGCCCTGCTCAGTCTGTGTGAGAGAAGGGAAGCCGCCTCAGGGCTGGGGGGGTTGGTGGGGTAAATCGAGGTCTCTGCCACACTCTTGCTGGGATGGCAAACAGTGCAGAACAGGTCCTTCTAGACTTTCCAGCTACCGAGCTTTCCTTTCTCTCTGCTCAAGTGTTAAGCAATCACAACAGGGAGACAGTTCTCGAACAAGACCAGTGCCAAGGAGGAGATGGGGCAGGTGACACCAGAGCCTCTTCATCACAAGATGCAGCCTCTTTCCTCCCCACTAACCCTCAGGAGCAGACCAGGCTCTTACACAAGCTTTATCCTCTCCCTTCAGATACCCATTTCCAGCATAGAGAAGAGCTCAGCAGAGTATAATCTCTCAGCAAAAGTAATGAGACTTCTTAAGAATACAACTTCTATAGAGAGAAAGACAATAAGATGAGAAATTCCCACCAGATGAAGCAGAATAAGGGAATCAAGAATTCTATTTAGTCCAGTGAAGCAGAACAAGATGTTTTAAAAAGCCTGTTCAGGAGTTCCCGTCGTGGCTCAGTGATTAACAAATTCAACTAGAAAGCATGAGGTTGCAGGTTCGATCCCTGGCCTTGCTCAGTGGGTTAAGGATCCAGCGTTGCCGTGAGCTGTGGTGAAGGTTGCAGACGTGGCTTGGATCCCACGTTGCTATGGCTGTGGCGAAGGCCGGCGGCTATAGCTCCTGTTAGACCCCTAGCCTGGGAACCTCCATATGCTGCGGGTGTGGCCCTAGAAAAAGCAAAATGACCGAAAAAAATAAAAAAAATGAAAAGTCTGTTCAGTTTCTCCTAAGAAGTAAGGTGGTGGAGGTATTGAGAAGGTGAAAGAAGAACAAGAAGTCATATAGGAAAAAAACAAGAGGGCAGTTGTTTTTATTTTATTAATTAATTTATTTTTAAAATGTCAGTAGCTAGTTTAAATGGCAAAAGTGAATTTGGCTTGAGACTAGTAAGTAAAAAGATCAGTCTTAGGAATTCTCTAGAAAGAAAAATGAAGATACAAAAACCATTTTTTTTTCATAGTATACAGTCAAGCAATATGGAATACTGGAGAACTGTCCTTCTAGACAAGAGGGTCCTAGAGGGGAGAAAACAAGGATAAGGGAGACAATATTGAAGAAGCATTACCAAGAATGTCCCAGATTTGAGGAGTATGTATAAACTCAATAATCAGGGGAGAGAACTAGCCGTATTTATGTATATTCATATAAATACACAAACATAAAAGAGATGAAATTATAAAATTTCCAAAGAGGAAAAGAAGTAATTTTTGAAGGAACAAAAATCATATTTATTAATAACAAAACTGGTTGCAGGGAGATGGTAGACTGAGTTTCCATGTCAGAGGACCGCGACCATCAAACTCATAATTTTATACCCAGCAAAACTACCACATACACATCGCCAAAATAATGATACTTTCAGACAATCAAGGAAGGCCTTGGAAATTTTATGACATAGAGACCGTTTTGGATATATTTTTAAAGAGTTCTATAGCAAGAAAGAAATGAATTCTGGAAATGCGCGAAGTCTGAGTGACTGAACTGTTTACTAAAGCAAGGAATAAACAAAACAAAAAAGTGTATCTGTAATAAAGTATAGACAAAATTCCAGATGATACCCATGGGAGAAGGGGCCTTGGTGATGGAGAGTCTAGAGAAGAGCTAGATAATAATATATTTAAAAACTGGTAAGGAGGAGTTCCTGTTGTGGCTTAGCAGGTTATGAACCTGACTAGTATCCATGAGGATGTGAGCTCAATCCCTGGCCTCGCTCAGTGGGTTAAGGATCCGGTCTTGCTGTGAGCTGTGGTGTAGGTCACAGTTACAGCTCGGATCCCACATTGTGGCTGTGACTGGCAGCTGTGGCTCTGATTTGACCCCTAGCCCGGGAACTTCCGTACACCACAGGTTCAACCCTAAAAAGCAAAAAAAAAAAAAAAAAAAAAAAAAAAAAAAAAAAAAATACGGAGAATGAGCATTATTACCAAAAAGAATAAGCAATTGGGAACTTTAATGAATTATTACTATTGTTGCTTGTTCTTATTAATTATTCTTCCCAACTCCCCTCCCCCTAAGCCTAAACGAGCTAAGTGCTAATCTGTAAGCAACTGACTTCTGTAAAGGGCCCAGAGGAATTCACGTCTGAGGAGGTGCCCAGGCTTGGGGTAAGAAGAGATGCGTGCAGCCCCATGCAGAGGGGCTTTGTGGGATCCAGGGACCCAATCCATGTGTGACAACTGGACCTGGCACCAGTCTGTGGTGCTGAGTCACAGGTGCCTGGAGCTTCATGGCATGGCCGAGTTTCTGCCTCCTAACGGCTCCACCTTACCTAGACAAACTAGGCACTGTCCTGTTTGCGAGGGACCTTTTAGGAGGGACACAGACATGCAGACACAGTTCAGACATCCACAGTGGGGAAGAGCACAGCGTCAGAAAGACTCAGGGTAAAGGGCCTGATCCATCACCATCACCTATGCATCTTTAGGCAAACGCATCCTCTGCTTGGACCTCGGCCTCCCCACCTGTAACATGGGGATGAAAGTAGTGGTCCCAAGCTCAGAGAGCTCTCATTAGAGTCTGAAATGAAGTACAGAAAGTACTGAGAATAGAACCTGCACGACGCGACCATTATCCTGTTGCAACGCACACATCAAAATAGTGATGCCTGAGAGAGGAGTATGTACAGGCATAGTTTTGAGAACTATGCTCAGTCCACTTATTGCCTTGTAATCAACAAAGTCAATTGAATCTTGGCAGCAGGAGTGGCTATGTAGGGGACACAGTGAGAAAACCTCCTAGGGCTGTGGGTTTGAGGAGCCGGGTGACGGCAGTGGGTGTGCCAGGCCTCAGAGCAGATGAGGAAGTGATCTCTTGATGGAGGCCGAGTTGGAGCTGAGAAACGCAGGAGGAGGATGGGCTTGCCAGTCTGGGGAGCACAGAGCACTTGAGGGGAGAGAGCCTTCCGTGGAAAGACACAGTGACAATTAAAACAAAAAGCCAGCCCATAGGTTGGAAGAAAATCTTTGCAAACGAAGCAACCAACGAGGGATTAATCTCCAAAATATACAAACATCTCATGCAGCTTTACAGGAAAAAAAAAAAAAAATACAACCCAATCAAAAAGTGAGCAGAAGATCTGAATAGACGTTTCTCCAAAGAAGACAGACAGATGGCCAAAAAGCACATGAAAAGATGCTCAGTAGCACTAATTATTAGAGAAATGCAAATCCAAACTATAATGAGGTATTTTCACACCTCACACCTCACAGGCTGACAGCAGTCAGAGGGGCCGCTGTAAGAATACAGATAACAGTCTACAAATAACAAATGCTGGAGAAGGTGCGGAGAGAAGGGGGCCCTCCTACACGTCGATGGGACTGTAAATCGGCGTAACCGCCACAGAGGACAGCACGGAGGCGCCTTAAAAACTAAAACTAGAACCTCCATGTGATCCAGAAATCCCACTCCTGGGCATGTATCCAGAGAAAGCTCTAGTTCAGAAAGATGCCTGCACCCCAGCGTTCACCGCGGCACTGGTCACAACATCCAGGACGTGCAAGCGACGTAGCTGTCCATCGACAGAGGGACGGATAACGAAGACGTGGTGCGTGTGTACAGTGGACTGTCCGTCAGCCGGAGACTGAGATAACGCCATTTGCAGCAACATGGGCGGACCTGGGGATCAGCGTACCAAGTCAGGCAGACAAAGACCAATCACATATCACATATGTGTGGAACCTCATAAACAGGATACACAAGAGAGTATTTATAAAGCAGAAACAGACTCACAGATTTCAAAACCAATCTTGTGGTTACCGTCGGGGAAACCACGAGGAGAGGGAGGAACGGGGGTGCATATCCCAGTCCCTGTAAAACAGGTGACGGACCAGAACCTGCTCTGCAGCAGAGGAAAACCTCCACGACGGTTTGTAGTAACCTAAACGGGAAAAAACAGCCCATGTACGTAAAACCGATTCCCCGTGCTGTACACCTGAAGCCAACGCAACACTGTAAGGCAACTATACTCTAATAGAATTTAAAAAATGAAGACGATGGAGGAGGAAGAGAAGGACAGTGAGCAGGGGCCTTCGGGAGGGCGCGGCCACACCCACGGGGGTGGGCCACGCAGACAGGGAACCGGGAGGTGACAGGCATTAATCAGAGAAAGGCAGGGCCTGCCCTTTGGAAAGGGGATTCTAGGGGGGCAGAGCTGGGAACTGGAGACAGAAATCTGGGCAAGAAAATCGGTGGGCTGGCCCTGAGTGGACACTTGCAAGGCAGGGGACATGCGGATGGCCACATGCAGTGATTGGCCATGAGTGCGGGGAGGGGAGAAAGAAGGAACACCCAAGTGCAAGGCCCTGAGCGGCCGTCTCTGCTGCTTCCTGGGACCTGGGGCGCAGCATCTGTGAGTCAGCCCTGTGCCCGCCGGCCCCGGGGCCAAGCGGCAAGGACCTGCCCCGCGAGAAGCGCACAGCTGGTGCTGTTAGGGCTTAAAAGTCCTCCACATTTCCCTCTAAAAGTGCACTTGGAGCCATTTGCACAGTTCTGACTTTTCACTGCTCAAGAACAGACAAGAATAACCACCCAACAGTTGCTATAGATATGCTCTTACCAGTACTAGATTTTATTTTTAAAAATAATTGGTTTTATTGTGCTAGAAATAGTCACCGTACATATTATAGGCATTTTTAAAGTTGGCTTGCTTTGACTTTCATGTACCAGATAAATAAAATTAATTCTATATTTCATGATGAACGGAGTTCATTTGTTAGGCAAATAACTGAATGAATATTTCGTGCTTAATTGCCCAGCGCTCTTGTTAAGCGACACCTCCGTCCCAGCCGGGGAACCTGGAGGGCAGAGTCTGAACTGTCTCCGAGCGGTGACTGTGGGTGTACAATCTGAGTCCACGGGAGGTTAACCGGCAGCAGGAGGCAGGCGGCCCCCCAGAGAGCTTGGCGTTGGATCGGGGGTGAGTCCTGCATAGACAGGCCGCCGATGCGCTCCGTCTCCCCCTGAAGACCGGAAAGCTGCCAGAAGTCAGCCTGAGATGCTGAGGCAATCAGGCAGGAACAGGGCATGTGGGCCGGCCTGGGGAGGACTCAGGGTCTGGGGGCGCCCAGGACCGGGGACGCTGCCCCCCCGAAGGGCCCTGGGTCCGCAGCTGCACCGCGGCCGCGCCTGCAGGGAGTGAAGGCCTCGGTCTCAGGCCGGAAGGAGTGGGCTCCGCTGGGGGCTTGTGGGACCCCAAGCACCTGGGCCAAGAGGGAGGAGGGCACCCAGAGGGTGGGGACAAAGGGAGCCCACCTGCCCCTTGAGCCTGGAGGTCGGGGGCCGCCAGGAGTGGCTGGTGGGGCTGGAAGCACAGCGGGCAGTGGGGGCGGCTGGGCAGCAGAGTAGGGACCCTGCTCCACGGTCCCGACGACCATCACGCACAGGGAAAGCCTGGCAGGGACCGTGGGGGACGGGCCATCACTGCCCCCGACCCTGGACAGGGCCTTGGAAAGATCAGTTCAGCGCCCGGCTCCAGGGCTGGCAGGAAGCCTGGAGGAACAGGGGGCGAGGGCTCCCTGGAGGAGGTGTGGGGGTCCCTGGGGTGGGCAGGGAAAGGGAGCAGAGTGTCCCCCGTGCACCCCGAGGGACTGAGGCGCCAGGGGTCGTTCATGAGCTGCCTCTGCGGGGAGGCGGAGGCCGTGGGACCGGACAGCACGGAGAGCGGGGTCTTCGGGGCCAGAACTGGCCTTGCTGACAAGTGGCCCCATCAGAGCAAACATTTCCCCCCGTGAACACACACGGCGGAGCGAATCATCTCAGTTCTGTTTGGAAGGAGACGTTTGTATGAACAAACCGAACTGCACAAAAAGGAGGTTCTCTAAAGCCCTTGACTTCGGAGTGGAAGGTCTTCTCGGTCCCAGGACAGATGGACGGATGGACGGATGGACGGGGAGGGCCTGGGCTGATCCGGGTGGAGCCGGGGGCCCGCTCCCCCACCTATGACTTCTTTTTCCTCTTTCCCTTCACCGACATGAATGGGGAGTAGCTGTTGACTGGACCGTAACTTCTGAAATTTTAGTTTTATCGAAAACCTTGGGTAGTTTTGTTTCCTGTGGGTGTGGGGCTGCCTGCACGGGAGCGGAGAGCAAGTGCCGCCTGAGGGCAGGGGCGTGTGGCCGGCGGTCTGTGTGCTTGGGGGGCGTGGGGGGCAGCAGAGCTGAGGAGGGCCCCTGGGGTGGGGGGGGCAGCAGGTGCAGCCGCCTCCTGAGAAACAGACAGAGCTGACATCGCTGACGACACTGACGGACCTGCACCTACTCCACAGCCTTGGGGCCAAAGAGCCCTGGCTCTCGCTGCACCAGAAAGACCTGTGGCAGCACAGGTGACAGCCAGGATCCAGGGGCCCTGGGAGGCAGCTAGGAGTCCCCTCCTCCAGATGAGGCGGCGCCCTGCTCTGCGTGCTCCCTGGCCCAGCCCTGCACAAGGTGGCGGCTGGCCTTTCCAGGCAGGAGGTGGCAGAACCTCCTGAGTCAGGGCCGCGCCTTCCTGCGGCCCCAGCCCTCCAAGCAGGGCTCTGGTCTGGGGCTGCACCCCATCTCGCCCAGCTCTGGCCGGCGGGCTCCCCGGACGTTCTCCCTGCAGACTGGCCTGACTCTGCGTCCACCGCGTCTGCCCGGCCAGCACACGGCCTGTCTCACTGTGTCATCTTTGGTCACTCCGCTTCAGCCTCACCGGCCTCCGTGCGGCCCCTGTGAGCAGCCAGCTGTGTTCCCGGCCCCCAGAGCACCCCATGGACCCCCCAGCGCTGGTCCATGCGGGACACGAGGGCAGAAAGCTAGCCTGGCTGAGCTCCTCCACGCGGCTCCCGCCGGGCCCCTGGAGAAGAAATGGGAGCGGCATTTTCTGGAAAGGCCACCGCTTGGACCACTTCCGTCCCCTGCCCCAACGAGCTCCAGTCCGGAGACGGGGCCCCTCCCCAGCTCGCCTCCCCAGCATCAGTTTGCTACACGGAGGACTGGGAGGTAAACGAGCCAAGGCTGCCCCCAGCCCAGCAGCCCCGCACCCTGCATCCTGAGGGGCCGCGCGAGCCGGCGGCGCTGCTGGACCCTCTCAAACATCCCCCCAGATCTCTGCTTCTGGGAGAGCTGATGTCTGGCCTCCAGGCCTGGGGTCTTCCAAGGAACAAGCCCTGCATCTTCCCGTAGGCCGGCGCTCGCACAGCCTGGCACGGGCTCGGGCCTGCAGGAACCTGGGCACTGCAAACATCTCAGAACAAGACCCAGTTTAGAAAAGGCCCTTGACTTGTTTGGGATAAATACCTGGCATTCTTTTAAGGAAACAAACACAATTTAATTGAAAATTTGGCAATTCCTGTTTCCAAGACTTAGATGACACTCATCGCATTTGTGTGATTAAGGTGTGGGCAACGTCACAGGCCACACGCGGGGATGGTGGTGCCTGGGGCTGTGGCCACCCCTCTCCCTGCTGCACCTGCAGCCGGGCTCCATGGTGCTGCCAACCCACAGATCGGGACCACTGCCTATCACGCCCCAGCCCAGCCCAGAGCGTTCTCCGCAAAGGCTGGTGAACACATGGGCAAATGAAGGAGTGAGTGAGTGAATGAATGAACAGGGTTAGTGAGGAGTTCCCCGACTGCACTCACTGCTCTCGGAGGAACCACGGCCCTGGAGGAGGCGCCCTGGCCGCGCAGTGGCTCACACTCGTAGCCTCCACGACGCCTTGCTGTCCTCACAGCCATCCAGGACCCCACAGAGTTCTCGTCGCGTGGTCGTGCCTACCGATAGTCACCTTACTACAAAGCAAAACTGAGAATTTTTAGAATAGCTATGAAATCTTGCAGAAATAGTAATCCTATTGCATGAGTTAAGGAAAAATAAACATTAGCATATTTACCCCTACAAAATAATTTGCGGGAGGAATGGCGTTGTTCACCTTCCGAAATTCTTTCGCGCCTTTGGTCTGAAGGAAAAGACGGCCCTTTCTCGTATCCACCCCCGTCCGCCGTCTAGGGGCTTCGGTTGATCTAAACAAAGGGAATCCAGCCTCATACATTGGCAGCGGGAGCGCGGCGGAGGCTATTCTGGAGACTCAAGCTCCTCCTGCCTGTTGACACACCCAGACTTGACAGGCGGCTACTTGGGTTGCGGAATCTGAAACTTCATCAGCACGTAACATAATGAGCTCTTTGTGCTCAGATACATTAAAATTCATGGGTCCACCTGGCACGTGGGCACGAGTTACTCACGCAGGGATGGGCCTCTTGGAAACTATTTCTTCACTGAGTTAGTTACGCAGATCGCCCAAACGCCAATCACAGCGTTTCGGAAATCACATTCATTCCTCTCACCCTCACGTCCCCTGCGAAGGGGGCTGGGAAGTCGCCAAGCTCGTGCTGCAGACCCCTGTTTTCCAAAATTCTAATTTTCACTGAGAGAAGCTCGAGTCTGAGCCCGAGGACAAGTCCCGGCGCTCGTTTTCCTTAAGGAACAGGCTCAGCGTGTCCATCTTGGAGAAAAAACCTGCCACACGCCTAAGTCGGAGGATCCCTGCTTCCGTGCCGTGAGCTTCCCCGCGAAGGCGTGTCCTTCAGAGGCTCACACGGTCTGACGAGGCAGGCGCTTTTCTCCGGGGACCCTCTGTCCTCCGTGTGCGGACGGTTAAAAAGAGGGTCAAGATTTAATGAAACTGCAGGATGCTGCAGCTTATCAAGGACTCCCTCAAGCCAAACCGGTGTTTTTTTAGGCTGTGTGCTCCGGGGCGGCGAACGCAGGGGCTGTTTGCGCCGTCTGGGCGAGCTGAGGGGCTTCGACTGCGCGTCACCCGCTTCACGCCGCGAGGGCAGGGCGAGAAAGGGCGGCGGAGCGCCGCGACGGAGGCGCTCTCGACCTCGTGGGTCTCTTGAAAGGGGGCCCCCAGGCCCCGGGGATGCACAGACTTGCCCTGAGGGGCTTTCGGCTGCTGAGCTCGGGGGTCTTAGCTGGACACAGGCGCGACTCGCAGAGCCGACGACTGTGTGTCTTCAGTTGTGCACACGGGAAGCGCTCGCCCTGCTTTCTCTCCGCGTCTCGGAGGGACACTTAGGTCGAGATGGACGCGTGTCCACGACGTCTCTGCCCAGCAGCGGCCCCGCACGCGAGCGCCCTCGGAGCCCCCCGCCCCCGGCCCAGGGGGTCCCTCCTCCAGCACAGCCCGCGGCCCCTGGGCGCGCACACCCGGTGGTCCAGCGCAGTTCAGCCCATCTGCTCAGGCCGCTGTGGGCCTGGGCGCGCAGCCCCGGGTGTCTGGGCGGGCAGCGCTCCTGCAGCCGAGAAAAGTGTGCATGTTTGTTGCCATAGACGTTAATGTTTTGCTTTGTTTTTAGTAAATATCTGACAGTTTAATTTTGAAGAATTCTGCAAATGCATTGCTCCAAAACATCACGTCTTCTAAGAAATGACTGAAAACACAGGGACGTTTTCATGCACACAGTGCCTCGCACAGATGAAGCGGGAACCTGTCCCCAGGCAGGAGGGCAGGGGCTGTCAGGCGTGGCCCGGGTCAGGTCCTGCTCCCAGGAGGCCACGGCCAGGGCTCTGGGGGCTGTCGGCTTGCGGCCCTCTGCTTGGGAAGACCGGCCTTCTGTCTGGGCAAACCCAAGAAGCCTGCCCTGTCCCAGGGTGGCTGGGTCCTTCTGCCTGGGTGGGGGTCCCCACACAGAGGGGGCACCCAAAGGTGGAAGAGACGAGCCACAGCGGCAACACTTGTGGTGGGCCAGGGCTGGCCCCGTTAGCAAGGCAGGGGGTCTCCGATGTACCTGCCTGGCAGGTGTGTCCCCTGAGCTTCCTGAGGCCAGAACTGGGGCTCGCTTCTTACCCAGCAGGAGCCCAGGCTGAGCGGGAGCAAGAGTGCCGACAGGACGGCTGAATGAAGGGCACACCCGCTTCCCACAGACCACGGCCCGTCGGTCCTGCTCTCTCTGCGGTGGGAGTCCTGCTTACAGCCTTCAGATGCCCCTCTGCGCTTGATGCTGAGAGCAGACTTGGGGTCCCGGCCCTCAAGGTCCCAGCAAGCCATCCTCCATTGGACTCAATCGGCCAGGCCTGGGCAGCAGCACGGAAGGAAGCTGGGCGCTTCGGATGGAGGGCATTTGGTCCCGGGCCTGTCTCCCAGCCCGGAGGAGCCGAGAAGCCCGACGGGACGGGGCCGCAGCCCTGAGTTTACATCCGCAGGGAGCTGCTCCCACCTGGCTGGGGCGGGGGGTGCACGGAGATGGGGAGCAGCTCCTGAGCCTGGGCCAGGGTCGGCAAGCAGAAGCCGGGACCCTGGAAGGGCCACTGAGAAGGAGGAGATGCTGCTGGAGAGAGAAGACGCTGCTCCGTCCTCGGGCCTCAGCCTCTTCCAGCTGCACCTCCAGGGGCCAGATGCACGGGGCTCAGCGCAGGGGCTGCTGGGACTTGAGCTCCCGGTGAGGCAGCCAGAAGGGCGGCATGGAGCCCGGGGCCCCCCTCCCCCCACCCCCATCCCCTGTGCTCACACAGAGCGGCTCCTCAGAGGCCACGCCCTCGGCCTGAGGGCTGCTGGTCCTCAAGGGCCACCTACCCTCCCCTCGCAGGTGGTCGCGTCCTCAGAGAAGCCGCCCAGCTGCCCGCACCCTCTGCAGAGCCCGGTCCCCGCAGCTCCCTGCCCCGGATGCACCTGCCCCGTGCTTGGCGTTGCTGCCCTTGACAGGTGGCAGGGCGGGCGGAGCTCAGACACGCGGGAGAGGGAGGCGGGTGTTCGCCCCTCTGCCGCCCGCCCCGCCGTGGTGCTGGTGGTGGCGGCCTCTTCTCTGTAACGCCCTTGGGCCCTCAGGCCCCTCTCTCACAGCCACAGCCCTGTGTCCGAGCCCCTGTGGCGGCCACCGTGCCCGCCCCTGGCCAGCGCCTTCTGAGGAGGCCTCCTGGCGTCCTGGGGGTCTGGGCAAAGCTGTCTCCCGCCTGCCGGTCTCCCCCCCTTGGCCAGCTTCCCAGGGAACAGAGGGCGGGGCAGGTTCCTGGCCACCAGCCTCCCCCCACCCCCGGCCACGGCAGCCCCTCTTCGCTGTGACTGTCCCCAGGCGGGCGCGACATGGACTTCCTCCCCGGGCGCAGGTCGACTCACCTTCCGGGCTGGACGTGGCAGAAGAAACTGGAACCTTCGCCTCCCGGTGCTCCTGCAGCCGCGACCCCGTGACGGGGGCCTGCTCAGTCTGCAGTAGGGCTGGGTCCTCTGTAATGGGCCCCCGGGAGCTGCGGAGAGGTGGCTGGGGGACAGAAGGGTCTTCCTGCATGGCAGAGACCCATCTAGAAGCTAAACCCATGCCAGCAACTGCATTTCAACGGGTGTTGCCTCTCCCAAGTCCGGGGGCTGGCATTCCAGAGCGGACGAGAGGCTGGCTCAAAGCAGCCATCTCGAAGGAGGTGTGAAGGGTGGCTTTATCCTCACAGACGAGCAAAGTCCCCAGGCCCCCAGGCCCTGGTATTAGTGGGAATTGCTCGTGGCTTTGCCATCTGTTGTCTGGTTTACCCCGCAAGCCGTGGAAGAGCTGGGGCTCCCCCTAGGCCAGGAAGCAATGTCCCCCCCAGGCACCCACAGGCAGAGTCACCTTTGCCCAAAGCAGGAAACTTGGGACCCGCTAATGAGGGGGCTTCTGCTTTATCCCACCACCGCCCAAGCTGCAGTGGGGAGCTTAAGACTTTTCTGAGCTGCCGGGTTTAGCAAGCTTCTCTCTATATCTGAGGTGCGTGTGTGTGTGCACGTGTGTGTGTGTGTGCGCATGTGGGGCTGAGAGCAGGTACGTGAGTGTGAGCACGTGTGTGAGGGAGCACGCCCTGTGGGGTGTGCAGCGTGTGGGCGCGTGTGGAGGGCTGGAACCCAGCGGTGCGGTCCCGTCTTGCCTTCGTCACCGCCAGGTTTTGAAGACAGTACCTGAGCGCATGGCCCGCGTGGACCCGTCCCCCGGCCCAAGCCGCACCCGGGGGGCAGGGCGTGAGGGCTGACACCCCGATGACCAGATTTTTCCTGGGCTGCAGAACCGCCTCGATCCCACTTCTGGGGCCTCGCCCAGGACAGGTTTGGCGAGAAGTGACTTAAACTCAACAGGCGCCCGCGTGCTGGAAAAGGCCCAAGCCTGTGGGCTCTGCGGGTGCTCCGAAGGCTCTAGTGAGGACGATGACGTCACGTGGGTCATGCGGGACCCCGCCCGGCCTCAGCACGGAACCACGGGACGGGAAGGCCCGGAGCCGGAGGGAGGAGAACCCCGGCTCTGGAGCTGGGCGCTGTCCTCCTCAGAAGGACTCGCAGAAACCAAGCCCGGCTGGGCCTGGCTGTCGGTGGCGGCCAGCAAGCAAGCCCATCTCACAGAGGACGACAGTGTCCCTGCTGTCAGGGTGGGAGGACGAAAATCAGCAAAATTTGGCAAACATTGATTTCAAAGTGTTGATAACTAAAACTCTCCCGATGTCAATTTTTTCGTCTGCGTCTTAACAACCTGGCGACAATACGTGTGCGTGTGTGTGTGTGTGTGCACGCGTGTGCACGTGTGTGTGCGTGTGCATGTGTGTGCGCGTGCATGTGTGTGTGCACGTGTGTGTGTGCACGTGTGCGTGTGTGTGCGCGCGCGTGTGTGTGCATGTGAGAGATAAAGGGCCCTGAGCTTTAGCAACATGCCAGGCATCTTTACCATACCCCAAAGAAAACAGAAGTTCTCTCTTCTGAACAAACACCACTGTGCTGTTTCCGTGGACCCCTGTGGATATGACTGTTTAAAGCCATTGTCTTCGCCCCAAAGCCCCGCCTGCCATCCTCGGGTCCTGGGGCGGGGGAGGAACTTCTCGACCAACACACAAGACTGCGTGGTCCCAGGATCGGGTTGGTACCCACGGCCGCCCGCTCATCGGCACCAGGCTGCTTCCTCATCTGCGCAATAGGAGTCCCACCACGCGTCTGCCAGCGGTCGCTGCAAGAATTCACGGAGACAGATGGCGCTTCTTCAGTGTCACTGGCTCTCAAGAGCGGGGCTGGGCCCCCCTGCTGATACTGACTGGCCACCACTGGCAAAAATTGATTTCAGAAGTTGATAAATTTCCAAGAGTTAATAACCAAAACTCTCCTGGTGTTAATTTTTTCGCCCAACCCTGAATCTGTCTCAGGTCCTCCTTTGGTCCCTGCCACGGCTCACCGGCCCCCACAGATGCAGCTGCCAACAAGCGCGGAAGCTGGCAGAATCCCTTGTCCGGGCACCGCTCGCTGCTCCCTCCTGCGGGGACTGTCTCTGGTAAAGGGACCTATCTGTGGAGGCAGTGCCCCTGGCTAGCTGACACCGGCCTGCAGTCCGCACCCCCCTTGGGCTGCCTGCCTCCCACCCTCTCTGCCGCCTGAAACTAGGGGAGCGCCCACACCAGGGGTGGGAAACCTCTGAGCGCGAAGCTCCAGCCTCAGGGGAGCAGCAGAACCTCGGCGCCCCCCCGCGTGGCCGGGGCGAGGCGGCAGGTGGGTGAGAGCGATGCGTGCGCGCATGCGCAGCAGGGCCTGGCTTGGGTGGGAAGGAGGGAAGGACACGCGCCAGAGAGGCCTCCTCCGACAGTTCGGCCCATCTTTGACCGAGCAGGGCTGGCGAATGGAACAGATGGAGCCAAGACGGGGCCTCTCCGAGCAGGACGGGCCGGGCGGCGGGGCATGTTCCGGGCCGCCCCAGGGCGCCGCCCTCCTGGCTGGAGTGGAGCCAGTTGGCCGTCCTTCAAAGAGAGACTTTCACCCCGAGGCAAGGCGGGGAGTGGGGGGAGAAGCGAGGCAAGAAGGCTGATGTCAACCACGGAATCTGGTTAGAGAAGTCAGGCAAAGGAGGGGCTGGGTGCACTTGAGCTCCTGGCCGCCCAGGAGCCGGAGCTGAGCTCAGCGATCCGCCCAGGATGGCGCAGGTGCCCGTCCGCGAGGCTGGTGGGCGGGGCCTCCGGGAGGGGGCGGGGCCGGGCCGCAGAGGGAGGAGCGCGGAAGTGCTGGGGGCGGGGAAGCCTCCAGAAGCCGGAAGCAGCCACTCTGACCTGCTAATTTCGGTGGACGCCTCCAAGAGGAACAGGGGGACGTCGCTGATCTCGATGGAAGGTTGTTTGAGGACCTCAGCACCTTAGGCAGCAAAGAATCTAGAGCAAAATTCAGTCTGTTTTTGCTCTAGACTCTGTCGCCCGAGGCCCGAGGCAATCGAAAAACCTTGCGTTGATATCCGTGAATTAAAACGTCTGACGTCTTTTCCCCTCGTTTGATGCCATTTTCATGCAAAGCGTACAGACCAAAACACGGAGATTATTAAACATTCCGCGGTTCCGCCCTCTGTGGCTGGTTAGCTTCATTTAGGGTAATTGCGTCGGTGCGGCTCAAAATCTTCATCTGCCCTCACAGGGCGCTCTGTGCCCTACAAGGAACCGTCTCACAGCTTTGCTCTGATTTGGGCTCACAAGGCACCGTGTGAGCGAACCTGGAACAGTCCCGACGGGCCCCATAGAGTGCCCCCCCCGATTCCTGGTCCTGGGTGGGGGTCTCAGCACGGCCAGCCTCTGCTTCCACTGGCCTCTCAGGGGAGGGATCCCAGTGACTCCTATTTCATGGGAAAGGGACGGCTGCGGATGGCGGAGCCGGGGCGGGTCCCGCTGGGAGCACCGGCCGTCCAGGGGAGCTGCGATGCAAACGTGTGAAGGTCTGCACAACCCACCTCCTCCTGGGGTGCGAGTGGGCGCCTGTGTGTGCCCATAAACTAGCCGGTGGTCACCTCCACAGATGAGGGGGCGGGACTCGGGGCTGAGGGGGGCGCACCTTGGACTGGTGCCTGCCTCTCGGGTGGGCGGGGTGAGGAGCTGGGGGGCTCCGGCGGTGGGGCGGGGGTGGGGGCGAGGCCAGGAGAGAAACGTGGAGTGAGGCAGGGACATCGCGGGGCAGAGACCCCTCTGCGTCACAGAGGTCAGGCCAGCTGGGAACCTGCCCAGCCTCGGGGAGGGGCGGAGGCCCGGAAGATTTACAAGTTGCCAGTGGTGTTTGAGGGGATTTATCCGCGGGGCTGGGGGCGCAGCCTCTGGTGGGCGGGGACGGGCGAATCGGGCTGCAAGCCTTGAGTCACAGTGGGACCTGGGCCCGGACCGGAGTGGGTGGCCGTGGGAGGGGAAGGGATGTCTCCGATGACAAGTGACAAAACTCTCAGCAGGCCTGACGGGGTGGGTGGGGCGGGGCGGGGTGGGCGGAGTCGGGGCGGGGAAGGGCGGACCCGGGGCTGGACCCAGAGCCCCAAGCGGGACTCCTGCAGAGACAACCAGAAAGGTGAGGCCAGTCCGGGCCCTAGTTTGGGTGCGGAGCGAGGCGTCGGATCCAGAGAGGTGGACGGGGAGCCGCAGACGGCTCACGGGAGCTGGGGAGGGGCCTGTGGCCTGAAGCCCCTGGACTTGGGTGGGGGCAGCCGCGGTGAGACCCGGGGATGTCAGAGAATGACAGCCCCAAAATAATGGTTTCCATTTTAAAAATATAATAATAGTAATAATAAAAGGATAAGAAACAGCAGATGTGAAGGACTGAGGAGAGAGGGAGAGGGTAGAGTGGAGGCCAGGCGGGGAACGAGGGACTGGCGACCCAGCCGCCAGCAAAGCGCGTGAGACAGGCGGTGGGGCAGGAGGCCCAGCGGAGAAGCGCCTGGAGGTACAGGAGCGCAGAAGGGAGGGCCGCTGCAGCCGGCAGGCCGCTGGCCGTGCCCCTCGCTGGTCCCAATGTCCGCCTTGGTGTGGAAGGCCGAGGGCTTGGGGGGGTGTCTGCCCAGCACGCCCAGCAGCTAGGGCAACGGCCTCCCTTTAGAGGAGGCCCAGATGACCCCTCCCCTTGTCCATCAGGCTCCGAAAATAAACTCTGTCGCCAAGGAAATCAGGTGACACGTCCCTGAAGAAGCGCTGCTGAGAGCCGCCTGAGCCCACCTGCGAAGCTGTGACACACGGGTCTGTTGGAGACCAGTGAAACTGCTGAAGCTTGCAGTAAACAAATTTGCCACACGTGGAAAATGTAGCCACGAAGTGATGGCTTAATTATTATCTGCACCTGATTTTGCTCATTTCCCTACGTCACCCTCCCTAGTAAAAGGCATGTGAGCTAAAGCTTAGTTGCCTTTGTCCTACGGGACGGAATGCCTCCTGGACCCCCACTTTCAAAATGGAAAAGAGTCTTGTGTGTTTTATTATACCACGCCGTCCCTCTTCCAGGATTCCTCACTTCCCTGCAGCGCTGGACGCAGCACGGGTCGTTCTCCACAACAGGCGTCTCCGCTCAGTGTGTCCCATCCATGGCCCCTCACTGGGTGGCGGGGCCTTGCAGTCTGTCCAGTCCCGCAGGGTGGCCGGAGACACGAGGCTGTGTAAGGGGCCTGGAAGATGGGGAGATGACACTGAGACCGTGGCCCCTGGAATGCGGCCACTCGAAGACCCCCGCTGAGCCCAAGTCCGACCTGCAGGACTGGGACTCCAGGCTGGCTGCCTCTGGTTCCTCAAATATCAAGAGCGGGTAATATCAAGTGCAAATATCGAGTGCTTTCGTCTTAGGGTTGAGAGGGCGGCGTGAGAGAATCATGCGAAGCACTTAGACCTGTGTCTGGGTCATAACAAGCCTGCAGTATGTATTCTTTTTTTTTTTTTCCACCCGCACTTGCAGCATATGGAAGTTCCTGGGCCGCAGATTTGACCTACAGCATAGCAGCACCAATGCCAGAGCCCTTAACCCACTGTTGTGTGAATATCCTTCACTGTGGTTATTTTTAGAAGAACCTGGCTGTCGTGCAGCCGGGCGGAGAGAGCAGGTGTTGCTCACAACCGGCAGGAGAGACAAAGGCTGAGTTTCATCAGGTCTGGGACGCAGAAGATGCCACCTGAACCGATCAGACCCCTGCCCGCTGGGAAGGGGAGAACTGAGCAGGGGCAGGAGTTAGTGCCCAGGGGTGGCGAACAGGACAGCTGGTTTCTAAAGGCTGCTCCCAGTCATACCGAAACAAGGCTGCCCCCTGCCCCAGCCACTGAGCCCATTTTCCAAGCGTTCTTTAGCAAGATGCTACTGAAAGGAACGGTCCCCTTCCAATCTAAACGTCAGTCCAAAGACGCACATGCGTCCCTCATAGACACTCAGGAAAATGCAGAGGACAGCACTTCATTAAAAGGCAAGAGAAAACACTTTCAAACGAGAATAAAAACATTTCAAGTAAAAAAAATTCCTCCTGATGTCAAAGAATAGTTAAAACCTAGCTTATTGGAAATGAAAATTGAAAGCAGGTAGACAAATTACATAGATCAAAAGAAAAAAATTAGCTGCTAGAGTTCAGACAAAGGAATTTAAATATACAGAAATAAAAGCCACAATATACATAGAGAAAATGAGTGGATATTGCTAAAAATTTAAGACTATGGAAGAGCAAAATAAAGCTGAAGAAAACAGTGTTAATAAGATTACAGAGGAAATAATAGATCTGGAAGATGAACAAAAAAGAGAAATAACATACTCAAACTTGGTGTTCCCCAAAAGAGAATAGAACAAATAGAACCCAAAAAAATGAAAGATGCAAAGATATGACAGGAGAAAACTGAAATAAAAGACTGAATCTGCTCATTGAGAGGGCCTACAATTTTTTTTTTGTCTTTTTGCCTTTTTTATATAGAGCTGCACCCGCGACGTATGGAGGTTCCCAGGCTAGGGGTCTAACAGGTGCTGTAGCCGCCGGCCTTCGCCACAGCCACAGCAACGTGGGATCCAAGTCGCGTCTGCAAACTTCACCACAGCTCACGGCAACGCCAGATCCTTAACCCACTGAGTGAGGCCAGGGACCAAACCCGCATCCTGATGGGTCCTAGTCGGATTCGTTAACCACTGAGCCACGATGGGAACTCCAAGAGGGCCTACAAATTTAAACAGAACAACTGTGTTCTAGTAAAATGACTAGATTTCAAGAATAAAGAGTCCTCTGTGCATCTGGGAAAGAAAAATTAAAGGTGGGGTTGCCATGGAGAGAAAGCAGACTGGCCTTCGGTTTTCTACGGAGTGGCTCCCGGTTAAATTGCTGTTCACGTATATATAGAGAAAACTCGTAGATGTTTTCAAGCATGCAGGGATTTGGGAATGGCACCCTTGACTTCTAGCTGAGGAAAACAAAAACAAAAACATGAAATCCCACCGGCTGAGAGATGAAGATGTCATCAAAGCTCTGATGACACCCTAAAGGTAAATACAGAACTAGAGCTAAACTTCGTGAGCTTATGTACAGAGCAGAGTTGATTCTGTAAACTTGCCAATGAGGAGATAATAATATAACAGCAAAATCAGGCAGTGGAGGGGGAAATAAATACTTAAACTGACGAACCAACTACTAGAAATTGTAGTCTTTCATAAAACCATTTAAAGATAATCACAGGAAATTTAGAATAGAGCATAACCTGAAACAGGATGCTGAGAGGGAAGAGAGAGAGGAGAAAGCATAAAAAAGTAAGTTTGTTGGGAGAGATTAGAGCTCTCTAACATTTTTCATCAAAAAATAGAAGTTTTACTATATTATGAAAATTGCAAGTAACCACTAGACCACAAACAGGCAATAAACATACAAGCTGTTAGAAATCACACACACAAACACGCACACACATCAAAAACATACATTCAAATGGTATGAATCAGATAGCTTATAGTAAACAAAAAATCTTTTAAAAGACAAAATAAGGCATTTGCCATCATGGCTCAGTGGTTAACGAATCTGAGTAGCATCCATAAGGATGAGGTTTGATCCCTAGCCTTGCTCAGTGGGTGAAGGATCCGGCGTTGCCGTGAGCTGCAGTGTAGGTTGCAGACACGACTTGGATCCTGCGTTGCTGTGGCTGTGGCGAAGGCCAGTGGCTACAGCTCCTGTTAGACCCCTAGCCTGGGACCCTCCATCCGCAAGTACGACCCTAAAAGGCAAAAAAAAAAAAAAAAAAAAAAAAAAAAAAAAAAAAGACAAAATAAGATGACAGAGCTAGAAAAAAATCATTGTCATATCAAATATAAATGGGAAAAAAACTTATCTATTAAAAGGAAATAAAGATTCTACACTAAAAACCCCAACCTTACAGATGTACCACAACAGGAGAGGCGTTAAGCAAAGGGGCTCAGGGGGAGTGGAGAAAAAGTATTATGGGAAAAAGCAACATAACAAGGAAACAAAACAAAGCAGGACAGAGCAATCCAAATGAAACTCTGCCAAATGTCTCGGTGCCACGTAACACAACATTACAATGTTTAAAGCAAAAACTGCAAGAAATACAAAGATAAGTACATCTGTTCTGCAAGGAACATATCATTCTAAGCCGCTCAAGCTGCTGCAGAGCAGAGGCAGAAGCAAACCACCCAAATACTTGTATTAAGCCAGCACAATAAAAGCACACAGAGATAACAGAACGAGCAGAA
Organism: Catagonus wagneri; assembly: GCA_004024745.2. Classification (NCBI taxonomy): domain Eukaryota; kingdom Metazoa; phylum Chordata; class Mammalia; order Artiodactyla; family Tayassuidae; genus Catagonus; species Catagonus wagneri. Next base: position 757,935 of record PVHT020000050.1, read on the forward strand.
AGATTTCAGCACAGTCTCCTTCAGAAATATTACTGTAAAAAATATAAGCAAGTGGAATAGAGCAGAGTATTAACCGAAGAATGCACAGCAATCAGGGTTCAGTCGAAGAACAAGATCAATCAATATGAGAAAATCTATTACATCATCCAGCAAATAAGTAGGTCATGGAAAAAAGCCGGATGGCGAGTCCCCTAGATTTCTTAAGTAAACTTTTATTTTGAGATAGTTATGGATTCACACTTAGTTGTAAGAAACACACACACACACACCCCGCCCCGGACCCTTGACTCAGTTTCCCACGACGGTAGCATCTTGGAGAACTACAACACGATGTCACAGCCAGGGTACTCACGGGTACGGCAGGTTGCTATGACCCCAGGAGTGCCTTATGCTGCCTTTTTGAAACCACACCCACCTCTCCACCTCCCCCCACCCATCCCTAACCCTGACCCCTAGACGACACTAACCTGGACTCCATTCCAATAAACTAGTCATTTCAGGAATATTACGTAAATGGGACCATACACTAAACAGCTTTTGAGATAGAATTTTTTCACCTGTGTAATTCTCCAGTGGTTCCTCAAGTTGAGTGTATCAATGCTTGGCTCCTTTTTAAACTCTGAGTGTCTGTTCCAGCGTGTGGATGTGCTGCAGTTTATCCAGCCTCTTACTTCTTTAAGGACACCCAACTTCCAACTTTTTACTATCGTGAACAAAACTGCTGTAAATGCTCATGTACCAGTTTTGTGTGAGCATAAGCTTTCATCTCTCTGAGAGAAACACTCAGGAGAACAGTCGTTGGGTTGACGGTAGTGTCATGTTTAGTTTTACCAGAAACTGCCAAACTGTTTTCCAGAGAGGCTGCCCTGTTTTACGTTCCACCAGTCACGGATGAACGGTCAATTTTTCCACATCTTTGCCAGCATTTGGTGTTACCACTTTTTTGTTTTAGCCATTCCGAGAGGTGCACATTAATATCTCATCACTTTTTCTTTTTCTTTCTTTTTTTTTTTTCCTTTTTTGGTCATGCCCATGGCATGCAAAAGTCCCTGGGGCCAAGTATCAAACACAAAGCAGCAGTGACCCGAGCCACGGCAGTGACAATGCCAGATTCTTAACCCACTGAGCCACCAGGGAACTGCCGTATCAAGTTTCAATTTTCATTCCCTAATGGCTAGTGCTAGCGAACTTTTCACTTTTCATGTGCGAATTTGCCATGTTTAGTGGCAAGTATTTGCCCATTTTCTGATTGAATTGTTTGCCTTTTTTTCTGTTGTTTTAAGAGTTATTTACAAGCTCTAGACTCAAGTCTTTGGCAGATATATGGTTTGCAGATATTTTCCCCCATTCAATGGCTTGTCTTTTCTTCCTCTTCCTAGAGCAAAAGTTGTTAATTTTGATGTGCTCCAATTTATCAGATGTTTTCCCTTTTTTACTTTGGTGTCAAATCTGAGAACTCTTCACCCGGCCCCAGGTCCCAAAGACTTTGCCTTATTTTTTACCAGAAGTTTTGTAATTTCACATTTAAGTTCAGAGTCCAATTTGGGTTGGTTTTTTGAATAAAGTCTGCAGTTGAGGTTGAGGGGGGCTGGGTTGGTTTGCTTACTGCCTAATTCTAATTGTTCCAGCATCGTTTTTTGAAAATACTATCCTTTTTCTATTCAGTTACTTTTGCGTCTTTGTCAACCATCATTTATGAGATTTTTAAATGATAAATTCAATTCCTGTAACTTTGTCGGGATTAACCAGCTTGTATTTTCATCTTAGTGGAGTTTTGGTTGTTTGTAGTTTTTGAAAAGTTGGTCCATTTCCTCTAGGTTGTCAAGTTTATGAGCATAAATCGCCTGTGTAAGTCTGCAGGCACCACAGTGAGAGCCCGCTTGTCATTCCTGATAGTTCATTCCTGAGAGTGGTGATTTGTATCTTTTCCCTTTTTATCTTAGTCTTGATAGAGGTTTATTGATTTCATTGATTGTTTTTCAAAGAATCAGCTTTGCGTTTCATTGATTTTCTCCACTGCTTTCCTCTTTTCAATTTCATCAATTTCTGCCCTTTCCTATTTCCATTCTTTCGATTGCTTTTGGTTTATTTTACTTTTCTCTTTCTAGTTCTTGAGGTGGAAACTTAAAATGTTGATTTAAGATTTTTTTCCCTTTTCTAATGGAAGTATTTATAAATTTATAAACCCCCAGCTGTATCCCACATGTTTCGATTTGTTGTGTTTTCATTTTCAGTCAATTCTGTGTATTTATTTTATTTCCTTTGAAACTTCCTCTTTGAGCCATGGATTATTTAGCAGTGTCTTGTTTAATTTCTAAGTGTTTAGAGATTTTCCTGTTGTCTTTCTGTATTGATTTCTAATTTGATTCCATTATGGTCAGAGAAAATAATGTCTATGACTTAAATCTTTTAACCTTGTTGAAGTTTGATTTATGGCCCAGGTTTGATCCATCTTGGTCAACGTTCCAGAGTTGCTTGAAAAAAAAAATGTGTGTTTTCCTGTTGCTGATAGAGTTTTCTCTGTATATTAATTAGATACCATTTGTTGATTATACCATTCAGTTTTTCTCTATCCTTCCCAGTTTTCTGTCTAATAGTTATGTCAGTTACTATTGTGGGGTATTGAAGAGTCCAGCTATAATTGTGGATTTGTCTGTTTCTCCCTTAAGCTCCATCAGTTTCTGCTTTGTGTATTTTAAGACTTTCTGTTTGAAGCACACACTTTTAGGATTGTTACGTCTTCTATTGGGGTGATCCTTTTGTCATTATGTAATGTCTCTCTTTGTCTCTAGGAATTCTTTCTGATCTCAAGTCTGCTGTATCTGATATTAACAGAGTTATATTTGCATGGCCTATCTTTTTTCCATCCTGCTACTTGCAGTCTACCTGTACTGTTATATTTGAAGTGCATTTCTTTTTTATTTTTTAATCGACTAAAAGTTCAATGTTTTAATCCAAATTTGGACAAGTATTGGGAAAATTAAACTTTGGCCAAAGAAACCACTCCTCTTCTTGATCACCGGCTGAAGTGCATTTCTTACACGTGGAACGTTGTTGGATCGTAGTTGTTGTTTTCTAAGCCCACTCTGTCTGTCTCTGTCTTTTAACTGGTATATTTAGATCATTTACATTTAAGGTGATTACTGATGTGTCAGGGCTTCAGTCTGTCATTTTATTTGTGTTTTGTTTTTCTTTCCTGTGTTTATTCTTCTTCTGTTTCCCTTTCCTTACCTTTCTGTGGGTTTCTCAAACATTGTTTAGCATGCCATCTTTTTGCTTGCAGTGTTTCTGATTCTATTGCGTGGTGTTGTCTTAGGGGGTGCTCTAGGCGTTATAATTCACATACATAACTTTTAGCTTTAATACCACAGTTCTGCTGCTTTGAGTCAAGTATAGCGACCTTGCCTCCATTTAGATCTGTTCCCTCCCCACTTTCTAAGTACCACGCCTTAAGTGTTTCCTCTAAGTACCTCGAGCACCACATCCAATGATGCTATGTTTTGCTTCCACCATCAAGTATACTTAAGTAATTTATGAGCAAAAGCATTATCTATTAGATTTGCCCACATTTTTACCGATTTTCATGGTCTTGTTCCCTTTCTGAAATTCCAGCCTTCCTCTGTTACCAACTCCTTTCTGTTTAAAGAGCGTCTTTTAGCTGTTTTTCCAAGGGTGAATTTCTTCTCAGCAAAGTATCTTGGTGTTCCTCCACAGGAAAATGTCTTTATAACCCCTTCCTTCCTGAGGGATGTTTTCACCAGGTATGGAAATAAAGTCAGCAGTCTTCACTCCCAGGACTGAGAAATGGCTGCCACGTGCTTCTGGCTTCCTTGATTTCAGACGAGAAATCCGCCAACACTCAAGCTATTTGAATGCAGGTGACATATCACCTTTCTGGGGCCATTAGGCCGAGCAGACCACCTGCTTCTGTGGGGTGGGGTGGAGAGAGTTGGTGGGGGTAGAAGGCCAGCCTCCCCGCTGGTCCTGCTGAACCTGGAGGATGGGGGGCAGTTGCCCACTTGGTATTCAGCTGGAATAGGACAGGCTTTGCCAGAAGAGCTTCCTGCTCTTAGAGAGCCCTTGTCTGGTCATTTGGCCGGGGTGGGGGGGGCACACTGCCTTTGAAGCCTGGGGTCAGTTCAGGTCCAAGGCCACGAAGGACCCAAGAACCACCTCCCCAAGTCCCGAGTGCCCTTGGCAGCTCTTTCCTTCCGTTTATCAGTCTTCCTGAGCCCGATTGTCATGTACGTCCTGGGATTTTTAGTTGTAAGAGAGGGACCTGGAGAACCAGGGCTACTCCTTCTGAGTAGAACTGAGGTCTCCCCTCCTTAGAGACTGAAAACCATTCCATAAAATTCAGTATCCATCCTGGCTTCAAACAATAGTAATAATAAGGGACTGCTTGGGTCATTCCTTTGTCGCATCAGAATATTTATGTCAAATAAAACATAGACTCCTCCTTAATAGTAAGAAAAAAAACCCTCTCCTTAATGCTGTGAGAAAGAATGTCCCAACATACCACATCACTTAACACTTTTCTAGAAGTGCTAATCAATGCAGTAGGAAGATGGAGCTACATAAGGAGAGAGGAAGTAGTGTCCGACTATTCGTTTATGATAGACAAATAGAGCTGAAAATGTACTTGAAAATGGTTAAAACATCGTTGAATAGTCACAAAATTAATGAGCCAAAATTTTATGTAAATAATAACCTGTTAAAAATGTGACGGAAGACAAAAAAAAATAAAATACCTAGGAACCAATTTAACAAGACATTTGCAAAACGATATTAAGAAAAGTTTAACGTGCTACTGGGGCACAGAAGACTTGATTACGTGGTGAGATGTATCTTCGTCTTGGATAAGAACTCAATTTTCAGAAGAATTGCTTCGTTAATGATTTTTAGAAACCTTAATGTGATCCTAATAAAATAACAGCAGGAACTTGACAAGCTAATTCTAGTGTTTCTATGGAAAAATAAACATAGAATTACAGACACGGAGGGTCGTCAAATGCAGAAAAACAAAGGGTAGCTGTCCTGGGCTGGACACTGCCCTCTCCACCACAGCAGAGTAACAGGAGCTGGATTTATCCTCTGTCTGGATGTTCGAGACTCTGGACGTAGGTAAGGCAGGACGGTGACCCCCGATGGCCAGGAGCAAACCGGGTGAGTCCTGGGGCTGCCCCAGGTGACCGTTGGGACAGAGCGTCCAGGCAGCAGGGCAGGTTCAAGGAGGAGGAGCCAGATGCCAGGGAGCCCAAGGCAGTGGCCTGAGCAGAGCTGGAAGAGAAGAGAGTGCCCAGAGAGAATGTTCTAGAGAATATGGAAAGCCCCCCGCCTTGAGCTCTGAGCCGAATACCCAGTAGTGCGTGGGTTTGGGAACACCCTGGCCTCTCAGCTGGGGAACTGGGGAGAACAAGACCTGGGCACCCGAGGGCAGTGGTGTCTTGTCGCCACCAGCAGCGGGGAAGACCTTCTCATTCACAGACTCCCAAGGATCAAACTCTCCTTGCAGTTTAACCGCATCTCAGAACAAACCTCGGGAACGTCTGTGGTGACACAGAAATAGCCGGCTCCCTGCGAGGCGATGGGGGAGCGGGACTCACCGCGGACAGGAGCAAACCGCCCCGCCCTCGGCGCTGGAGAGACGGCAGAGGCGCTCCGGGGGCGGGGGGGCAGCCTGGAAGGTCGGGGTGTGCAGTTCAGCCTTCGCGGCCTTTTAGACGAGACAAGCCCTCGAAGAAGAGAACATCGAGGGGTCATGACGGGGGGCAGGGGGACCACAGAGAAACAGCTCGCGGGACCGGGGGGCATCTCAGCTGTCGCGATCGTCAGCTGCATCTGCATGTGGTCGCTTGCTAACACTCAGGCGACTGTAAACCCAACGGAAAAAGTCTGTTTTACCATATGACATTTTTTTATTTTAAAAGGAATAAGACTACACGCTGTGTTTCTACTTACAGATATTTCTAGAAAATCAGGACAAACGTGTCAGGCGAGAAAGCAGGTCTGTGGATGGGACGGAGGCGCAGGGGTCACCGGGCACCCGGACAGCGTGCGGTGACAGACGTGCCCCTGGGCCCGGCCGGACGGGCGGCTTCGGCTGTGCGTGTGCATAGGTCGAGGGGGGCGGTCATACTCTGGGACAGCTGTCCACGTGCCGTAAGGCCTCAGACACCCAGCACTTCACGAAGCTGCGGGACAGACAGAAAGGAGACTTGGGAGAACCTGAGGACGGGGCCAGCCTGTGCGCGGTCAGCCCTGACCCCGAGCACAGAGCCGGGCGCCCGGACCCTGAGAGTCGGGCCTGGCTGTGCACATGCTTGTGTGGGATATGGGGTGCTTGGGGGGTGGCGTGATGTGGGGTGTTCATGGGATGTGGGGTGCATGTGGGGGTGTTATTGTGGGGTGTTTATTGTGTGGGATGTGCGGTGTGTTTTGTGTGGGCTGTGGGGTGCGTGTGTGTTGGGGTGACACGCAAGCCACAGGCCAGCTCCCTTTATCGTGGCAGCTGGGCCCCCCCACAGCTCTGTGCACAAGGAGCCCTGTTGCGCTGGGTCCTGTGGGAAGGCGTCCACACCACGGACGAGGCCTGAGCAGGGCTGTGGCGGAGTGGGCAGCGGGGGCTGTGCCAAGGACCCACGACGTGGCTGCCACCCCCGCCGGCCCCCGATCAGCACCCTTACTGGCCTGCGGCGGTCAGCGGCCTCCCACGCAGAGGCTTCCCGTTTCCTTTTGTGTCCAAAAGGTTCCCACGATGGGGAGACCTCCTGCGCGCAGGACGCGGTCGAGGGCCTGCAGGAGGGGTGTCGCCACGGCCCCACGAGGAGCCCGTGGCCGTCTCGGCTCCCGGTCCCCGGCCCACTTGGGGGAACACGCAGAACATCCACGGCCCGTCAAGGCTAAGACACCGCGAGGCCTCGCGGAGGAACAGGTGGGAGAGAAGCCCACGGGGCGGGGAGGGGCTCCGGCAGGTGCTCCCCCGAGGGAGTGGGG